>CABEGB010001413.1:952500-1272033 GCA_901521435.1 Crematogaster levior | reverse complement strand
CTTTTACTGGTAATTAGTCCGCGCGCGACTTCTAGTTTATTCGCGTTTTCGCGAGTGTCCTGTGCGACAGGAGGAGAGGCCCAGACATCCAAGGCCCAGACGTCCTGAGAGGAGGAGGAGGTCTGGGAGAGACATCGGGCCTCGGCGGAGCAACTTGAGGTGAGTTTCATCCCTTCTTTGTATGTAAAATTAATAGTTCTTTTTCACTTGAAAAATTAACGTTTTATCTCGTTAAATTAAAAATAATTAGAAAAAGAAAAGTCATCTAAAATTTTATTAAAGTTTATTCTTGTAAAGATCTTTTTTGGAAAATATATAATTATACTATTTATAAATCTAGGTTGCATTCCAAAACGTCTTATTTGAGGAAAATTTTACTCAATATTTTATAGCTCACGTCACATATACTATAGAAATTGAATAAAATTTTCCTCAAATAAGACGTTTTGAAATGCAACCCTAATTGTGAAAGACGAATTAACCGCGCGTATGAATTATCTTTTGAAACGTTACTGTTCTTACTATGAGCGTTTCTTTAATTTGAATATTTCGCTTGTGTGTTGCAGTATCATCGTAGCTACGTGGCTGATAAACTCCGCCCGTTGCGCATCGGATCGGTAAGTCAAAAATTTCTTTACTGAGGTTACGAATCTACGAAGAATAAAAAATAAAGCAGAAGTATTTCAGTACATGTCACATTGCAATAATAAGTTATAGTATAAAATATCAAATCTTGTAGATTCGTTGCCTTAAAATGGATAGGCTAAAAATAATTACGGAAATATTTAATCTTGGTTTATCAATGATTCTACATCGTGCGACTGTGCTCGAGGAAATACTCGCACACTTCGCACACACGGAGCTCGCAAAGAGCTCATCATTCTTAATCGATGAACTGCCGTGTTCTGTAATTAAAATAGTTTTGTAAATAAATTTTAAATTAAATAAATATATAACAAAACATTTTATTTCGCGAATTTAAATTAGCAAAGTACGTAAGAGATTACATTTTTCAAGTTTTTTTCTAAAATCAATTCGACTTATTATTCTAATAAATATTTTAAAAATTAAAATTATTTAGAATTATAATAAATATTTTAAAAATACAGAGAAAAACAAAAAGTAAAGTATATAACAATGCTTTTACAGTTAAAATAAAAATAATTTTTTTTTAATATAAATTTTTATTTAAATTAATGTAGTTAATTAGTTAATTTTTTTATAAATAAAATACTCGCGATTAATTTTTTGAATTATTTTTTTATTATTTTTCTTGAGTAGGAGGAAAAATAAAGAAAGATATTAGGTAGGTGCAATAAAAAAAGAAATGTCAATAGATAGGGAAAAATTATGAACCTATTAGTTAGGATGTGTTTTCTTTTATATTTATACCCATCTGTTCCTTCCCACATATTTAGCCAAGATTAAATATTGTATAAATCGATGCAAAATAGATCTATAGATTTTCATTACGTATAAATACAAGTGTGAATTTAAAAAGTTAGAATATTTTGGTTTTATTGAGTAATTTATTTTATAGATAACGCTATAATAATTATTAATTACTAAAATTTATTTTAACAAGAAGATATCGATCTTACCCTAATTTTTTGCAACCTATCCATGTATTTTTAATTGAGAAATTGGCTTTTTGCTGGATAAAGTCATGTAACATGACGTGAGATTTAAATGTTTTGAAAACTCTTTATATTGTTATAAAGTTTATCACCGTAAAACTATAAGAAAAAATATATCTTAATAATTGAACATTTTAGTAGAACGAAAATATGAGAAATTATATGTAATTGTGATTCGAAAAATGAACGTCGTTAACTTGCTGCCGAAATGACCTGGCTATCGGGGGAAATCCGGAAGATCTGGGATTTATTTCTTTCTGCAACAGGGCCTTTGACATTCAAGGGGTGTCCTGTTGAAAATCAAGGACTCTGTTGCAGAATGAGAGTTAATCCTTGGTTTTTGTATATCTCGGATCCCTGCAAGCAGTGATTTTGGCACAAGTACGCGACGTCTTCGCGAAGAATATTACAAAATTAAAAATATTTGATTTTGAAATATGATATATATTATATTAAAATAATTTTAACAAATACGAAGTATAAAGAGATATCTTATCAGTTGTTATAAAAGAAAATCAATCGATTCTCATAATATTCTCATAATATAGGAAATTTATTATCCCTTTTGGATCTCACGTTATTTATTTGAATCATATTTGCATGCTTTTGTGATAAAACTCGGCAACAAATCGTTCGAATCGAAAATACGCATATGGGCCTTAGATTCCATCGAATGACGCGTCTAGTAATTTTCATTCATTTTTCATTATTCAAATTAAATTTTGTTATTTATATCTTAAAAATTATATTGCATATAGTTAAATATAAAGTTCAGATAATACAATCAAATTTTTTCGAATAAAAAATTACACTGTCCACGTATAGATTTTTTCGAACTCAAAATTTTGTTTCTAGTCTATTTTATAATATTTACTGGATATACGTAAAAGCAAGTTAAAAATAAATGTAAAATTTGTATTTTATATATAATAGAATTATTGTTGTTTTTAACTGTCAACTTGGTACTTAATTGATTTAATTAATGGCTCCTTCGCGACGCGTTCGTGTTTCGCGCATCATACAAAAGCGTGAAATTTTACGCTTATTGCCAACGATTGTTGGTAGTAAAAGGAGTATTTCTCCTTGCTGTCGATTTCTGGCTTTATGAAGCCAGGCTATGGCCAGGAACAACGAAAGGTAAGAGCAATCTGGCCAGAAGAAAGAAGACGAAGAGGATCTTATAAGGTAGGTTGGTGTACAACACCAATCAAAATATGAAAGGTATTGAAAGGGTAAGGTTATAAGATTTTTGTCGCATACGTGCGATTGCACGTAATCAGAGACGGAAAATCCGTCTTGAATTGAATTCCGCGATTCAAATAATAAAATTAAAACTCCCCGTATAAAACTCCCTAATTATTTAAATCAAATTCGCGCACACTCTTCTAATTTTCGGATACTCGCGGTCCTCTGTTAGATGAAGATACGGGTAGGTAGGATTAAATAAAAACTAGATAAAAATCGGGTAGGTAGGTATACGGAAAATGAAAAACTAACGAATAATGTTTTATAACGGGTAGGTAGGGATACGGGTAGGGGTGGGGGAATACAATTTAATAACGTTCAAAATTATTTTTAAATTTTTAACCTTCGCGTATTATTTTTTGTAAAATGTATGTAGCTAAAAATTTGTATACAGCATAGCAAGTGTATATATTATGTAATTTTATATATTGTATAATGTAAATATGTAATAAATGTGAAAACAGACATGTGATGCTATGTCCAGATAAATGTCATTTATTTTTGAAAATATTTATCGAATTATTTACATTTTAATGTATTTAGAGATATACATATCAAAGATCTGTTCGACATTAGCGTTTATCTGGATTTAGTAAGTCAAATTATTATATTAGTGATTTAACTTATGCGAAATCGACGAAATACGCATGACATGAATTTTACTAGATATATCTGTGCTCGTATATTGAGAAAAGATATGTGATAAAATTTATAAAATTGATAAATGAAAATATGATAGATCATATTACAGAATTCATTATATATATTTTTATATATATTTTTATCTTACGTAAGCAGATAAAAAAGGTGTTAGTAAATTTATCTATTATGTAATAACGTAAAAATTAAACAAGCAGGAAGTATAATATTTAAGCTAAGTTTTCTTATTCTCTTGTTTAAATAATTAAATATTATAATGATGGAAACCCATTATCTAATAGCAAATTAATGCATAAGCAAATGTTTTTAACATGGAATGTTGGGTGTGACAGTAGAATTGCAGTAGTATCTAAATTATAAATAGATATTTGATATTTAAATTATAAATAGATATTTCACTATTTCATGACAGATCGGATGCTCCGAGAAAAAGAACTCTTACTGAAAAAATTTTTTTATGATACCCATTTAAATAAATTTTCCCTTCTTATATAATGATGTTAAAATCAAGGAAACTTATTGTGAGTTATGTTTATGTGTTCTAGAGTAAATTTCAATCTTTCATAATAATGATTGAAACTGTCGAATGTATAAGTGACACCTTTTCCCTAATAGCAGCTAGAATGATATCATTCACAAGTAAAACCATCTTCAATCCCAGAGAGTTTAAAACTGATTTTTCTTCATCTTGCATTACTAATTCCGCAATAATAGGCGATAGTGGTGATCCCATTGGAGTGCTAAAACACTGCTTTAACACTGCTTTTATTAACACAAGTACGTTGAATTTATAATAAATTTCACCATCTGCAGAAACTTTGATTTCGAAATTCCTGTGAACGGTTCAATGTATTCCAATCTGTTAGATAAACTCACTAGGACCAGTTCTACCGGGCTGTTTGTAAAAAGAGATATTCCACAGAAGAAATAGCATCAGAACTTGGCAATTGTAAACCTGAGAATCGTATGTATTGATCGAAACTGTTATCTAGAATCTTATGATGTAAATTGTGAATAGATGATTAAAAAGGTACGGTTACAAAAAATTTCGAGATGAGTCGAATGGGGTACCTCCATATTAGTGTGATATCAATAATTAAAATTATTAAGAATTATTAAAAATAATTTAAGAAATAGCTTTTCAGATTGCTAGATTTTTCAGTATAAAATTCTTTAAAATCCCACTATTATGGGGTTCGACTCATCTCGAACAGTTGGTACCCGAGACATTTTGTACCCGTATGTAATTAGCTACAATAACGCATGTATTTTATTAATATTAGTATAAGAAGACTCAGGTTAAAAATTGGCAAGTCCTGATATTATTTTTTCTGGATGTAATATCTCTTTTCACAAACATCCCGGTAGTGGTCCTAGTGAGTCTATCTAACAGATTGGTATACATTGAACCGTTCACAGGAATTTCGAAATCAAAGTTTCTGCAGATGGTGAAATTTATTATAAATTCAACGTACTTTATGTTAATAAAAGCAGTGTTATAAGCAGTGTTTTGGCACTCCAATGGGATCACCACTATCGCCTATTATTGCGGAACTAGTAATGCAAGATGAAGAAAAATCAGTTTTAAACTCTCTGGGATTGAAGATGGGGTTTTACTTGAGATATGTGAATGATATCATTCTAGCTGCTATTAGGGAAAAGGTGTCACTTATACATTCGACAGTTTCAATAATTATTATGAAAGATTGAAATTTACTCTAGAACACATAAACATAACTCACAATAAGTTTCCTTGATTTTAACATCATTATACAAGAAGGGAAAATTTATTTAAATTGGTATCATAAAAAAATTTTTTCAGTAAGAGTTCTTTTTCTCGGAGCATCCGATCTGTCATGAAATAGTGAAATATCTATTTATAATTTAAATATCAAATATCTATTTATAATTTAGATACAGCAATTCTACTGTCACATCCAACATTCCATGTTAAAAACATTTGCTTATGCATTAATTTGCTATTAGATAATGGGTTTCCATCATTATGATATTTAATTATTTGAACAAGAGAATAAGAAAACTTTGCTTAAATATTACTTTCTGCTTTTTTAAGGTCTTTTTGTGTATATTATTTGTTGAACTTCTACGAGTTTAATCTTTACGTTATTACATAATTAGTTAAATTTACTAATTTACACCTTTTTTATCTGCTCACGTAAGATAAAAACATAAAAAATTCTGTAATCATAAATTGATAAATGAACATAAGATTTAATTCATTAGATATCCTTTCTCAATATACGAACACAGATATATCTAATAAAATTTGTGTTATCACACGTATCTATCGCTTTCGCATACTTTCGCGTTATTAAAATTTTGTGAGTATATTATTATTAATAATATTATTTTTTATGTATTTTGAACAGCAATTTCTTTGTATTATATTTTTGTATTATATACATTTTTTGTATTATATTATATATATTGTAAATATCTGATTTTATATTTATATATTGTATTATACTATTAAATTGTATGAAACATTATTTTCTATTCTCTAAATTACAATTTCTAGATTATAATTGTACAATATTATATAGAATTGTATTTGGATATAAAATAAATTTATGATAAAAAATATTAAAGTTTAAAGGATAAAAAATATTAAAAATTTTTTATCCAAAGAAAAGAGGGCCGCTGGAATCGGCGGGGGTGGTGGAGGGCCTCTATAAGATAATTAATTTTTAATTTTGTATTATATTATACATATTGTAAATATCTGATTTCATATTTCTATATTGTATTGTACTATAAAATTGTATGAAACATTATTTTCTATTCCCTAAATAACAACTTCTGGATTATATTTGTACAATATTATATAAAATAAATTGTATTTTGATATAAAATAAATTTATAATAAAAAATAGTAAAGTTTAAAGGATAAAAAATATTAAAAATTTTTTATCCAAAGAAAAGAGGACCGCCGGTTGGAATCGGCGGGGGTGGTGGAGGGCCTCTATAAGATAATTAATTTTTTATTAGATAATTTATTTCTCTCTTTCTCTTTCGCTTTCAATTCAAATCTAAAGAAAAAATATTACTTTACTTACAACTTAAAAAATAGTCTAGTCTAATTGAGATTTTCGATAAAAACGGAGTAGTTTTATAAAAGGAAATAAGTTACTCGAGACTGGCAAAACATATTAAATCAACGTGTTGGTCCAAAAGTCCCTTCGATACCAGACAAGTATATTAGCAGAGAGAAGAATGAGATTCCGTGTTATGTACACTATATACAAATACATGCATAAAGACTTGGGAGTTACAGAATTCGAATTAACATTTCGTGTACATAGCACAGAACACAACCAGAAATTGTTCACATTTTATGTATCCACTGAGAACATTTGTGGACATTGACTTCGTAGTCATGTCCACGTTTTTTATGTCCACAGAACGGGCAGACGATTCGGTTTAATTCGGCTCAAATCGGTCTTTTCCGTACGAATTCGTGAGTATTCGTGACAGGCGCGATATTTGATTGATGAAACCAGTGAAAAGTTTGAGGATGGATATTAGTCCGCATTTTAAGTGAAATTTTTTGTACTTGGACAATTTATTGCACAGCAAAAAGGAAGTTTCAACCTCCGTCTTGCAGTGCATAACGGAATGCATCCAAGGATAACATTAGGCGTTTTGTACAGTCGGTAACGACGTTCGCTGCTCGCCGGGTGGTCGGTAATCCGATTCTGGTTATCACGTTTTTTTTTACGCGGTCACGGCAGAGCGGCGGAGTTCCTTACGTCGCGGCATTGTTTGGTCATCCCTCTCGAAAATGGCGGCCGTGTTGGACGAGGTCGGCAAATCCGCCGAGAAACTCGTGGACGAGGAGAAGGACGAGATCGTCGACGGGGAGGACAAGACAGGGGCGGCGGAGGCCTCGAAGAAGAAGAAGAAGAAAAAGAAGAAGAAGAAGGCCGGTGCGTTCTGTTCGAATATTGCCCTCGAGCATGTTCCGGGTGTCACACCTCGGCACCTTTTTCGCGGCACGCGTTGATCATTCAATGAATTCCCTCACTCATGTCGCGAGATAACTATAATAGTCGCCGGAACGACCTGCTTCTAAACGCTTGCGATCTCCTTCGCGGCATTTTGTTCCATTCTGCAGAAATAATGAGTACGTTCACTAATTTCTAACTTGAAATGGAGTAATAATTTGGAGAAAGTTTCAAGGCTTGCAGGAATCGCTTCTTTGAATGAGAAATTTAGAGACATTTTTTATTTATGACAATTGCTGTGCAAAAATCTGACTCCCCTGTGTCATCATCATCGAATTTTATATAAGCCTAAACATACAGGTGATGAAAGCGAAGAACGTGAAGCAAATTGTATGAAATGTTGCGGAAAATACATATTCTAGGTCTGCAACATACATTTTAGCATCCTCTTTTCTAAGTTCTAACTTACTCTAGTTAGAGCTTAGTAGAGTTGCCTAAAATTCATATGTACGTGTCGTATACACTGCTCAGAAGAATTAGCGAAACAAGATCTTGATTGTTATCCTTCTTTGATATTGCGCAATTTTTTTTATATGTATTGCCCAGTTGAAATCATTTTTACAAATGGTGAATAACTGGAAGGAAACACTTGAAATATGTTGGCTGCAAGGTTTGCTCTTGAAGAAGGATATCTTTTCACTTAGTTGAAATTGGACTTCATTGGTTACATCCTGATGATCAAGGATCTCAGAAATGACACAGTAATTCCTTTCCTTTAAATGTCTTATTTCACATATGTCTGTTTTGGAGTCTTCAGGAATATGCAAATATATTGCTCTGTCATAAATCACGATTTTTTGAGAAAAAGTGAATGTAATAGGTCAATTGTTAGACTACAAGATTAGACAGTTTCATTTAAAAGCTTCTGCATGATAGATGTTGAAAAAGTCATGTTCCACTAATTTTTTTTGCAGTATATATGCTTTCATTGAAAGAAATTGCTTAGATTCTGTATGAAGTATTGATAATGAATATCTTCGTATAGGTGCTGGAGAAGCTAGTGCAGATGTGCCAGAAGGAGAAGAAGATAAAGCTAAGGATGATGACGCAGTGGCAGAAGGTATTGCTAATAGTTTCTAGTTTCTCTATATTTTTATAACTATGATTGCAGACTAAAATTCAACATTAATGATTTGATGACAAATTATTCGGTTGGAATTTTTAGGTGCCACAGAGGTGACCGAGAACAACGGTGAGAACGAGGAGGCTAAGAAGAAAAAGAAGAAAAAGCGTAAACCCAAAGATAAGGGTGGTATTAAACAGCAGACAGATCCGCCAAGCATTCCCGTGTCAGAATTATTCCCGGATGGCAATTTCCCAATGGGGCAAGTAATGATTCACGGATCCGCCGGGATAGACGACAGGATGGCGAAAATGCGTTTCACGAGCGAGGAGGCGCGCGCTCTCGACAGAATGCACAATGATATTTACAATGAAGCCAGACAGGCGGCCGAGGCACATCGACAAACCAGAAAGCATATCATGAAATGGGTATGTAAGCCTATGTGCTGTTGCGAGATGCAAGAAAGTTTTCAATGTCCAAATGTGAATTACATAAAATTTTAGGCTTGAGTTTCGCAAATATATATTTCTTTAATGAATTCTGCAGATTAAGCCGGGAATGACTATGATAGAGATTTGTAATGAGCTAGAAGAGACCGCTCGGAAATTGATAGGGGAGGACGGTCTCCTGGCTGGATTGGCGTTCCCGACCGGTTGCTCCCGCAATCATTGCGCAGCTCATTACACGCCTAATGCCGGTGATCCGACTGTCCTTGAATACGATGACGTCACGAAGATTGACTTTGGTACTCACATCAATGGACGTATCATCGACTGTGCGTTCACTTTGACATTTAATCCTAAGTACGATAAGCTGATAGAAGCTGTCCGTGATGCCACCAATACCGGTATCAAGGCCGCCGGTATCGATGTGCAATTATGCGACGTTGGTGCTGCTATTCAAGAAGTTATGGAATCGTACGAAGTGGAACTGGATGGCAAGACGTATCCGGTATGAAATATAGAATGTGATATACGCAAAGTATTTTTCAAGCCTGTTAATTTTTTTTTCTTAATAGAATTTATTGTCCAATTGTTTTCGAAGCTAGTACCTTAGTTGATTTTAACGACTCGGAAACTTTGAAAACGAAATTTCTAGTTCAATCACAAGCTCCCTTAATTTGATATGTAATTGCGAAAATATTGAAAAACAAAAATCAGTATTAAACCGACAAAAAGTAATGATTAATTAGTAAGTTGAATCTTTTGTAGGTGAAATCAATTAGGAATCTGAATGGTCACTCGATCTCACCTTATCGCATACATGCCGGGAAAACGGTACCGATAGTTAGAGGCGGCGAGGCAATCCGAATGGAAGAAAATGAATTCTACGCGATTGAAACCTTCGGGTCTACCGGTAAAGGCGTAGTTCACGATGACATGGAATGTTCGCATTACATGAAGAGTTTCGACGTCGGTTTCGTGCCATTGAGACTGCAAAGCAGCAAATCTCTTCTCAATACTATCAATAAGCATTTTGGTGAGAAGTCCGAAGGATACTTGATTGGCTAAAAAAAAAATTAATACCATAAAATAAATCTCAACGCTCGAACACTTACGAATATTCATGTTTCAGGTACTTTGGCTTTTTGTAAACGCTGGTTGGATCGCGTCGGTTGTACCAAGTATCAAATGGCGCTGAAGGATCTCTGCGAAAAAGGTGCTGTGGAAGCGTACCCACCGTTGGTCGATGTTAAAGGCTGTTACACCGCTCAGTTTGAGCATACACTCGTTCTGCGTCCTACATGTAAAGAAGTAATTTCCCGCGGTGACGATTATTAAATTTTCGCTGTTCTTTTATGTGAATTATTATCGAATATCAAGATGTATTTTAATCTCGATGTAACATCACTGTCAAAGCATCGTATTCCGCAATGTGCGATGCGATAAAAGTAATCATTATAATGCGTTAGTAACGTGACATTTCTGAGTGTGATGTAACTATTCGTAACTTCATTTGCTTTCTCATAAAGAAGTATCGCAGCGACAATGTGAGTTTTGACATTAACGATAAAAAACGTATCGGTAATATCTATAATTAAATCTATAATTATCAGATGTTTCCAAGTGTGTCGCTTAAAGATATCGTCGACCCTTCGATTTTTCTTTTTTTACTTCTTTACACAAAAGTACATAAACGTATACACAAAAGAGGAGTCTATATTCGTTGTTATATTTTTCGCAACGTTTTTTTATTATTGGTTCCTTACATGTTGGGATGGAAATGATGGGGGGGGGGGGGATGGGGGTTTTGATGTTTAGTGTTGAATAAAATATATTTGGAATTCGAGATTTTATCATTGCGAAGATCTCTTAAGATCCTGAATATTATGATTAAGTTTATATTAAAACATAGAGTTTAGCCTATACATATATGTGACAACTGTACAAAAAAAAACGCGAAAATATCCTTTATTTGTGGCTCTCCTTGGTTGAGTATATTTCCTTACGCACTTAAGCGCGAGTTATATATTATAAAATTTTCATGGATCGGTTGGTAAATTAAAGCAATGTAACAAATTTAACGGCTTACATTATTTTCGACTTAAAATGCTGCGCATCTTTGCAGGAATTGTCAAACATAATGAGCCACAAAATATAATTAATATTAACGTCGATTTGATTACTTAAATACGATTAATAATAATTGTTACTTGTTATACAAGGCAGACGTCGGATTTCTTTTACTGCCACGTAACGAAGTACAAGAACACATGGTCTCGCCGAGTCCTGACTTATTTGTCTCCTAGCGGAAACTACTCTTAACTTCCAGTGGCATCACTCCTATATAATTGTAACGATGTAATTTTGTCGTTCAATTCATTCAATTCATAAGATTACCTGGAAATAACATTAAGTTTCGTCGTTATAATTGCACTGACTTGCAGCATCAAAGGTATAAAGGCCACCACACTAAATCGGGAACTTCAACGGCAAAGCGATAAGTTCTTCATCTTTGCGGAATCTTACCTACATTTTTTATCGTGAGTGTGTTTATTTATTCCATAATTCAGCTAAAAATGAGGAGAACGAAGTGATGCCACTGTTGACGATCTAAGCTTCGTACAAAATACATTCTTTCTACGTGTCCGAAATCGCATCGAAGATTGGGAAATACCGTCGTGATTTCCGAGAGGAAAAGGAATGGGGTATCATCGCCTGCAGTACGAAGAGGCGCAGATACTTATTGTGAATGTTCGGGCATTCATGACTCGTGCTCAAACGATTAATCCTAAACGAATGCAATTATTCTATTTGCGAAACAATATATTTTATTATCATTACGCAGATAAATGTCTTGACAACAATTCCTAGGAAATACTCGTCGGCGAGATTTTTATAATTTTGAACATTCCAAATTAAAGAGGACATTATATATCGTTTAAGATCAAAGGCTCGTAGTAGAGGTAATTTCCCGTACAATCCACGAATAAATTTCTTCGTGTTATCTCGCCGTCTACTGCTACTATCTATTGTCGCTCTGTTCTACTGTATTATACTACGCAGCCGATGCTCCTTGCGACGAAATATCCGTCGTTGTTAGAAAAATACGTCGGTTATTATATTCAAGTCGATATTCGCACGTACAATATAACTGGATATTACTGTACATTACCGCATATTACTGTACATAATAACGTTATCACGTCGACGTATTAATTGGTCGTCAAGCTAAGCTCGGCACACGTTGATCTATTGTTAAACGAAGACACGTGGTTGGTTGCTGATTGTATTGTACATCGAGAGACCCGATACGCAATGCAAATTTTACGAGAACCACTTGCTACTTGATCCAGAGCAAACGACATCATAATTTACGATGTCTAAGTCGACGTGTCGTAAAGAGTAGTTCTGATCTTCCAGACATGTCGTTTGGTCCTTCGTGTTGTTTGGAAATTTTACAGCGGATTGGCGCAGTGATGGTGATGGTGCTAAATATTCGTGACAGATCCTGTCCCTGCTCGCGATAACGATCAAATACGCACTCGTTATAATTCATCGCATTATCTTAACGTCTGTCATAACACAGACGCGCCTCTCGACGCGCCAAATGACGCCGTTAATAATCTTCGCCAAGGAAATCTTATCGGGTTATACGTATGTACACGGATTGCAATCGATAAGGCGCCGAAGAGTGAAATTACGAGCCGCTCGAGTGGATCATTTTCTTCACCCGGGTGCGACATCGCTTCGCTGTTTGCGCGACCTTTGATCTTCATCGACTTCACTGGGACTCGGTGCGAGGTCTCAGCTTCGCTCTCGCTGTTATCAGAAGGTTGCTCGGCTCCATTGTCGCCTGTGATTGCTCCTGCTGCAAAAAAAATCTTCGTTTAGTTTACTAGATCAGCGTGTGCAGAGTTTAGCTTGATAATAAGTTGTACGTTTTGTGAATCTCAAAAATACAGAAAAAATCAAACTGCATTGTTTTTCGCGAAGTTATATTTATGCGCACACGTCTTCTGTAATTTTGCGATAGAACTTGCAATCAGTAGTCTTACTAATCCGAGGTCTGACGATTCGAAGATCAGAGTTTAAGGATTCTAAGGAGAAAGCTAAGCTGTCGAGGATTAGGATTTCGCTTGAATGGATTCTCCTAGAATGCGGAGTCTCAAAAACTGAATAGTCTTTCGTAATTGAATAATAATCCTTCGAGGATTTGAAAATGTTCAGGTTTCAGAATCTGAAACCTAAGGATATAATAATTTTAAAGAAAAGGATTAACTAATTGTACGTTATCTCAGATTACCGTCAGTTGAATGTGTCTCGCTCTCTGCTCGATCGCTCTTTGCAAGGCAGTCCTCGGATCGTCCTTGTAACTTTCCTCACGGATCCTCTCAGCCTCCCTCCTCGACGCAGCTTCTCTCTGTTTTTCCAGAGCACGTTGCAACTCGCTCTTCTGGTTCAAGACGTTCTTGCCACTGCAGAAAGATAGAGAAGCATGTATTTAATGAATCCAAGGCGAATTCTTTCTGATTAAAAAAAAGCGTAGCTTTCGCTGCTGTAATTGTATAACAATGGTCTCCAGCGAGTATAAAAATTGAAACATTTTAGAGAAATGTCGAATATATCGAATATATACGAAATAAAAACTTTACAAATAGTAAATCTTTAGTAAATAAAATACATGAAGATTTTTGTATGCGTAGAAATAAAGGATTGATTTTACAGACGAGATAGGAACGCGTCGTAAGATTACGTTGTCTCGATCGCAAGTGAAAAAAACCAAAACGCGTGCGAATTAGCTGAATTACGTGCCAAGGTAAAAGTCGGTAAGCGTGAACCGTTTAATTCCATCGAAGCGTGAAGAATCGCAGGTGTGTCGAGCGCGGTCGCGTACTGATTAAACATAAACAGGGAATTAACGTGGAAACGTTATTTGATTCTATCTCGATTGACCGCGATCGAAAGTAAGTATATGTAATCGCGCGAGAAATAATATTTTACGAGGCGAAAACTCGGACGTATAGTCTGTAACGATCCAGCACTCGATCACGCTTGGATTCGTGCATAAAAATAAGTTCGTTATATAGCTTTCATCAGGAAGCTTTATACATGGCTAATCGGCTTTCCATTTTCATCACGAATATTCTCTTTCGCAATATTAATTAATTCATTAATTAATTCTGATAGTCGGGATTAAGAAGCGGTAAAAATATTTACTTTAGGGAGGAAATTCAAAATTCACTCGAAATTTCAGCCGCAAAGACCGGATAAAAGAAACTGTTTATCTGAGGAACTTCCTTGTCATAAAGAATTCACTGTTGGAGAATTAATAAAATTGCAAAAACATTCGGAGAAACTTCAAGTAATGAACTCATTAAGAGAAAATTTTACATCAAAAAATCTTGAAGAAAGGAATTTTAAAACATCCTACGATTAATTTTGGCAAAAAAGGAACAACAGGATGAAGTTTATAGTTTCCAGTCGTTATTTAGTTTTATATCATTTTATGTCGTTAGATCGAGTAAAGAAGAGTTTATCGAACTTACAAACAATTTATCTCTATTACAAAGACTCATGTTATAAAAATATTATTTTCCCAAAGTAATTTCGCGTTTTTTAACAGACAAGAATTTTGAAACGATTTGACTTACATTTTCTGATTAAAAAGTAACTCCCTGTGAAGATCCTTATGATTAGTAGAGATAAGGCAAGGGTTATACGGTTTTTTCGGCAAGATCAGGCCGTCTGGTCCCATGTGAGGAGCCGGTGGTGGCGGAGGCGGTACGCCCAGAACCGGTGCCATTTTTTTCCCTGAAAAAAAAAAAATTTAAATTCGATCCCCTCGAGCTCACGATTCAAGCAGTATTTGCGTGACAAGCATCACTCGTACTCTAAATCTTCAATCTTCGCACAAGAAATTGCTTCACTTTTTGACGAATTTGAGAGGATAAATCTTAAAATCGAGAATAAGAATTATATTATATAAATAATTGAATGAATAATAATAAGATTCAACTTTCTCGAGCTATTGCACAAATAAATTAGACCATTTCCTAAACATTTTGTTTATAACGCAAATAGTGGATAAAATCGAATAATTTATTAATTTCGGTCATTCGATTTTCCAATACAGAATTGCAGCGTTAATTTAACTATGTCACAGAAAATTTTAATTGAAGACGAGATTGAAGAACATTTTTTTGACTTGGAATAACCGAAGAGATGAGCGATCTCTGCGTTATCTGTCCACAACTAAAGATTAGATGAAGCGATACTAAAATGAATTGTTTTCTTTTTCAACGGAATAATGGCTCGACTGATGCACACAATCACTCTCAAAATTAACAAAAGTGCAGCCTGTGTTTAATAAATATTTACCCTCCAACAACGCTATTCTTGCTCTCACCGAGCTGCCCTGCTCGCACATCGTCGTGGTATCGCAACTGAGATACTTCTTCAGTAGAGATATATCAAAGAGAGAAGTTCTATATATTTTTATAGGGTTTCGCTGATATAGCCGCGTTAATTGGATAAGGGAGTCGCGTGAATAGAATGGTCGCGGCTCAAGGTAAAATAAACAGTATGTTTCCGTTGCGATTGAACCGAGTCGAATGTTTTAACTCTCTTTCGTTGGATCTAGACATTCGAAAGGCATGCGAAAGGGGAGTTGCTTAAAATTACAACCGAATAATTTCCGATATTAATGAACATCGATCGCTACAGATAAATAAAAAAAAATACGATAAAATCATAAGAAAAGAGTCGGAGAAATAATTACAAGGACATTTACCGTGATGTTCGTCTTGCGTATTCGTTCTACTTCCGTTCTCTTTGCGGGAGAGGACGCAATGTGCTTTCAGATAAAAATCGTGCCGTGTCGAAATCGCAACGCTCAGAATTCACGCTAAGAACCGTGCCACGAGAATCCGTTTGCTGTCGGATATTTCGCGTCGCGATTTTCTTCAATATGAAATTCTTAGAAAATTCGCTCCTCGTTCCGGCAACGGCCCAAATATCGACAATACACTGAATTTGTCGTCTGTTACTTATCATCTGTTGTTTATTCAAAATACCACGATCCTACCAATAGATAAATACAGCATGTCATTTCCGCGTGTCTGGATAATGAAGTCGCCTGTCAAGTTGAAAAACTAAAATAACGCTATCAATGCATTTAAATCGATTTTCGAAGTTTATTCGTTCACATCGAAAATATTTATTATGGCGTAACATTAGTTAAAAATTATGATATTTATATATAAATGAATTAATTTTTTACAAGGATTGAAATATATGTATGTAAACTAATTAGAGGACTTACTTGCAAATTTTTCATGAAAATCGCGAAATATCGAAAACTTCTTGTGTTACATTCGTACTACGGAAAAATGAGCAAATTTTGTTTCGTGTCGCTGTTCGATCGAGTCGCGAAACGAGGTCGCGAAAGTAAGTGAACGTTTCGTTCGCGTGCATCGCGCGGACTGCATACGCGATTTTATGGAAATCCGGTGACAGGTGCTATTAGGAAGAGGTCACGATTTAATTTACAGGTATAAAAAAATGACTTCAAATTACATTTGTTCGCAATATCCAAATTAAGTTAAATTTATTAACAGTAATAAGTGAAATAGTCGGAAATGTACAAACAAAATGTACTAACAAATTAACTAGAGAAATATGCTATTTTCGGTCCGAGCTGAATCCTGGTAGCCTGACTCTTTTAACAAAAATAAATTCTTTACAATAATTTTAAATAAGATGTTTATCAGCATCGATTTAAGCATGGATTTATTGTTGCAACGGAAAACTGTGTTTAAAAACAAACAAATATAATCGGCGCACAGTCTACTGATTGTGAGTTAATAAAAGTATTCAATATTCACAGAAATATTATTCATAGAAATATCATTATTAGGCTATCAAAAATCCTTCTCCCAGCTCCATCAAAAATGGCATATTTCTCAAGTTAATTTGTTAAATTTATATTTTGGAAGTTTCGACCGTTCTGATAAACAATTAATAAGAAAAAAAACTGTCAATTTTCGGTCAGGCTGGATCTTTTGTGCCTAATAATATTATTTGTGTAAATTTATACACTTCAGATCTTAGGCGGATGGCTATGCCGTTACTTCCGGACTCGAAATCTCGGAAAAAGGGAGATGTGCACGATCACATATTAATTTGATTATCAATTTAATAATAACAATACTAATATTGCTTGAATCCCCAATGCGGCATTAAATTTATTAATTTTATTAAGTAATTTTGTTAAGTAAATTCTTCTCGTGAACGTAACGTTACGAAAAAATTCGCAATAAAAATAGCGGAGAAACTATTTCTATTTATTGAAAAAGTTGAATATTGTCAGGTAAAGTAAGACATTTCTTAGTCGATTATTCACACGTAACGTTCCGAAAAAATTCGCAATAAAAATAGCGGAGAAACTATTTCTATTTATTGAAAAAGTTGAATATTGTCAGGTAAAGTAAGACATTTCTTAGTCGGTTATTCACACTCGAACGCGTTTGTTTATTTGCAGAGTCATTGACTCACCGCGACGGTGCATTGATCCGAATTTTTGAAACCGCGAGATAAGCCAGCAACATATAGTATAGCAACACATCATTAGTGGAGATAAGTATGCAGCAGATAAGTAAGGTACTTGAGCCTTACAATTAAATACGAGCATACGTAATCATTGACGATGAATGACGGAAAGTATATCTCTTTTTTTTTTATCTTTCTCGAATGCTATAGATATTCAAATTACATGCTATAAGAACTTTCTCGGAAATTACTAATTACTTCATATTGATAGCTGCAACATTTCGCACGATCGTGTTTATATTAATAGTAATAATACTTTTAATGAAAAACGAATCTTTTGTCTATTTTTATAAAAATCTAAGTTAAAACTTTACTACGATACCAATTTCCATCAGAAGATATACGATATAATTTATTTAACTATTATAACAAAAAATTAATTGATTATTCCACGTCACGTGTTACATCTACATGTAAATTAATAACGTATGTCATTTTTTTATATGGCGCCTCGATTTTGCCGGTATTCGGTATTCGGTATTTTCATCGAACAGCGTTTGATGATTTAGATTCATCGAAGCATGATGCACAGAAGGATGACGTTGTACATGACAATCGAAAGCCCGTTACGTGATCGTCTACTTACGTGTCACGCATCGTCAACCTCACATAAGAAATATTACTGATCGCGATTCAATTTACAGCGGATTACTACATAAATTAATTTAATTGCTACTTACTTACAATCGGTATCAAGACTCACAAAAAATAATCGTATGCTTTAAAGGTGAAAATTTCTTTTTTATGACCGTAAATAAAAGCCATCAGTTAATCAGAACTTTATTTAGGCCATCGATAAGATTTTCTTAAACGCCAGCGAATAGAAAAAATCAGATATAATATTAATTATTTGTGTAATTCTTTGTGATTTAAGAAACAACGATATTATCTACATTATGCGATTAAATATAATGATAACTTCAGGTTTTAAAAAGTTAGCAAAATCTCGAAAACTCAAAAATACGATTGAATGCCTTGAGGAAAGCCATGAAAAGCAGCATACGTTGTATTTTGTGAAACGGCTCTTTTGTCGCTATTCATACGCAGAACTGATAATGCAAAGCTGAAGAAAGTGCATGCAACATGATTATATAAGCATGCATATGTCATGTTTACACTTTACTGCACTTCGACGGAAATTGTATTTCGATCGGCCGCGCATATAATCACGGTAATGTAATTCTTCTATTAGCGCACGTACGATTATGCTTTCGACTTGACTAAACCACGTTATACAATATGCCATAATCACAAATTAATAAGATTTTAGATAAAATACTAGAATTTTATCTAAAACCCACTAATCTACGCAGTTTTATCAACCGATAATAAATATCTCTACCTTAATATTTCTTAGAATTCAAGAGTCATTTTATTTTTTTTTTACATAGCAAATTTATATGCTTTAAGTAAAATCTCTCAGGATACAAAGACATAAGATTTACTAGAGACTCAGGAAAAAATCTCAAAAGCCTCGGTTTCAGAAGATTTCGGGGATTTAGAGACATGAAAATACGATGATCCAAGAAAATGAGAACAATACAATTTTGAAGGGAAATTCAAAAGCTTGTAAGATGTAAAAATCACAACATAATTAAATGTCGAACATTTATTAACGTTCCAGCAAATGCACGGTAATTTAGAAAAAAATATCCAGTTAAAACAGAATTTTGCGAAAAAATTAAAATTGGCATCTCAAAATGTGAATTTTTACAAAATTGATATGATTGTTTATCCATAAATAATCGTTTCTTGCTCATCTTGCAAAAAGAATTAAAAATGAACAGACCTAGAAGATTCTATTGTTTTACGATAACACACTAATAAAGTTTCTCCTCAAGAAGAGACTCCGGGAAGTCTGAGCGTTCCTGATTCGTCTGTTTCACTCCATTCGATCTAACAGACTGTTAGTAATGAGCTCTCTCGACGTGGGCGGCCCTTGTCGTCGCGAGAGGATCCGGACCGGATCCGGATTGTTGGATTTTACGAGCGTAAAGTGAATTTCGCGCCCCGGGACGTCCGGCGAGGCGCGACGCTGTTAATCGCGTGCGGAGCGAAGCGTGTTTTACAGCCTCGCAGTACCGCTTACTCCGAAACGAGACGTTGATGAACGTATATGGATGTGCGCAGGATAATGACGAGCATTTGCGAGATCCAAATCGAAAGTTTACAACCGCGAAATATCCTTCACAACGACACTTTCTTCGATCTCTCGATAAACAAAAACTGTAACTCTCACTTTCGACAACGATCTCGGGATCTAACACGAACTAGAGAATACAAAGCTACAAAGCACTAAAATCAAGTATAAAAGTCAAGCGAAACTTGGAAATAAAATAAAATTTTATCCATATATCTGTCGATCCTAATCTTATTACAAATAACAAGAAACATATGTTCGTATAAAAATCAAAATAAACAAAAGTGTAAGACCAAAACGAGCAAACATTTAATAAATAAATTGTAATAATATTTAAACTCTTTATTGTTTATTTATTATTTTGTATTATGTCATGTTACTTGCTCATTTTGATCTTACACTTTTGCTTATTCTAATCTTATTAACAAACAAACCTGGACGCGATATCGATTTGTCCTCAAAGAAATTCTTCCCGCTATAATTTTTCAATATTTAATGCTTAATTCGTTGAACGATTTGATAATTAAACATGTTAAAGCTCTCGTAATCAATCTACTATTAATATGATTAATATAAACGATAATATTCTGTAAATTAATGGATCATTTAATAAAATTTATATTCGTAAATAACTTCGTGAGAGAAAGCAACAATGCTATATTGAAAATGCGAGATGATAAACGACGACACGATTAAACGAGATCTTATAAAGTTATTACAAAAAAAATGGCTTTTTCTCATTAAATGAGCTCATTTAATCAAGGATTTCGAAGAAGCTCTAAACTCGAGAGAAACCACACGGCCCAAGTCATAATAATTAAGAACCGTAATCGCGGTTACGGTATAATCGCTAATTATTCATTAACAATTAAAATCTAATTACGAAACTATCCGCGCGGCGATAATTACGGTTATCCTTGAATCCTGGTAGAGAAAAATTATTAGATTCATCAACAATGAGGGCGCTTATGCTTTCAATCGTCTTACGTTACGCAGCTCGACCGCGGACCAAATCAAAGATGACGTAATGATCTAATAATCCACGACGCGATACAAATCCCGCGATCCCGTTGTAACCTCTTATTCTCTTCCTTCTTCCTACTTTCACCGTCGAGCTTACTTAACTTTATCATCGTTCCACGCAATTGATTTCCACGTTAAACAAAGCTCCATAAAAAAAAACGTGTCTACTACAATAAAAGCGCTGCTAATTAACGTAATTGACGTTGCACACATACATTAAGACACACTTTAAAGTTGACATGATCGTTCACAAAAAGACTCTGACTAATGGAAGGTAAATAATGGAGGAGTTTCTCTATAATCACTATTCTTGAATGATATTCATGAGACATTGCTAGGTTTCGTATAATTTAAAACGAACGGTGTGTTTCGTCCTTCGTTCCTCGTTAAAGTCGAAAGTCGCATAGTGTATGTTAATCTCAAATTTGAAATTAAATAATAAGAGGAGTTACTTTGTTATTTATTTGAATTCCGAAATCGGGGAAAAATTTTATTCATGCGAAAATATATAATTTTCGATGCTAGCCTTGGGAGCCTAATAATAACATTTCTATGTGGATTTTGATAGTTTAATAATATTTTTGTATGAAGACCAACAAATAATCGGCGCGCAGTTTGCTGACAATTAGAAAAATATGTAACATTCACACAGAAATATTATTATTAGGCTATTATTCCCTTGACCAAAAATGACATCTTTTCTTTAATTAATGTTGTTAGATTCATATTAGTCTTATTTTTCATTTCTTACTTATGCGATTTTTTATATTACTTGAAAATTTAATGAAGTTTATCGGTATATTATGCGAACGGAAAATTGTAGAAGAAAATTATACGGTGGAAGGTCATTCAAATTTCCGAAGTGTGCCCGAAGAAATTAATCTCGGGAGCAGCCAGGGAGTGTGTCCTGTTTGAAGATGACGCGGCAGAATTAACGAGTTGTGTACGGACAGGCGAGAGGCGGGATGAAGAGAATGAGAAATGCGCGTAAGCTCGGAACATAATTTTCAGGCAGATGTGTGGCCACGGAAGGGAGATCATTGCACTGGCAAGGAGCAGCTGAAGTAGCGTGAGAAAATGCGGCCGGATCATCATCGTTGTAGACACACGCGGCGCTCGTTCGTTCGCACTCGCCCAGGATGATAGTGACCGAAGGGCAAAGTCAGGGCCGTTGCAACCTCATTGAGGACGAGGACGTCATCACATGGAAAAACGCGCTTTCTCCTTCGCGACATCCCGAGATCTGTCAACGAAACGTTCGTCTTTGTTCCATGTTACTTATCCGGGAAATTCGTGTGCTATATATAAAGCGTGAGTTACCCTCGGTCGTGTCCTGTGTTCCAAATAATCTCAGGAGTTTAGAAGTACAACAGGTTTATTTGTGTGAACAGAAATTAACACATCTGTCTTTAACACATTTGACTTTACGACTTCTGGAACAGGGATTACAATAATTTTTCGAAAATACTTTTTTTATAAAAAATGAGATATTAGAAGCATTGTAAAAAAACTCCCCCTGTGTCATTATAAATTATAAAATATAAGATAGAAATACTTGATATTTTCTTTTCACATAATAATTTTAGAAATAAATAAAATAAACTTTTTTGAAATTCTAATCTGCTTTTTTAGTCTTAATTAATAATTTGATTCTAACGTTACCGAACAAATCTCATAATTACACGATAAAATAACACATTTGTTTTCAATTCTGAAAAATTAAAAATGAAAGGAATAGAAAAGGACAAATTGTATTGAGATTCGGAAACAAAATGAATATTTTCATTAGAAATAATCCCCATTTGATCTACAAAAAGATATACGGACAAGTATATATGGAAATATTTTGAAACAAGAGATAAGTCTGCGATCGGAGCGATGTTCTGAGCGGCGCAATTATCAATAGAAACAGCTGTAATTTTTATGATAACGAACGCTGCACAATTATTAGAATAATAATAGATACACGTGTGTCGTATAAGCAGTAATAAAAACGCCAATATGTGGTGTGCTTGATTTACGAGGGGAAAACCGCACTGTAAATTATAGCCAAAGTTGTAAAAACCAAGACCGTAAATTTTCAGCGAGTGTGAAACGTCTTAAATTAGGCTCTATTTAGAACGATAATGAGTAATACACGAATACGAATAATGTTTCTCCCCTAAATAAAATTGTACATTCTTTTGATGTATGCAGTCCATATACTTTGCTATTAAAATTTCTAGAGAGAAAGAGAGAGACACTAGTTTCACAAAGTACTTAATGCTGATGTAAAAATAGCATAGAACTAGCGAACTACCAGTGTTAAATTATGAAAGTCATCGTGACTAAGTAATTAAATGAAATCAATCACAAGAATCTAAACAAAACTTCATGGTTTAACTTCACGTTCTTCATTTAAAAAATTATATTAATAAAAAAGTTAAAAATAATGTTAATTTTTTAGAGTTTATTCCTAATATAAGGAAACAATTATGCAATAATTATTTAATGCAAATTGGCAAATAAATATTTCAAATAAATTGATAGTAACAGCCAAAGCAAATTCAACGGTATCTTTTTACTAATATAGATTAAAGATTTAAAAGAAAGGTCGAAAAACTTTTGTACAGTCCTGAACTGTCTCATTGGCGATTCCTTTATGTGATGGGATTTCGTCAATGAAACTAACGTACCGCCGAGTGTATCGAATGAACCTAATCTCGTGCGGTCGTCATCGTTGATTGCGGCTCTTTATGAAGGAATGAATGAGGAGGAAGAAAAAAAGAAGAGAGAGCGTTACAGTTCGAGTGACTCACCGTTTGTCAAACCGTCGACGTCGTCCGAGTTGCACTTGAGACCGTTAGTAATCACCTGAAACACATACACAGACTTGATTAACGGCGGTTTATGGTTACAGTTAACGTACGGAAAGAGATTCTAGAGTCTAACATCAAATACCGAATCGTCTATTCGTACATAAACGATGATAAGCTACGATTAACGGATTGGGGTTTGTAATTTCATCTACATCCCTAAATTAATTCTTGAAATTATTATAGCAGTCCATTCACTGTTCCTCTCTTTTAGCTCTGCAGTCTTTAATTTATTAATTTATTTTCGAAATAATTTCGATATATTATAAAAAGAATTCCGTTTGTGTCCTTTCTCTATCCTTTCTGTATCATTAAATTTATTATCTGTATATAATTAATCTGTAACATTAAATTATTTATATCAATGATTCGCCGTGCTTCTTAATCATTTAATTTCTTATGCATGTCCAGCAAAACGACTACGTTCTGCACTTTTCTGCTTCATTCGAACGTGAGGAAGAGTCGATTCGCGCGGGCGTCGTCACGGCGGCTTCCTGTCGTCATCGTCATCGATGATTTCACTGAGATATCGCTCTCACTTGGACGTACGCCAACGGCATTCAATTACAATCGCGATCTCGACCACCAGGATTTTGCGAAACGCTATACGTTTCCACGGACTCGTGTAAAATCGGATAAGACCGTCGCTTCCGGTTGGTATCTGAGAAATAATGATTGGTAATTACAGCGGTTTTTCATCCGGCATTCATCGCTACACAGGCGGTCGTCTATCATAATCACTAAGAATATATGAACATGACGAAAATCAAGTGTTACGCATGGGAAGCGCATGTTAATCGCGTTAAAGTCAACTATCAAGCGTATGCTAATGACATGAAATTATCCGTCTTGCGATGTAACACGAGATATAATCCTGGGAAAGCCATTCTAATCCTTAAACGCGCAGTTTGTTTCCACCATCCACACGAGAAAATCCTTTCGAGTTTCATGCAGGTTTCTTGCAATACGAGAGAAATAATGGAGAAAATCTCTCTTGACCGGCTAACACATAAATCACAGATATCTCAGAAAAATTAAAATTATCTGTACAATAAATTAATTTTCAAGAGATTGTTTTTCAAGAATCTTAATTTCTGCATTTTTGCAGAAAGCCGCAAAATCTGTATCATCTTTAGATGCATTCTTTTAAGGAAATATATTTTAGTTTACTTTGAACATAGATATAAAAGTGTTAATTAATACGAAATTCATGCGTGGTCGAAAGCATTCTTGATTTCGTATAACTGGTTATGGAAAACGCTAATTATCGGGACCATGAAAAATGGCATCGTATCGGGCTTCGTTCGATAAATGAAATAAACTTCTATGTTCAACGATGATGCCTGAATCACATCCAATGCTGAAGAACCGCAGTTATCGTTAACAGCTTCCGCCCTTGATTTTGGTTGTCGATAACACTTCGAATACCACGCGCAAGTAGAAAAAGATAAAATAATAATCAACGTTTGCAATACGCTGTATTCGTCATATCGTCATCTTTTAAGAAATGTTTGAAATAATAATTTTATGTCAATATTTTATGACAATATATTAATATTAATGAGCTTCTTTATTGCAATGTATACATAATTAAAAATTATCTTTCATTAAGTGTGTATTTCAACTCGCTTCAGACGAATCTATTTGCGCCAGAATAGAATTTCATTTACATATTTCATATACAATAGTATTTATTTTTTATCATGTTTGTTTTTTTGTACATGTATTCTGGCTCTTCAAATGTCTACAGTCGCATATAAAATTACAAATAAAGAAAAAATTTTCATGCAAATCTTATAGAATTTTCTTACAGCTTTTTTTTAGTATTCATATGCAAAGCTGTTGAAATTAACTGACAATACAAAACAGGTAACAGAATAATATTTTTAAGGTTGTAAAAAAGTTAAGTGCTACATTTGTCACTTTACTGCGACAGAAAAAAAGCATGATTTTACACTATTCCTTCCGTTTGTTTTCTGCAGAAACATTTGCATATATATGTTTAATTCTTGTATAATTTAAATACTGCTAGAAAAAAACAAACGATACTAACCACTACATTCTTAAGTTTTTTTACTTCTCCGTTTATTAATTACTGTAGATTAAATAAAATAAAAAATGTTATATGTTATTATATAGAGAAAAGATTAAATCACTTTTTTCCTAACTTTTTAAAGATTCGTTCCTAAAGAGACTAATTTGTTTTCATTAAAATACCACAATACATTCGATTTATTGACCATCTAGCAATATTTACACGAGGTGATGACAGATGTATCTTGTATTATCACGGACTATGAGAACCATCGTTTTAATCTACGAAAGCTGTCAGACGAAAGAATCGGGTCGCAGATCTAACGAAAGCGCAGAGACACGCGAGAAAGAAACAATTGTCCACCGAGAATCAAAGAAAACCAGCTTTGCGTTGTGATTTGCACACAGTTCGACGTTTCTCCTTTCCGTTAAAACGAAACCGCCTTACTACCGTATATAGACCGTAAGCAATTTCGCGGAGCATCCATCCACCGAGTATTGTATGTAACTCGCTGCGGCGCGCGGTATACAACCGCTAATTGTACCCTCTCGCACGCGTTCAACCGCACGCACTCAAAAGTATTTTCAAAGTTTCGCCCTCGGGTGGTCGGCGGCGGTGTGTTGTTTAAATCGCGCGTGTTTACGTACACACGCGACTACGTAAAACAAGCTCCGACGGATTCGACGTACCGAAGGGGAACCAAGCCGTTTCCCCGGAAGGAAGTGGTAGGTATTAATATTTCTCGCATGACACCAACGGGACGGCGGGGTGGCAATTGCTGGCGGTGGTTACTCAATCTACTCGAATTTACGTTCCGACAAGGAAAAAACACGAAAGTCAGCTGACCGAATTGTTTGGGGGATTTTAGGGCAAAGACTTGATTATTTAAAAAAAAAAAAAAATATATATATATATACATATGCACGCACACACAGACACATAAATAGATAGATAGAGAAAGAGAAAATTTCGTTAATGCATGTGAGAAACTTAACATATCGTCATATCATACTTTTTGTATCAGTTATGACAAAACATGTTCGAAGAAATGAACGAAAGAACTGAAAAAATCAATTCACTCCCCCTTCTTAATGATTCTAAATAAAATTAGTTATTGGTATTAGTTATTAGTAAAAAAATTAAGTGTTTATATACACATATATTGTATGTATATTACTTAATTATTTATAGGAGTTATTTAAGACATTAAAGAAAATATGTCTTATATTCGTTATTGCTCCATTTTTGACACATTGACAACAATTTTTATACGTTTATATGACTGAATATTGTCCACAATTGCATCGATCCGATATTTTAGTCGGTGAATTAAGCAAAAGTTGACGATATATCAGAAGTTGTGTTATTTCTTCGTGTAGCAAGTCACTCATCTATATACGAATTATATGCATTCCGTCGTAACGACGCATCGGCTTGCTTCGCTCGAGACGTGCACAACGTCACGTATAACAATGGGCCGAAGAAAAACATATTTGCATACACGAGGCACGAATGTGGTCATAACAACTTCACCTAGACATTTTCACGGTGCGAAGTTCAAGCGAGTTTTCTCCGGTTTTAAGAGCGACCACAATGACAAGACGAGCACGAGAAGGAAAAATCGAGCCGCACACTGAAAGTTATGCTTCTTGCGAAAATTATTCCGGCAATGTGCCTTCAATGCGGTTCTCATCTCTTGCCTCAGTTTTATCGGAGCTGTTCCCGAAACGGCTAATTTAACGTTCAAACACCCGGTGCATAAGAGCACGCATTTTCTCTTCGGCACAGAACGATAATTGTTGCGAACTCAATTTATTTCCATTTATAATATGGAGGCGAAGGAAACGAGAATATCTATTCATCGCGACCTTGGAAGAACCTAGTTTTTATTCATATAGATCGCTTGAAAAGATACTTTCGCTCATAAATTTTCTTTTTTTTATTTCAAGCTAACGTACGGAATGCAAGTGCACAGGTCTTCTCTGTATTTTCTTTCCGTTGATATGCAAATCTCATAAGATCATTTCAAAGCAAATTCGCTCAATTAAAAATACGCGAATGGAAATTATAGAAATTTTCCGAACATAAAACAGATTTTATTTTCTTATCGATTTTCTAAGTGGACTTCATTTCAATGTTATTTTACTTCAAAGATAATGATAAAGATGTTTAAAGTTTGATAGTTCACGTCCATTGCCTGTCGAAATTGACTGAAATTTGCAATTCAAAGGACGCAAGAGCGTTCCAGAAGAGATCGTAAATATCACTTATTTCCGTTTACATAATCCACAATAATCTAAGAAATACCTAGCTTGTTTTTAAAGTCTCTCTCGAGCTGTGGATATAATTGGTACCACAACGACGCAGTGGTCGTGACGGAGTGATATATAATTCTTACTATCTAAAGTCTTCCACTGCCGGTCGTACTTCACAACATAAACTTTACGGCGTGGCGATATGCTATGAATATCCTGATTATTTCTCCAAGAATCCTCTACTTTCGATTTTCTCCGATCATAGAATCATTGATGAAAAGGAAACTAGAGACACGGATCGAGAAAACGTATTCGGTTCACATTTTATGTACAACAATGAGTATTTAAATATACAAAAAAACTGAAAAGAAAACGGACTTCTAACTTTAAATCTGAGTAATTCTCAAAATAATTCTTATTTAAGATCTCGTTATCGAAATATTTAATTAATCTTAAATATTTATTAATATTTAATTAATCTCAAATATTATAAAAATTTGCAGAAGGAATAATTCAATCAAAGAAATTGTCAAGAAAAAAATGAAAAGTTCACAACTAAAAACTTTACATAAAAAACTGTACGCCGTAATATACGTTTCTCACACCTACGCGAATTAGATCTTCCACCTTTTCTGTCACCTTTGATACACGCGCATAATTTGACACATACATAATTTTCTCCTTGACAAAAAATTAACGTGAGAAGTTATGGAAATGCCAGTAGCTTTAGGATAGTTTTATTTTAGGATGCGCAATCGATTTCCTATGACGATCTCATTCATGGGTGAGACCAGCATCCGATCTTCTCATCTCGCATGTATTGCGCCGACGAACGCCGACAACTTATATTGATGTAATGAACAGTAATTTCATGAGGCTTCGATGGGTTATAGGGTAGAATTGGGTCCACGGGAACGCTTTCTCCCGGTAGCTCTTCCGGCGCTTCCTCCTATAATAATTTATAGCTAGAACCCGTTCGGGCTGCTCGCACAACTCGCAAGTTGCGAAAGAGCCGGTGTGTAAAATGTGTGTACGCCCGTAACATCCGCGGTAATTACGTCTCGAGTCGGTAACAGAGGCGTAGCCTATAATATCATTAAACGAAGCATTTTTACGATTAACGCTTCGTTATATATTTGATATTGCTTATCTCCCGTCGATTATTAATCTAATGTTGAATTTTGATGGATAAAATTTGTTTGATTTAACGCATCCATTTTGAAAGACTTTGCGGCTGGAATTTAATCTATTTAGATTAATTTTGTGTGATATAATGGACGATGTGAAGATTAATACAAACACAAGAGTATTGATGTGATCGATAAGTCTTGCGTAAGCTTCGAAAATTTTAATTGTCGATAGTTGATGGTCCGATCCGATATTGCGCAGTTTTCAAATGAGGAATTCGTTTTAATGATGATAATCATCACACGACTGATTAAGTACAACAGTATCCGACCCGTAATAATCAGGATGATCAACGATGATCACGCCCGACTGTTTCATAATATTCATACAGCGAATAATGTGTTATGTACGTAAGAAATATATATAAATTCTTTGTATTTTTTATCTCTCCATATCGAAAGGTACATAGCTCAATCCTGCACATTTAATTCAACAAAAAGACAAACTGTATTAAGCGTTAAAATCCAGAGCAAATTCTTTAGATTCTAAAACAGGATAAAGGATCGTATTACTCTGACATATTTTAAGTTTTAATTTTAATTAATAGAATTCTTAACAAATTTATTATTATTATTATTATTATGGTTCATTGAAAATTAAAACCAATTCATTAATTTAAGAAAAACTTTAATGTTCGAGAAAATCATTTTTCTGTCGAGCTACGATTATTTTTATTAGTAAAGTAGTTACAAAAATAGCTACAAAAATGACAGATTTATTTTTGCAAGAGATTAATGTAAGATATATGTCAATAATTTTCTAGTTGTCGATTATTGTTGTCGAAGATTAATAAAAATGACAAGATTTAGAGGTCACCAAAAAGATAAATTTAGAGGTTACACAGCATTAGATACAATTGAGTTTTATATTTTACGTTAATATTAATTAAAAAATAAAAAATCAAATTTTTATTTGAATTTTTCCATTTTATTTTCAAAGTTCATAATTAAAGAAATCTGAAAAAACTATTTAAAAAAATTAAGTATCATCGACTGTATATGTATATATTAAACCAAATATAACTGAATACTTAATATGATCAATAATATGGTCTTTTATCCCATCTCAAATTTTGTTTGCTCGTCTAACTGTTCAGAAAGACACTTTCTTACATTTTATGCGCTACGCTTCTCTATAATCTTATTAAAGAGATTAAAAACTGTACGCATCAGTGAAGCGTTTCAAACAAGAGGTATTTCTGGGATTTGCGTCTAGGATCGCCGTAAAAGTGACGTTTCTCGCTTTCTCGTCGAAAATATACACAACAAACGAAGGTCCTCCGGAGGCGAGTACCTTCGTTTTATCGGCAATACGATCGGTCAAGGATATTCCGATAAATACGGTACTCATGTTCTTGACGGTGCATTGGTCCGCTCCGTTTGATAATCAACACGTTCGCTACTAAGGACTAAACGGAAAATTGACTATAATATATTTATGCTTAATTTCCCTGCTGTAAATTTTACGAGAAATGTGATACGCACATACGTGATATCGATGTGACGAGACCGAAAGCATATGTCACATGTAGCGCACGTGTTACGGTCAAACGGTCGGAATGTACGACACGGTTATCGTGGAAAAATAAAAAGAATTATGTCAAATATTTGGAACGCGAAGTTTTATATCTCTTGAGAAATCCGGCAATCTTAAATGTCCTCAGAATTCTCGCAAATAATGGAAATTCTCGAAATACTTTTGCGACTTTACTCGCGCACGTGATAAAGCTTTTAAATACCTTCGAATCTCCAGCGAATCTCTAAATAGCTTCTGAGTTCTCACGAGCAATTGCGATCAAATACTTTCGAATCTACGAATGGTTAACGGTTCTCTAAACATGTTACAGTTCCTGCAAACAGTGATCCTCCAATAATAAAAAAATATCCTGGAATCCCTCGCACGTGACAGAAATCCTCCAACAGACGGAGAGAATTCTCACGAATACGACATCGCGATGTCATTGTCGTGACATAATTATCCACAATTTTTTCCAATTACTATCAATATTCTCTCAGGACATTAATATCGAGCGTGAATACATACCGCCAAGTGTCACAACCTCGTCGTCGGAGCGCCGTTAAGAGCGCTGTTTTTGATGTCACGCAGCAACAACAGCGAAAATATCTCGTTACTTTTACTCTTATTCGCCCATGCGTGTTACGTCGTTACGTGTTGTTAACACGCTCTCGCACTCAACTTACAACCCGCTCGCTCGAGCGCGCAACGCGAACTGACCGACAGCCGCCGCGCGCCGAGACGGGCGAGCGATGTGCGCGAGGCAAGAGGGACGAACACGCGACCCCGTGGGTGCGTTGTAACGGGTACCTCTTACACTATCTACGCATCTCCTACGACAGCAACGGCCGTGAATCCACTGACATTCACGGAAAATTTTCTACAAAGAGACCTTAGGGTAGAGAAAAAAATAAAAGGACTATGTGTACTTGGCGTCGCGACTGTTAACACCTGCCTCACTATTTTTATAGCATGCGCAAATAGTACGCTCGTCTCTCAAGGATAACATTTCTTTGCGTGTTACAAGGATCTCGCTCTAAAAGCGCCTAAGGCCGGATAAAATGGATAAAACGAATAAAAATAGAATATTTTAACAACATTCGTGTCAGTTCTCCACATATTTCATTTCACTTATGTACAGACGAATGAACGTTTTTAAAGAATGGACACAACACGAGCGCATGTTTATCTCTTCTTTATGTGCAAAAGCGTAATTTTTGGAATCTTGTATTAAATTTATAATAATTTAATTCTGAGTCGGCAAGTTTTAGTATATATGAAACGACTTCCCATGTTTTGCATTTTCGGGAGTGTAAGAGACATTTTCTTTCTTTCCAGATGTAATGTGATATTTTTGTGCCACTTTCGAAATGTGTGTCGACACAGGAATACCAGCGGTCAGAAAGGCACACACCGATGCCTCGGGCTGTTGGTTTGCGTTGCAGCGAGTAGTCCTGCACTTGCAGAGTTCATGGTCATGGGAATGGGCAGGAGCAACCTCCTCACATAATCCGTTACAATTGTCTCACGCTTTTGAAAGGTGATTGTCAAACGCGATAATTGTAGAGATATCGATCCGGGTATTGATCACAGCTGTGATTTCGCTCGATCCATTTGAGCGCTATCAAATGCTATTCATCTAATGGAATCGAGACCTTCGATATTTTCTCGACGATAAAAGCTCAGAACCTTTTATCTTTACAAGCAACAGAGAAATCAAAATGTATCGATCGTAATGAGAGAGTCATGATCGTTTTTGATAACCAAGTAAATAGAAAGGTGCCAATACACGGTCGAGCTGGATCTTTTGTACATAATAATATTATCTGTGTTTTGAATTTACATTTTCCCTTTTAAACGAACTACGCACCGTTACTGTCGGATTTGAAACGCAATCTGAAGCTGAAGTTAAAACAATCACATAATTACAAATATATTTACGATAATTCTTTTTCTAATTTTTTAAGGAACCCGAGAATAGTAAAATAGTAGCGTAATTTTAACAAGTTAAAAAGAATAAAATTAGGTTGTGATATTCTTCACGGTGCAATTTAATCTGACTTTTTATTTATTAAAAAGTCATACAATTTACGTCTATCTTGGAAATTGATAATCAAAATTTATTGTATTCTCCTCCCTTCGAAAGTTGGAACAACGTTACCTTTCTTTATCGCAGAGGAATGTCGCCTTTTCATACAAACGATTCGCAAAGTGCGTATACATCGAAGTGTGTATACATCGCACTCGTGATTTGTAGCACCGTAATAGTCAGCTCACGAGCAACGAATCGTCGTCAGTTCTCCTAACAACGTCGTTATCGTGATTATCGGATATGAAGCGATACGGATAATTTGCTTCTCGGGCGTATGTGAAAATCGAGCAAACGAAACGAGAACGGAAAAAATGGATCGCGATCGACACTCGCCGGGATCGTGCGTGCGACTGAATCTCAGCCGAGAAAACGTGCTTCCCATCGAAAGCACCTGTACCACCGGCATACACTTTCACTCTCTCGTAATCGACAACAGAGACCACTAAGTCATTTGAACGCGTCGATTCATGAAACTTTTTTCTAGTTTACCGACATCGAATCATCAATAATCAAAGTGAGGTGGCCTTGTAAACGTTATGATACGTTGTAACATTACTGCGTGAAAAAATAATTTTCCGCTAGAAGAGATATATGGGGAAACGGAACAGCGGAATTAGTTTATTTCAAAAATTAATGTCAGGAGAAAGTAAAATTTGCAAAGTAGATAACGATAAGTAGATAACAATAAGTACAATTCGCGACGCGAATAATAAAATTATAAATTATAGTTTTCTCGCGAATCATCCTGTGGGCAAAGGATAAAAAATGAAACTCGAATTCTACTATTATGAAGCATATTATGCTTTCGTGAAAATAAAGTTGAATCGACCGAGTGCCCGGAAAACCGCAGTTACGATGCAACTTCGTAATGCAGGTGTAGTTAGACTGATCGAAGAAAGCCAATCGGGAAACCCCAGAGAGTTGGAAATTGTGGCTAATTGAAAAGTTGCGGTGCATTACTAGATCGCGGTTAACAAGTGACGGTTACATTAAGATGTCGATAAATTCACGTTGATCTAAAATTGATCTCTCAAGTATCTCTTGTGGTGTGATGTTAATCAAATCACGTTCTATATAAAACTTAAGACACTCGATTTCTAATGACAGATGTCTTCCAACGGTAGCTTCATCTCAGAAAATTACATAGATTGATTTTCAAGCTTAAAACCATTTTAACATCTTACTTTAGTAAAATACTTTAGTTACCCTACTTTTAAATAGTTAAAAACCTATAACAGGCAAAGTCTCTGCGTGCGAATTTTAAAATGTTGACCAGAGTATTTAGGTCGGAGATGTCCTACATAAAAAAAATATCGAAAATTGGGTAAACTTGTATTGCATATTTTAGAATATTTCACGTTTCCACGCTGCGAACGCGAAGCAAATTCGCTCGAGAGATCGAGACTAATCGAAAAGCTTCTGTTTTTCAGCATAGCATTCAGCGCAGCGGAATTTCTGTCGCCTTATAATTCACGGCGCCTTTCCCTTACGTGACTCCATAATTTACGGCATTTTAGAAATTAGACATGCGCTACTGCATATCTTATCTATGCCATTTATCCCGACTGTGCATCCAGATGCAGAACGAACGTGACCATCGATGAAAGTCCGCATTAATTATGAATTATCAATTATGATGCACAATGATCCGCATTAATTATGAATTATCAATTATGATGCACAATGTTGTACGCTCAATAAGTATAATTTAAATACGGGGGGTAGCAATTAAAGATAATAATTGCAGGACACTGCGAATGCTTACGAGACGCTTGCGATAATCTGACTACGAAAAGATTATTCAAGTTAGTAATTAATTGATTAACGAATTGATTAACTAAATTAATAAATTGATCCATATTAAATAGCTATAATAAGTAGATGATTAATAATATCTTTTTTTCGTCTTTCCCTTTTCCGAATGATAAAACTTCAAATAAAAATGTATCAACCTCTTCCGGTTTTCTCTTCTTTTCATACAAGGGTATACTATGCAGCAACGTAATATGCAAATTAGCAAAGTTTACCGAGTGACGAATGCTGTGGTTAGGACGTTTCTCTCTCCGACGACGGTTCCCTGGTCGATTGAACATGCGTACGTTCTTGTCTCACGTGCGTAGCGGCGTGGTGCGTTCGATCGTTTAGAAAGCGAGCGTGCATCGCACTCATGTTTTGCTTTGTTTTCTCGCCTCCCTGAGAATCAGGAAAAGCGAAACCGAATGTGCATGTGTATATGTCTCCCCACCCTCCGTGTCGCGCGAAGACAATGAGAAGCGATAGTAGCGTGCTACCGGTAACTGTACATACGCGCGAATTTCTATCTTCGATCGATGTATCAAAAGGAAAAGTTTGGCTCTCTGCCGTACGAAATAAATCGGTAGCGTAAAATGACAATAACAATGAAGTGAAAAAGTGCTTCTTTTCGTGGAAATTTTTGACGACACCATCAGACAAAACAGTATATTTTGTTGTCTTTAACATTAGAAAGTTTGGAGAATAAAAAATCTATAGCACGCAATATAAAATAAATTAATAACTGCGAATAATTTGCGTTGTCTGCATTTACACTAGGTATCTTTTCCAACATTTCCAACATTTCGTTGCAAAATTGCCGGATGAAAGAGCGCACTCCTGATTTTCAATGTCAGTAGGAAAGTGCGAGAGAAGTTCATTGATTGTAAAGATTTCGAGCGATATTCGAGTATACATAAAAGTCAAACATCCGCCGAGAGGAAGAGTTATAAATTATGGAACATTGATCACTTCATCATTTCGCCATCGCCGCTCTTTACACGCGTTTCAAGGTCTGTCCGTTTCACGCGCACATGCTGGTAACAACGCAACGCGAGAAATTGTTTCCTTTTTGAGCCGTATAATAAATTATCGTTTTCGCGTCGTTAACGCGCGATGCGCCTCACAGAGTTAAGCTGTAAAGTCACATAATTGTGAACATGAAAATTGAAATCTGTTGAAATTCATAAATTAATTAAAATATTCTATGTCAAGAAGTATTAAACCCTTCAACTTCATCGTATCAACATATGGATATGCTGTCATTACTAAACGCGTGGCAAATGCTTCATTTTTTTTCGAAAAAAGAAAGTTGACCGTCACTATGTTTTTTTAGCAAATAATGGTTTGAGGGTATTATTGCGTAGGATTTGTATCGATCTGTGAAATAAAATAAAATAAAAATAGCTAGTATATAAAATACTGCTATAAAACACTAAAAAGAACAGCTGAAGTTGAAAAGGTTATATATAAATTCAAATTTATAAAAAGAATAAAATAACAGAAAGGTCGTAAAAGTGATCGTCACGAACTGCACAAGATCGCTATCAACAGAACGTAAATACATATCTTGATTTTCTTCGTTCTTTTCCTTTGGCAAAAAGATCCGTTATATTAAAACATCCTCGGTCATGATACAAATGTATTTCTCGTTACGCTTTTCAATTGCAGTTTTGATAGAGGATACACGCTAATCCAGTTACGATAAATTTCTTAAGTTCTTTAATTATTAATGTATAAAATAGTTCGCAACTAATGTATGTGAAATGTTAAAAGAAAGTTTTGTAATTAAATTTAAAATATCTATAATATAGAAAATAATGTATTTATATATGTTTAACTGTCTGATTTCCTACGAAGCTAACATACTTTCCGCGTATTCGCGGATGCGTGAAAATCACAGTCGCAATTGTTCCTTGACGCGACGATTTTATCGAAAATCGACGAAAATTAGCGTGAGCTGTTCTACTCTCACAGCCGCGACGAATTTTCTCGTGTAGAACGAAGCCTTAAACGCCGCGTTCACGCGCCGTGAAGTTCCTGCCGGCAAAATATCCCAACGCTATCGTTAGAAAGTAAAACGCTAGAAGACAGTCACAGAGGGTCTTCTGCCACCGCCGCTAAATATTGCGGACAGACAATAACGAAATTGCACCTCGGGGCGACAGGCTCTCACTTCTTTCGATGGAACAGCATCTCTCGTCTTACATGTCCAATAATCAAAGTCACTTCCAAAGCAGTCTAATGTAAGCACAGTTAAATTTTTTGTGCGACACGAGTTTTTCAATAAGAAAATGATATTTGCCGTTATTCTGCAGTTGCAAACGTGACGATGGATATAAGAATCTAATCTTCGTTCGTCTGTTATTAATGGAATTATTTTTTGCATTATTTCGTCCACTCTTGACTTTATAAATTCGTTTGAATTAAAGGTTCCTAACTAAGAATTAATTTTAATAACGTAGAATTAATTTTAATTAACATATGAATTTAAAGACTCAAATTTTTATTAGGATTTAAACTATCTAGATTCTTGACAGGTATCATAAATTCTGTGATTCATAAATATTGGCTTTTATATATATATATATATATATATATATACATCTTTAATTTGACATGTAATTCCGACCTTTACCTCTCTTTGTAAAAACATTATATTACAACGAAAATAAAATTTTGCAAAAATCGATTATTATATACAATTCTTTGCCTTTTCACTGTTAGCGTTTCTTAAATCATGTCAAAAAGAAATTTTGCTATAGGCGAAACAGCGTTTACTCGTTTTTACTCGTCGAACGCATACCACGGAACTACCGCGTTCGCTTTTTTTCACATGTTCGAGCCAAATAATAGACGCCGCTACCATAGGAAAGTGTTAATGCACGGTTATTGCGGGAGCGAAGCACCTATCAGTACAGTAGTAATAGAGTCATTAAAGCGCAACTAAATTACAGCCGTTCTTCGCTAGCATCCGTGAAATCAGCACGTTGTCTCTCTTCCGTAATGTAATGAATCCATCACTGGACTATAACATGTACGAAACACACAGGCGCAATCGTAGAATTATGGAATAAAATAGTTTTCTTCCTTTTGAACAAGAGCACTATTTTAAATGCTCAATGTTCCTTCCGCAATTCAAGGTCGAAACTTAAATATCTTATTATTAGTCCAAAGCTGCTTTATTTCGACAGAACCCTTAGAATTAAGATTTAATTCGCCGACATATGTGAAAAATTTGACATCCAGTTGAATTTTCATTAACATCAACTTTTGCAATCAAAGCTTTTGTAATCAAAGCTTTTGTAATCGGCTAGTAAATTAAATTTTACATTTAAATGCGATTATATATGCTAATTAATCCGTTGTATCTTGTATTTTCGATCGAAACCGAAGAGTGTTCGGAAGCGAACACCTGGCGAACGCGATCCTGTGCGAGCCACGTTTCTCCGTGGTGAATTATATAAAACAAAAAAGTACCGGTCCAACAGGATCGCCCGCAACATTCTATCGTTAGAGAGAAAGAGGAAGAGAAAGAAGGAGAAAGAGAGAAAGAAAGTTAGAGAGATGGGGAGGGCGCGTGCATTGCATCTGCTCTCGCCGCGATGCGCGATGAGCGCGGCTCGATTTTTGCGTGTTCCGACGCTGAAGCACGGCGAAAAAGCATTAACGCACGATTAGCAGCGTGTTAAAGTGTTCGTTTGAACAACGTGAAGCAATTACTCGCAATCGACTCTACGTCTTGATACCGCGAGCGAAACTTTCTTACGTCGCGTCCTCACAGTCTCCTTCATTCTAATTAAAGCTACATACGTTTGACTTATGTTAAACGTCTCTTTTTTGTCCTCTGCCGCCGGAAATTAACCGAGTTATTAAAAAATCCCACAAAATCTCAGCGGCTTTCTCGTAGAAATCGCCGCCATCTACGGAATTACGGCGGCCGATACGATCTGCACACGAGACACTCTTCTACTGTCTACTTCATTTTTCTTGATGAGCATGCACACGCGAAGGCGCGATTTAATCGATTCCGCTTGATAATACGGTGTGACCGTCTTTAGAAAGTGGTCCTCATTCACAGATCGTAGTGCCGTTCTCGAGCACGGCACCTCCCGACTCGACTTCATAAAAAAATAAATATATAAATAATATAGTCTTCGTTTGTACCTGTTTGTACCTCACTTTATGTCGTTTGTATCTTGAAGAATAAAAAAATATAGAACGAATAAAAAATTGGTCAGCGCCCAATTTTAAGAAATTTTAATTTCATTAACGCTATTAGATAGAGAATTGTTTGTATTTTCTCTTTTCACTTAGTTCGCATTTTTTAATTTTTTGACTTAATGCTGAAACGGAAAATTCACTTTTAAGATATCAAAAACGGCCACCAGGATTTGATAGAGAATCTTAAAGTTGATCCAGCATGTAATCAACTCAATCCATATAAAATCCATCCATTAAAATCCATCCATATTAAAATAGAAATTAAGCTTCTCCCTTTAATCGAGTCTTTTCTATTTGTCGCTTGTCTCTGTCGTGATAATTCAAACTGTCGGCCGTCGAAAAGAAAAGATAATATCGAGGAACAGAGCGATACACTCGTCAATGGCGCGTATCGCAATTGATCAATACAATTGGTTAGAAAGTAAAACAGCATCACGCCAGGATTAGTATTGGCGCGATCTTTCACTTTAATACGCATCTCGTGACTACGGACAGGAAACTGCCAGGTTGCATTTATGTAGTTTCGAAATTGCGCATTCAATAAAATATCACGCGTTTCTGCATGTGTATTGGTGAATTTTGCGACATGCAAATTCGGTTAGACCTTTCGGAAGAGAAAACGACGGATCGACACGAAATGAACTCTCACACGTTTCGCAATGATGCTTAACGAATATAAAATAGTCTTTTACTACTCTTGTATTCAAAATCAATGTAATACGGAATCGTGAGTCGAAAAAGCGAGAAATTCGACAAACTTTAGAAATGGACGATCTTTCGTCTTAATATGCAAATTCATAACAACAGAGAGAAAAAAAAGGAAATATCTCTTGATACTAGCGTTTGAAAATTATACATTTAGAAGTCAAATTCATTTATGTTGAGATTATACGGATGTTTAGAGATCGGCAAATCAAAAAAATTTCCGTTGAAAAAAAACGATGTGACGGAAAGCTGAAGAAGTCAACCTATTGTATACGAGTCGAGCACTCATCATGGGTATAAATAAGGAAAAAAGTGGGGACTCAATTTCTTCAACATCAGCATCTGCAATTAAAACGAACGAAACAGTGGCAAGTGCCGCGAGAGAGAGAGAGAGAGAGAGAGATTCACTTTTTTCAACTTAAGACTCATAATCACGTATTTTGAAGGGCTAGAGGGTCGTTCGTAGAACAATCATGGCGGTTGCACTCGACTCACACACAATAGACAGACTCTGTACCCTCGAGATCCGCCTTGCTGCCTTTATGACGTTCTTGCATTTAATTAATGCCTAAAGAGAAGGAAATGCTCTTAGACGCTTTATTAACTTTCAGCGGCGATTTAATGGAAAACCGTAGGACCGTTGTCAGAAATTGCGTACGGAAATGATATCACACCCTGTATAAAGAATGCGCTTGTCTGCTGTACGGAAACTAGTTTCCGAGCACGGCGCGCAACCAGTTTGTAGTTAATTAATACCGGTAGCTCGTCGCTGCTGTCGTTGTCGCTCAAAAATACACGAAGTGTTTGTGTCTCGCCCTGCACCGCAGGACGACCTGTTACCTATTATCTATTGCCGATTAACTGTAAACTGTCCTTGACAGTGTACGCCGAAATATGCAGCTTTCCTTCGTTTCCTTTCATTTCTTTAAAATAAGCACGTGAGTAATCAAAATATATAATTTAATTACTTTAACCCCAAAATCAAGTAACTTTTCTATAAAATATTTGCGCGTAAAAAAGTTACATTTATACATATTTTAATTAGAATTCTTCGAATTTTTATCGTACGTTTGCCGCTGTTGGGTTAAATTAATTCATGTTTTAAAAATTAGTATTGATATATTAAATTGAAAATCAATTTAATTATAAGTATTTATAGCTTTGGTCTGAGATAATATCGAAACCGAAAGCAGTCCGCTAAAGCGAAAAATGTAAATTCGTACAAATATTATCAGGCACAAAAGATCTAGTCTGACCGTGAAAATTAGCACGTGTATTCTCTATATTGAAGTTTATCAGAAACGATCGCAACTTCTTAATATTTACAATAATTCCTACATATGATATCTCATGAAGTTTCTTTTCACTGAAATTCTGATAATGAATATTTAAAAGAAAGAGACTTTATCTCTCAAATTAATTAATTTTATGTTATTAATTAGCGATTTCGTTAACAACTGGATGATTGTTTAAATTTTGTAACCATACAAAGACCACATGTCGTGTGTTCATCGATAAGCGTTATCTCAGCGTTAATTATTCGACGAGCATAATGAACTCACAATTTGAAAACACTGCCACAGCAGAAAGATTCCAAATGTAAAATGAATATTAAAATACAGTTTTCGCCCTTCATGAATCGAAAATTGACATGTAAAAATTTAATTTTTTGAAATATAAAATCAACCTACAATTATCCAATTAAAATTGTACTTTCTCTGACTGACAATGAGATTAATCTACATTAGAACGATAATTCTATTATTTATCATTATTTATCATCAACATTCAGATCACATTCAAATCAATGGTTAATTAAAATCGGCTACCTATTACTTATACGAACTTGAATACTTCACTTTGTATAAATGTGCACATCTCTGAAGTCGCACAAGTGCGAATGAGGTGGAACGGCACGATTGCACCGACCACACGGCGATCGCCGATGAGGAAACACGGAGGATTATTTCGCGACGTACATATATACGTACATATGTATGTACAACGGGCGTGGCGTGTCGCGAAGAAACGTGAAGGAGGCATTTTCCCGTTGCGTTACGCAATCGTCCCCGATGCTCCGTTTGCCATCTCTCATTGCGATCTGTAGCTCGCTTATTTACACTTGCTTATATGTATAGGTATTACACATGGGCGGTGCGAAAGGAAGACGAAATTCCAAGGTCGCGATACTACATCGCGCCTGTGTTTATTATCGTCGACGATTCGCTATCATCTCTCGGCAGTTAAATAATAATCTAGATAAACATCTTCAAATTCCTTCGTGATACAATCAACTCGGGCGCGATTTCAGTCGGCCCGCGATTTCAGTCGGCCCGATTTTTACGAGCTCTCCTTTTAATTGACAGAAGATGTTATTTTTTAATATCATACCGATAATACTAATAATATTTTTATTTTAATAGCTCCATTAATTTCGGTTCAAAATAAAATAAATACTCTTGTGTGATCCCGAAGTGTGATTAACTCCAATTTCATAAAAGTGTGGAGTTGACCACTAAAATAACGTTTTCATAATCGCATCCATATTTAACAATCAATATTTACAAATAGAATACATTTCCAATTAAGACTTTATCTTTTTTTCGTCTTTGATCTCTCTCTCTCTCTCTCTATTTTCTTTCACACACAAATTAACTTTAATTTTTATCCGATATAAACTGAAAAAGCTACACCTGATGTACGATTAGAAAATACGCCCAAAAAAATCGCAATGCAATTCGACAATTCTGCCAATACGGCCGCATTTTTGCAGAATTTGCCGATATGTGCATTGAACTGTCTCTTCGTCCAAAAAAAAAGTAATTTGCGAAATTGAAAATTCGACAAACAAAGAGACAATTGAAACTAAATTGATTGAAAGAGACAATTGAACTAAAGATAAGCGGCATAACATTCCGCATTTTTTATTTGAAAAATAATAACTCTTCAAACGTATGATTTGATACATTCTCTCATGGCAAACTTTCAAATAATCATTTAAGATAAGTAATAAAAGAATTTTAAAGGTTGAAATATATATATATTACACAAAGAAGTTTATTATAATACATATTTGAGGTCAAACAAAGATTATCTCTAAGTTTCTATTAATAATTTTAAAACAAAATGTTTGTTAACGGTACAATTCTTTTATCTTTGAGGAATTTAAAGTCGACAATTCTTTTGATATTTTCGCTTCTATGCGTCACGTACATGCGATTCGTGTAACGGATTTGCGTCATACATGTGCAACGCGTGGCAACAAATGTCAAAGTTAAAATTTACAATTTTCTCGACCATTTGCTGCGTGCGAGAGCAAATTACGCGAAAAGAAAAATAATTTCCTACTCAAATAAATACATGAAACTTCAATATATGTTAATTACGATGTTCTTGTATATTTTACTCTCGAATGTCTGTTATCGTCGACGTTTGTCAGATATTTATTCGTGAAATCTTCCAAACTACGCAGATGTCATCAAAATCTCTCTTCTTCGTCTTCCTTTTTCAATACATAAATATTTTCCTTTACCTCTGTCATCGATCGTTGACCGTTTTCGACCAACTCTGCTCGCGGCTTAATTGCGGAGGCCTGTGTCTTTGGCGCAGCAACGTACAGGATTGTCGATCGAAAACAAGCGAGCCGATGTATCGTCGCTAAGCTGCGAAATACTCCTCGCTCTGCGGACCGGTGAAGTCACGCTGTTACGCTTCTTGCGTGAAGAGGGTGGAGGAGAAGAGGCGGAGGAGACACGGACGTGGGGACGCGAGATCACGGCTTCCCGAAGCGGAGCACGCGGCGAAAAATGTTTAATGCACAAGCGTAAACATCGGACTGACGAGACTACACGCGCTGGCTCGCCGTGTACGAGACCACGCGCGTCTGGACACAACAGGCTGCCTTCATAACGAAACCGCTCGTATCGTGGAGATGCAGCTTGCATCTGGTTGGTTGATGGTCAGACAACCTTACGATCATCTTGACACCTTGGCATCATTCTTTTATGCAATAACATACGATATGTAACACATATATGATGCAACAAATACCAATTAATAGTATATAATTAGTAGTATGACATCAATCATGTTATGATTTCTCACGCAACAATATAACTGTGATATAACACAGGTGTTATATTGCATTTGAATGGGAAGCATTAAAATTTAACATTGATATTAATGTTAATTGGTGTTTGAGGACACGATATGGTTGTATAACAGTATATAGATAGATAATGTAAGATGTGTAGTTACAAGACACAGTTTAAAATGAAAAATTTACTCCGTTTTACCTCTGAATTATTTCTTTTTATATCTTAATAAGACTATATATGCTTAATGCTCTAAAGGCAACACAGAATATTCCAGCAATATTGTAATATTTTTCAAAAATAAACTCTAAAATCAAAGGACAAAATCGAACAAGGCCGGGTGACAGTGCCAAAATAATGTAATTATACAAAAAAACAATACAATAACAAACGTTTCGACCTGGAATAAAGTCACCTTCAGTATCGGTTAATAATTAAAATTTGAACAGATACGATTCTTATACATTACATAATTGGTCTTAAATTCGCAAAGTAATATTCTCGCATAAGCGGAATGTTACAATGTTGTTGCAATGTTACTAGAATATGCTGTGTTAGCTGAGTGAGGCTCGTCATAGCATGCTTCAGATAAGTGGATGATAAAAATAAAATACATAAAGAATGTCCTCAATTAAAGAAAACCGACGGCAATTTCAGAAGTTGCAGAATTTATATTAAAAAATGGAGATGGATCGTAAATTTGAAACGAACGCTTGTCCAAGATTCATCTTGTGTAACGGCCGCTAACACTCTCGATCAAGTAACTTAGACGGATTATTAGTGAGCAATCTCGGCGCAGTGATAATTTCATAAAAGATCGATTGAATATTTATCAGTAGCGTTCCGAACCGCCTCTCCTCGCCTCGGCAATTAATCGTCGTTCCCCGAAATAGCAGCTTCCTCGTCAATATCGTAACGCTGTCCGCTGCCGGTCGTCGACCCCCGTTTCACCATGTAACCGGTGTGTATTTCGAGCAAATTTCCAGCTAAATCTCGATTCGTCTTACTCGCGTGAGCATGCATTTATCTCCTTGCGACATCGCGGAAAAAGTGATATAGATAATACTTTATTCACTTTCAAGTAGTTAGTAGAACTAACAGTAGAGATCGAGAAATAGGACCTTTACAATCGATACTTAGTTGTAACCACTTTACCTTATTCCACTTCCTTTCCTAAATAACCGCACCTCTATAGTTTCCTACTTGATGTCCCTATTTGACTTATACTTAATTTTCACGTAACGGAAAAACGACATAGTTACACCGCGTTTTTCTGCAGACTCGGGTTTTGCATTACTCGCCGCTACTTCCCGAAAGATTTGCATACGCATTAAAACGGCGCAATGAATAAATTTTGCGGGGGAACTAGTTTCCACCAAACTGGAATTATCGCGTTACATACGTGAAAGTGATTATACGAGAACAACTGTGTATACACACAAAAGATATCATTTAACGATTTAATGACTTAAGTAATTTAACGAGGAGCCACTTGTTCCGTTATCTTGAAAATGTAAAATTCTCGAAACTTAGAGAAAATATCAACAATACTTGATAAATAATGGAGAAAGAAAAAAACGTAAAGATAGGTAAAAACATAAAGAGAGATGGAAAGAAATATTATTCAGAGTTAGAAAGATATTTTTTAGAAATAAACTCTCTTCTTTTATATAAATTTTTCAAAAGATGCAAGAATCTTTTTTCAAGAAAAATTTGTAATCACAACGTTTAAAACTCTACAATGAAAAATATCATGTTGCGCAATAAAACTCGTGTCTCTATGAACACCCCTTAATCCGAATTTCACACAAAGGCATCCGATGGAAAAGAACCTGCCACAGGAGCTGCATTCTCCGTCTAAAACCCGAAACCTAATTCATCTCAGAGCTCACAATCACCTCGCTTTACTAATGCGATAATTCTGAGAATTTTAAAAACGATGCATCCGTCATCCGTAATCATTCTCACCCATTTCCTCAAAGTAAAACCTGGTGGGAAAATTTCATAATGTGTTTCTAAGTAATTTGTAAAATTGCACATGCGTACATGTAGGATTTTGTACCTCTTTCTCTAAGCTGCAAAACGCAAATAAAAAATAAGCCTTATTTCTGTCTCATATTAAATTTTTTTTCGTATTTTATAACGGAAATTTGTGTAATATCATAGCATGTGTTAAATTCTAGGTTCCCTAGAAATTAATTATGTAAAATTTGGCCCAGTTCGGTCAAAGGATTTAGATTAACAGGGAACAGACACACAGGCATTCCATTATACATATTCGTCGTAAGTGAAAGTCTACATGAAATTCGCGTTTTCCTCCAACTCTAAAATCTGTTTACACGCATGATAGTTTTCACGCATGACATTGCCGAAAATCCTTGGAATTCTTTGCGTTGGCAAACACTTGCTATCTAAATTCACGCAAGCATAATTTTACAAACTCATACTCGGTAGAAGGACGTATCCAGTTGCTGGAACCGGGCGAATTCGATTCATATAGACAGGATACATGATAAAAATGATGAGAGTCTAGAAAGTGAAAGAGCCATAAAATGATACCGAGTCTCTCAAGGATAGCAGGCACGCGTATCAAGTGGCATAAGTGCCGGTTTTTAAATCTATTTACGCAACTTTATCACCGCACATGTATAGTACCCCCCATCGAATAAATAAAGAAACGAGTTATTACGCAGGTTCCAACAAGTCGTATTACCGCGACGAGAGATCTGTGTAATCTTTGGTAAGAGACAGTAGATGTATTCTAGCAATATAAATGTTAGCAAACGAAAATTTCACGATCACTAATTAACACAACATATGAGAATATCTATAATATAATAATTTTTAAATATGTAAATTATATAATAAAGAATTTTAATTTTTATTTGTCCTACATAACGGTAGATTAATTATAAAGAGAGTAAAGTAGTGAGTAGCAGGATCAAAGTAATACGGACTCGATTTCTTTTGAAGAATTTTTTCGATATCTCCTTTTTAACATTTATTTTTTATATCTATATATTCTATTCACTTTCTCTTATACTCTAAATATCTTTATACTTTAATTTAATTCTCTCGAACTAAAAATTTTAAAATTAAACAGGGAGAAAACTATTGCGTAGTTTTCAACTTTACTTTATAGCTCTCCGAGGTTTAATGATACATGAAGAACGATATGTAATTTCTACATTTCTTGCATGATCATTTCCTGATTGTTCCCGTTAATGAAAGGCAAAAATTCCTAATTGTCTAAGAAAACAAACCTTCACGCCTATAAACCTCGATGCATCAACTTCGAAAAAACGTGTCAATGTGCGAGATTTCACGGACAAAAGTGAAGCGATTCCGCGCGAGCGAGTTCGTTGTTTCTTCAGCGAGGCGTGTGATGCTTCTTCCGATACTTTGGTCCGACGAGATTCTCGTGCAGGTCGATAGTACACCTGTATGACTAGCCTGTCGGCCAAGAGATACCGTTGTGACCGAACCGGATGCCGGATCGGTGACATCGGTCCCGACACGTCTCTCCGTCGGATTAAATCGAGATTTTTTTTCCACAAAAACACGTTCCTTCTCCAGGAAATTTAACGCATTCTTTCCAGTCGCAAAACCTCACTCGTGACTCATACTTGCAAACGACTGCTCAAACTTTATCTGCGAGTTTTGCACATGCAATACACGACGGTCACGTTTCTGGTAATATATTGATATTGTATGTTAATCGATAACGCTAATTTTCTCCGTGCACGGAAAAACGAGTTAAACGAGTTGTAAAAGGTACCAATGCTCGGGAAATGCGTCGTAAGTCGTATAAAAACATCGAGGTGATTGCAAAACTGTAGAAATTTCGAAAAAAAAGTTGTTTGATCGAATTCTCGTTAAAAAAAGATTACTCTCGAGATGTAGAACGCTTTAAATATCATCAGATGCGTATTCTTGGGTAGATGTGTGATAAATTTAGCTTGTCTCTAGTTGTCTTATGATGTTATTTTATACGTGTGTTCTTGTCGACGTTAATAGGTAAATAAAAAAAAATCAAGAAATGTGAACCAATCGATGCCCCACATTGTTTCTTAATTTAATGACCTGATATTTCTAAAGGGGGCATTTTAATTAAAAATACATATGACAAAATTCTAAGTATAGCCATGAGCCATGTGTAATTCAATTACCAATTTTCTGAACAAAGCAATATAAATTTACTTTGTCTCGAATAAGTCGTGTCGTGGAAAAGCGAAATAATCATATCCTTCGTCAATTTTCGCATTCTTTTAAAAATTCTCAAGATTTGCGCTCAAATATCTTTGAGAACAATCGACATGCGATTCATTATCTAAACTTTCCGGAAGTCAAGCCGATTAATTTTTCGCAAATATCTCAATTTTAGTACAGGAGCACAAGATTGGCTTATAACTTCGTCAATTTTCTCTAATTCTTATTTCAGCGATCGGGTTGTTTCCGCTTATCATTCGGTAGAAATTGTTTCCACGTACCTCGCTCGCCTGTTCGCAAGGGGAAGGCACTTTGGAGGAGAGTTCCCTCAAGAGGTCCTCGGTGCTCGCGACGTCGGCCGTACTTCCGGAATCGTCGTCCGCGCCACATGCGGAACCGGGGGTTACGTTTTCCTCGCCGTCGCCATCCTTCTCCTTCGTCCGCTGCTCGTGTTTCGAAAGCAACTCACGCTGCTTCTGGAAGAACTCGGGTTCGCTGAAGCACTTCTCGAGGCTGGCGGCACGCTGGAGGGTCGTCGGCGAGCTCGGGGTCGAACGCGAGAACTCGAGCTCGTCCCGCAGCAAGTTCTCCGTGCTCTTGTTGCATATTCGTGGTGGATCCTGATCGCGGAACGTCCTGCGTTGGCCCTTTGATACCTCGCACATCGCTAACCAGAGAATACTCGTCGCCGGGAGAAAGTCACGCGGCGCACGTCCAGCGACATTTCACACGTACATTTCCCGGATGAACGGCTGAAAAAATTTCCGATAATTGTTATGGATCAACGAAGAGATTCGCGTGGTAAAGAGATATTTTAAAAGCATTAGATTTCTCAAAACATCGTCATTATCATCAAGATTAGCAGGGATACAGTGATTATCGGAACAATTAAATGCGAAACAGACTAACTACCATCATCGAATGTGCAGCTGTTGATGATAGAGGAGAACGTGGTCTATCAAACAGCAATCGGTAAAGTTGCAGTGTTGACTAATTATTGGTGTTGACTCATTAGATTGCAATCAATAGTCGCCAATACACTAGTGCATAAACAATGCACCTTATCTAATAAATATCGTTAAAAAAATATCGTTCAAATATTGAATTTCGGTCGTTAACCAGTTTTAAATTGACATTTCTTTAATACATTTCTGATAACTAATCATTGTGACAAATATGCCAATTATTATGACATGTGCCAATCACTGTAATTTTCATTACACTGTAATTTTCGTTTTAATTTATTATTTTATTCTTAATCTTCGATTCGCTCGCGTAACGGCGAAATGTCCAGCAACAATGAATCGAGCCATATGCTGATAGCTAAATATACCTCAGGCGGGGTGAAAATATCACTCGATATCTTCTCGATCACACTCGTTCCCGCGGCGTGGGAACTTTCGGATTCCCGAGAGAAAGGACGCGACCGTGTGACACTCCGTGTATCATAAACGCATGTTCAGAGTTGTTCGAATCAGGGGTGGACGCGCGGAATTCATCGAGACGGATTGGACTTACCTATTCCGTCTAACGAGGTCCTTCACCCGCTCCGATCCTTCGCGAGGACGTAGCCGTGCACCTCCGTTTCCGCGACGTGACGCGCGCAGACACCACTAGACGCGAGACTGCTTCTCCGCAAGGGACGACCACCCTGCCGTGCGTCATGCGGAAGGACATCTGTTGCCCCTTGCCCGCGAGCACCCCTCGGCAAGCGAGACGCTTCTCACCCCTCTCACCCTCCCTCGCTCATTCTCTCTCGTTCTCTCTGTCTCCCTTTCTCCCTCGCACGTACACGAGATCGTTACGCTCGCACCACGCACGCGTAATGTACAGGGTGGCGCGTGGAAAAGCAACCTGGTGTCAGTGTCGATGAAAATTGCCACTGTCAAGGGTACACGTTGTCACGACGATTCTTAATATAATAAATTTAACTTAGATTATAATGACACATTCTGAAAATGTTCTGTTAATCTCAGAAGCACTAACACCTATATATATGTGCATGTCTCTTTTTATTTTTAATACTATTAACGAAAGAAAACCAGATATTTTTCACTTTCTCACTCTTTTCTTCCTTGTTTAATTGTTATGGATTTAAATTGAATAAAATGTAACTAAAGGATAAGTTAAATCATTTTTTTCCAACTTTAAAAATTCTTCCCTGAAGAGATTGAAAAGGGACTTGGCAAGATGCGGCTAAGTAAGTTTATTTTCGATTTAATCGATTATTTGCATTTCTCTCTTCTTGAAATTCGCGTTTCGCTTTGCGTGCGCTTACTTTTTGCGTGCGTGTAATTATCAATCTACGACATTTAAAATGCAAGAGGGGGCCCTTCCGCGACTCGTTTACATCACTGCTTATTCATCTATCTCTTTCTTCCTGCCCTTCCCTCATCCCCCGCCCTTTATCTATTCTACCACCCCGGTCCTTTTATTATTATTATCTTCTCTTTCTCTCTAGTTATCCCACTATTCCTTTGTCTTTCTCTTCTCGAGTCTCACTCTTCGCCCTTTCATCCCTTTATCGCCCTTTCACGCTCCCTTCCTCTCCGTCATTTTTTCCTTTCTTTTCGCTACGCTTTTTCTCCCCCCTTTCCACAGGTCACACAGTCTTTCCGATCTACCCCATAGAAAAAAAAAAGAAAAAGGAAAACCGTGGGGATGTTCGTGAATTACTGGCGGGGAGGGGATGTATAGACGAGACGACGACGCTGGCGGCGTCGCGACGCCACCTAAAATGCTCATGCGTCAATCGATCCGCGACTTTCGCTAAAGGAAGAAATTCTTCGGTGTGCTTCGGCGTCTTTATCAATCGAAAATTCATCCTCCAATTCATCTTTGCTTCCTTTGAAGTCGCAAGATAAAACAGCTTAATCTCACAAATGAGTCACGACAATGATAGATTTTTCCTTTTTTTTTCTACACGTTGTTCTCGAAAATGATTGCGAATTGTCTGTTGTTTCACATCACTTTTTCTGACTGATTTAAACAATTTAAAATTCTATTTATGATAGACAAGAACTTTTGTAAAACTGTTGTAAAATTAATATTCGTAAAATTAAAAATACAAATGTTACAAATGTTTTTATAAAAGACTGCCGTTATATTAAAGTACATCTATCTCTATATAAGAATTTTAAAAATTGTACCTCACGTCTCTGAATTTTCTTTTTTAGCAAAAAAATCCAAAAAATTTCAAATATTTGCTTCGAATCAATTCCGCATGTTTATTGCAAAATGGAAACAGTACTTCGTCACTGACTTCAATATCAGAGGACTGATATGTTATTATTATTAGTCCAAATTAAACGCTAAGCTGGGGAGAAGAAGGAAAGGAAAAAAAGAAAACATATTTATTTAGAAATATTGAAAAAAGTTTGTTTTTAAGGACACTTGAAATAAACTTTAAATTTTCCCAACATTCAGAGAAGGTTGATTGCTTGCTTTAGCTTTCAGTTAGAATTAAACTAAATTAACTCGATTGTTCAAACCATCGTCTGAAAATTTGGTTTTGTGTGTATTAACTTTGTAAGTATTAACTTTTCTCGTTATAACTGCTTAATTGCTTAAGAAATACTTGTAAAAATACTTGTAAATATTCAAACATGTTATAAGATTCTATGTTATTTTAACTGTTATTCGGCACGTTTACAAAGTCTCGTCTCAAATGGAAATCACAACATTGAAATCGCACAGACTTCCATCTTATATCTCACATTTCCATTTCTACATTCTCCACATTCCATTTTATATCTCACAATATTTAGACTGATAAGAGAAACTAGATATAAGTGCTTACGTTCGTGATCGTAAACGTAAAATAGACGCAGAAAAATATATACATATCATAATAATTTCACATAAATCGTGAGACTAGATATGAAAAGTGCGTTGATAAAATAAAATAATAGTAATATATATATATATATAACTTAATAATCAATAAGTAAATACACTAAAATAAAATAAAAATAATTTTATTTATAAAGGAATGATTTATCTGTCTTCTTTACCGAATAGTCAAAATAGTAATTGTTATTTTAGATTTTAACCAATATTTTCTTTACTGTTTCAAAATACATTGCGGTAACCTTAGTCCCACGAACATAAGTCAGTTCGTGTCCGTTTCAAATTTCCTACTTGAAATAACTGAAAAACCGAAGCGGCGACAGGATTGGTGAGGAACTGAAAAGAAAGTACTAAGAAGGGGTACTAAGAAGTGTCTAGGACAATCCCCGGTCGATCGTCACTTTGTCTATACACCAGAGTGACAAAATCTATCGCGGACACGAGTGACCTACGTGCGTGGTTTACATAAGTAAAATTCAGTTTTAGAGAAGCGAAAATTCTGTCATTTTTGTCCATCTAACACAAGAGTAAGAACGATAAAAAAACAGCACTGCAAACGACCTATTTGCGACGAACATCGAGTTAACGTTTGTAGAGATTGCGTATGAAATTTTTTTTAACAACATTCTTTTGTATTTGTTTTTATCAATTACATTTCTAAAAACATGTTTTATAACATATAATAATAAAAAAAAGTTTGGTGGTCGAATTGGTATGACACCCGCAAGGAATGGGGGAGTTTCAGGGGAAGTAAAGTTTAAATTTGTTTAAAAAAAAGTTTCTTACGAAAAAAAATTGTTGTCTACCTTTTTCCTATATTTTTTACTCCTTTCAAAGACGTCAAAAATATCCAAATTTTAGTTTTCAAAATAATTATCCGATTCTAATGGGACACGAATTTTATAATTTTTTCCTGAAAGAGCATCCTTTTTACTGTAGAAATGTCAAGCCACTTTTTTTAAAATTATTTTCCACTACTCCACCGATTTTTTAATAACTTTCTCTGCCAGTGACTTTGTTTCAATTTCTTTTTAAACGTTAACAATATGATAATTTTTTTATGACAAATATCTAAAATAATGGACAAAATTTTTTATGACAAAAATTTTGTCCATTATAAATTTGGATTTATAATGGACAAAATAATGTGAGTGATAAATGAAGTTATGATAAATGGTAAAAAATATTTTTTAACGGAATGTACTATGAAATAGCAAAGAAAAATATTGGTTCACTTAAAATAATAAAATTATCAAATATATAAATTATATTAATGACAATCACAATTATATTAATTTTATAATCTTCTTAATTTCTTTACAGGTTATTATAATAAAATGACAAACGTGAATGAAGAAGATGCTTTGATAAAATTTTTGTGTAACCAAGCACTAGACTTGATTTTGAATTTAAGCAGACAAAGGATAGGAACACTCACCGCAATATTCGACATGCTTAATAACTTCATGCCTATGCCTAGGACAATAAAAGTTAGTAAGGAAAAGGAAGGGTATCTCAACTTAGCAACAAGGTTTGAAGCTGCCGTAAACAAGGTTCTAGATGGAGCATATGATGAATTGGTCGCCGATCGTTACGAGCTTGATCTCGAGACACTGGGCAAAGAGATACACCGCTTTCGAAATTCTGAGTCGAAAATATACGATTACACACACGATTACACATACGAGAAAATTTTCTCGTACAAGGAGGAGTTAGCGTTATTGGAAGTACTGACAAAAATCCCGCACCCCTTGTGCTTGTGTCGAAGTTGCACGTTAGAACGACTACCCTTTCTGGCTTATTACGTGGCCCGACGAAGATATAAATCATATCCGACAGAGTGGGACAAAGAACATAAGGCAGGGAAAAAATGGCTGACGAATTTCGAAATAGAATACGCGTACGAGCTCGCGAATTCGTTTCCGCTAAATTGTATGAGAGATGTGAACAAAGAACACAAAAATAAATAGAGAAATTTTGCCTATATTACGAATTTACGAAGTTGACGAAACATGCAAGCAAACTAAACACGAGCATCCATTTTCGAAAGTGAAATTGTTTGTAGACAATTGTCGAAAGGAAAGGAATCGTTAACCATGATTCTCAAAAGTGACCAGTCTAAGAAAAGATGACATTTAAAATCAGCATTAAACAAAACTGCATTTTTTTTTAGATTTTTAAATTTAAATTTAAGGCAATTGATCACAAATGATATTCACAAATATATTTGTAGTAAGAAAGTATATAACGCTCTATGGATTTGACGAATTTATTAAAATTATTACATTTGTCAGCTTTCTGACAAAATTATCATTTCACTATTTTTATATTAAAGATGACTCAACAAACAAATTATATAACGTTATACAGTTTATTAGAACTATTACATTTGTCAGCTTTCTAATAAAATTATCATTTTACTATTTTTATATTAAAAGATTTTTATATTACAAAGATGACTCAACAAACAAATTATATAACGTTATACAATTTATTAGAATTATTATATTTGTCAGCTTTCTGACAAAATTATCATTTCACTATTTTTATATTAAAGATGACTCAACAAACAAATTATATAACGTTATAGTTTATTAGAACTATTACATTTGTCAGCTTTCTAATAAAATTATCATTTTACTATTTTTATATTAAAAGATTTTTATATTACAAAGATGACTCAACAAACAAATTATATAACGTTATACAATTTATTAGAATTATTATATTTGTCAGCTTTCTGACAAAATTATCATTTCACTATTTTTATATTAAAGATGACTCAACAAACAAATTATATAACGTTATAGTTTATTAGAACTATTACATTTGTCAGCTTTCTAATAAAATTATCATTTTACTATTTTTATATTAAAAGATTTTTATATTACAAAGATGACTCAACAAACAAATTATATAACGTTATACAATTTATTAGAATTATTATATTTGTCAGCTTTCTGACAAAATTATCATTTCACTATTTTTATATTAAAGATGACTCAACAAACAAATTATATAACGTTATAGTTTATTAGAACTATTACATTTGTCAGCTTTCTAATAAAATTATCATTTTACTATTTTTATATTAAAAGATTTTTATATTACAAAGATGACTCAACAAACAAATTATATAACGTTATACAATTTATTAGAATTATTATATTTGTCAGCTTTCTGACAAAATTATCATTTCACTATTTTTATATTAAAGATGACTCAACAAACAAATTATGTAACGTTATACAATTTATTAGAACTATTACATTTGTCAGCTTTCTGACAAAATTATCATTTCACTATAAATTATAACGTTATACATACATCGCTTATAACATGTTTTATTTATTTTATTTGAACTTCTCACCTTATGTTTTGAAGTATTCATAAATTTCTCGATTTTCGTCAATTTTGACCTTCTCAACTCTAATAAATTGTTTAATCAGTAAAATCGAATGTCTCGATAAGTTATATCCTTCCATTTGGATCATCACGATTGTGCTCCAAAATAGCGCGTCAATCATTGCCACGCCATCTCGCGGTACACTTGATGAATTAAAAGTACAAACCGCTATTTTCTTTTTTTTAATAATGAATGACATTGGAAACTTTTACCCTAACTTGTTAATCTTAATCTTCTTTCATCGTGTTTATAAAATATTCCTTTACTTAGACTATCTTACTTTCTTTGAATCATAGCATTTTACTCCGCAGTCTTTGAAACATTATTTTATAAACATAGTTTTACTCTCAAACGATGAAATCAAGGCACTTACATGGGATGACGATCGGAAACCGTCAGGATTAAGAAGACAAAATGTCTCTCAAGTGGAACTATTCGTCATCCCAAATCGCAGTGTAAGATAGTACTATTTTACATTATAAACTAAATCATAATAGTACAATATACTTACATATAATATAAATATATTTAATACACTCATACGTCCGTGAACTAAAAAACCGATCCGTTGGCTGCTTGATGGGACTCCTGGCGCTATCCTGCGGTGAAACCGAGGAACTAAAACCGGCAGGCCGGTCGCTCGACGGACACCCTGGCGCCATCTCTTGGCGTGATCCTTATGATCGCACGACTTATCGACGACCTCCACAAGGCAAACCTGTCGCGATAACCGGTAGGCCTTTCTGTCTCACTGCCGCGAATCTCTTTTTCCTTTTGTATCCCTCCCTTTGACGTCGGATCTGAGGTGTGTTTTAAAAGTATGATGCAAGCCAGCCTTTGGAACTTAGTGACCACGTCAATCAGGGTAAGTCACGGATGATTCGCGCAGGATCGCGCGGACGATATTTCACTTGGATGCCTCTTTCGTAACATCTCGCAGCCAAATCGTCAGCGTGGTCCTCCTTTAATTGGTGAGAATCTTTGGTGCTTGCCATCAGAACAGATTCCTAGTCCTTAGATTCTTTTTAAAAAAAACTCGGAATTTTTGTATTATTATGTATGAAGGTAGTTTTTCGCGGATTGGTTATGTCATTGTTCTTTCTGTGGTAGTGAACCACACGGGAGTCTGTTCTTTTACACCTTCTGCACTCAAAATGAGATGCTAAAGGAAGAAATTGAATGAAAATAGAGAAGGTGTAGTTGAATGATAGCAGGATGATAACATAGAATGATAAGAGAAGAGTATAAATTTTTACTTAAAAATTTGCCAACAGTTTTCTCTGCCAGATATGTCATTAACAAATGCTGTATCATTTCTGTTTCTCATCAGCCAACATGCATAAAGCGTGTCCTCCCGGGCATAACAACTACCCAGCAGCGCAGGTACGCCAGTACATTAGATGCAGATTTAGTGGTGATCGGAGCTGGTCCTGGTGGATACGTAGCAGCGATTAAAGCCGCACAATTGGGTATGAAAACTGTATGCGTGGAGAAGGGCCAAACTTTGGGAGGCACGTGTCTTAATGTTGGATGCATTCCGTCGAAGTCACTTTTAAACAATTCTCATTATTATCACATGGCACACAGTGGGGATTTAGCAAACCGTGGAGTTGTTGGTGAGTAACCAAGCTAGAGGACGATATATTTATTGGACGTCATTTGCTCGAAAACATGGATGATTTTTTGCAGTATCTAATGTTCAATTGGACCTCGACAAGCTCATGGAACAGAAAACAAACGTGGTCAAAGCCTTGACCGGTGGTATAGCAGGTTTGTTTAAGAAAAACAAAGTCGAGTGGGTCAAGGGTCATGGAAAAATCACAGGCAAGAACCAAGTCACTGCTCTGAAGCCTGATGGTTCGGTAGAATCTACTATCAACACGAAGAATATTCTGATAGCAACCGGTAGCGAAGTTACACCTTTCGCCGGCATTGACATCGACGAGAATCAGATTGTATCCTCGACAGGTGCACTGTCGCTCAGTGAAGTTCCCAAGAGGCTCATCGTCATCGGAGCTGGAGTTATTGGTTTGGAACTGGGCTCAGTTTGGCAACGGTAAATCGTTAAATTCCTTTTTAACGTAAAAAATAAATTGCGCTCTTATTAAAATCGTCACTTTTACAGACTAGGTTCCGATGTAACGGCCGTTGAATTTATGCCGACGATTGGCGGTATGGGTATCGACGGGGAAGTCAGTAAAACCATGCAGAAGGTACTTGCGAAACAAGGACTGAAATTTAAATTGGGAACAAAAGTCACAGCTGCTAACAAGCGTGACAATGAGATTGTGGTTTCCGTTGAGGACGCAAAGGACTCCAACAAAAAGGAAGACTTGGCATGCGACGTGTTGTTGGTGTGCGTCGGCAGGAGGCCGTACACGGAAAACTTGGGTTTGGAGGATATGGGCATCGAGAGGGACGAGAAAAAAAGGATACCCGTGAATAATCGATTCCAGACGGTAGTGCCTAGGTAATTACGAAATTTAAATTAGGAATTAAATGCATTTGGTTTTAAATTTCTCCAGTATACATGAAATGAGATATCTCAATAATTCTAAATAACTGTTTCCATATTTAAATTCGTAGTATTTACGCTATCGGTGACTGTATTCACGGACCAATGTTAGCTCATAAAGCTGAAGACGAGGGCATAATCACAGTGGAAGGTATAGCCGGAGGTAATTGTCAGCATTTTAAATACAATTTATCATCTTATCATTTAGTGCTAAAGTACAAATATAAACTTGCTCCTTTTTTTTTATTCGATCTGATTAAATGTAACTTATTCTGCGATGCAGGTGCGGTTCATATCGATTATAATTGCGTGCCGAGCGTGATATACACGCATCCGGAAGTGGGTTGGGTTGGCAAGACTGAGGAAGATCTCAAGAAGGAGGGCATTGACTACAAGGTCGGCAAATTTCCATTTATGGCGAATTCCCGAGCGAAGACGAATCTCGAGACGGATGGTTTCGCAAAAGTGCTCGCCGACAGCAACACAGACAAGATCCTGGGTGTGCACATGATCGGACCGGCTGCGGGAGAGCTCATCAACGAGGCAGTTCTTGCGATGGAATACGGTGCCAGCGCCGAGGATGTTGCTCGCGTATGCCACGCACATCCAGTAAGTATTTAACATCAATTTTATACTAAATAGTCAATTTTATACTTTACTTTGTACGTGACATCTTTGCACGATCAATCCTCTTGACACCTACGCATATGTATAGGAATTTTATGCGAAAGAGAAAGAACAGATTAAAAATAATCCTTAATTATTTAAATCGTATTGTTTATTATTTACTTAAGATCTTCTGAAATTGATTTTGAATTAAAATTGAGAGGAAAGATTTAAATAAATTCGAATTATTTTATCAGGCATATTTTATGATACTCGTTTTCTCTTTTTTTCTTTCAGACATGTGCCGAAGCGCTCAGAGAAGCTCATCTGGCAGCCTACTTTGGCAAACCCATCAACTTTTAAATTTCTATGGAGAATAAGCAAATCATTATACTTGTTAGTCTATTCTGATTGCGTTTAGCATTAAACGTGCCTGTCCTCTTTTAAAGTTCATTGAGATAATACATTTTGCGGACAGACATGTTTAAGCTTCTCGCTAAACACGTATCATTTACGCGGCCCTTTTGACTTCACATCGTAGCGTGGCTCTAGTCTACGTATCAATGTCATACATTGTGCAAACGGCATTGTATAAGGGATTACGATTGTAAATAAAAGCTGGATGCCATTACCCAGAGGTAAGTTTATCTCTGGTAATTATTGTATTTATTAAGAATAAATGAAAGATACGACATTATAATATCTCGTGTTCTATATACACAAAACATGCATTGAATTACATAGCCACAGGATACTTCCGACAGTTAACACGCTTCATGTGTTCATACGATGTCTTCGTTTCTGTTATGTACATGTTACGTATACGATTGTTTTATCCTGTGTTATATCCATAAAGTACAATCGTGTAACAATACATTATATAAATAATTAAAAGGTAGAATTAAATTAATTAATTTACATTAAAATTCAAATTAAAAAATTAGATTATGAAGATTGCACTTTCTATACATCTTGTAACATAATCGTATAATACATATCGCATTGATGGCATTTTTACGAAATAATCATGAAACATAATTCCAGGATTTGGAAAATGTAACAGTTTTCGAGTTATTTTTCTTTTACTTACAAAATTAGAAAGAAAGGCAATAACTGTAAAAAATCTATAACAATCATTTTAAACTTATGCTAAAAACGTGCTTAAAAAATTAAACAATTTTGATGCGTTTTATTTTTCAACGAACGAAGGAAGAAAATATAGTGCTTTTGTTTGATTTTTGTATTCTTATAATTGACAGTATTTATTTTATTTTATATTACACTCATTCTAGATTGAGATATAATTTAAACGTAAGGAAATTTCTGTTTAGAATAATGGTCGGATTTTAAGGACAAAACTTTTTAATTTATTGTTAATTTTATATTTTATATATATATGTCACTTTATAATTATATGAATTTATTTACATAGGAATTTTCCTTAGAAAAGAAAAGTATAAAATTTTTATTAAATATTCTTTATTGAACAAACTTCATATTTCATCGCAATATAAAAAATTATACAGATCAATTATAATTACATATTTTAATACATATTTTTTATAGTCCTTATTTAGGTTTCTTATTTTTATTACAAAATATAATGTAAAAAAAATGTTTACTATGAATTGCTTGACAACTTAAAAAACTGATTATTTTTTCGATTATCTTTAAAAACGAATGTTGTTCATGATTACATTGTTAATTAATTCTGGTCCTTTAAATATCTAAATACTTACTTGATTGAATATTTGAAAAAGGATATTTAGAGGAGTTCGTAGAATGCAAAAACTCACTTTTTTCAATCTTTCAGGAATATAAAAAATATTTATAAATGCATTTATGATATTGCGAGCAAACAGGAATACTTGTAAGGAATATTAACTCACAACGCCAATCGACATTAATATCTATACCTGAACGATTGCTTTTCCGGTGTTTTCACCGTGCATCATGTTGATGAATGCATCGAACATGTTCTCGAAGCCTTTAGTCACGGTCTCGCGGTAACGGAGCTTGCCCTCACGTATCAACTGCAAATTATACATGATTCCTTCGGCCCAACGATCTGCCCAACGTCTAACGATAAAACCTTCCATCTTCAATTGATTGAACACTATCACAGGTTGTAGAATTGTGCTCTTGGGCAAAGATGAGGCATCTGCGTTATAACTTGAGATGCTACCGCACGCGGATATCCGGCCAAATTGTTTCATCTGGTACATGACTGCGCTGGAGATATCCCCGCCAACCTGTAAAAATAATTTAAGCGATCTCTAAGTAATAATAATTAGTCATAAGAAAAAAGTAGCTTCTTTTAATCAATTTCAAATAAACTTTTAACACTAGAGTAGTAGCGACTGGTTTGTAATTTTTTTTTTAATTATTCAAATTTGTGACATTTTTTTGAGATTTTCCATGATTTGTTTGTCTGTACTATGTAACTGATCAACCGATTTATTATTCCCTTTATCCCTTTTGTGAAAGCTATAGCATATTTAAGTAATAGAAATTAATCGTCATTTCTGTGTAGAATTTAATGTAATGCAATAATTTTTTTTTTTAGTACCAGAAACGATGATACTTTCGCGCAAAGAAGATCTGTCAAGAATTATTGAAAAAGATAAAGGTTGAAAAGCAACAATCTGTACACGCATTTAATCGATCAAAATAAGACGTAATATCTTATCAACACGCACATTGTCGAAGTAACAATCCACGCCTTGCGGAGCAATTTTGCGTAAGCTGGACGCAACCGGCATTGTCTTGTAATTGATGGCGGAATCGAAGCCCAATTCCTCGGTAATCCACTTGCACTTCTCGTCGGAGCCGCATATACCGATGACTGTCAGACCCAGACTCTTGGCGATCTGGCCCACGTGCGAGCCGACCGCACCGGCGGCTCCGCTGACGACGATCGTTTCGCCGGCCTTTGGTTTGCATAATTCCAGCAAGCCGAAATACGCCGTGTTGCTGTAAACAAGAGAAAGGGTGAGAACTTCGTAAATAATCACTGTGTATCTTTTTTCTTGTTATTGAAAGCACATTAGAAATATCCATACAGCACGGAATAGTCCAACAATATTGCAGCAACATTGAAATATTGCTGCAGCACTGGAACATTCCTATGCTGTATGTGTAGATACGTGGTCACGCGGAAAAAATATTTTTTGATCTCGAACGAAATGTCTATCTGCATCGCGTGATTCATAATTTACATAAATTAAACAAGCTCAAAGTTTAAATGCAAGTCAGTTATACAGTAAATGAAAGTATAATTATATATACCGTCGGCGATTTTTATATCTTTTTTTGTCGCGATAAAAGAAAATGCTGTCATCATAGAATCATGTAAACATGTTTTTACCCCGGCATTCCTAGCACACCAAGGCCAAGGGATGGCGGTAAATCACCTATATTCGGCAAGATGTACGGTTTCCCAAGCGCTATCACATCATCGGAATTTGGATTAACTACCGTGTGAGTTCTCCAGCCCAGGTTTCCGACGATTCTCTTGCCGACCGGAAAATCTGAATTCTTAGATTCTATGATCTTGGCGACCTGACCGCCAATCATCGTGGCTCCGAGCGAAAGTCTTTGCACATACGCTCTCATGTATGGATCCACAGAAAGATACTCGGCTTCCACGAGATATTCTAAATAAAAGAAAAATAAAATATATGATTTTATCAAGGGACAATTTGTTGGCTGATAAAATTCATTTCATATCAATAATTAAGACAGCTAATAAAGTATCGATGTTATAATTTAGTAATTAGTTATTATATCAATAATAATAATTATTATTATATAATAATAATCATTGTTAATAATTATATAAATCAAGTTAATTATTTAATTGTTAATATTATCAACTTAATTATATATTACTAACTTTTTATATTACTAACTTAATTATATCCAAAGTAAAACTGTGTGTAATAACATACTATTTGCTATTGTTTTTTTAGATGCTGATTATCTATACTATACTATACTGTGACAGCACGTGGCATTAATTACGAATAATTTACATTTCGAACTTAATTCGTTCGAACGTATCCAAACTTAATTTACGAATAATCATAATTTTAAATATATGTACGTTGTTAATAACGTGTAAAAAAAACATATGTAAATAATGTACAAATAATCATACATTCAAATATGTTATATCAATATTGTATCTTATACATACTTATTTAGCCTCGAAGAAAAAACACATGTATGTTAATATTACATATTTAATAATACATATTTGAATTTTTATAATTATTCATGTTATTTATTATATTATATTATATTTTGTACAGTTATAATCCACAAAATCGTATATATATTATGACAGTAAATGAGAGAGAGAGCAGCAGCCGAAATTTAGCAACTTACTAACTTATTTTTGCTCTAATAATTAATTCATTGTCCATTACAAAACAATTCGTTTATCAAGAAATTAATACTATATCAGTACCTGTACAGAAGTTTATTTGGATTCGAAAAAAAGAAATGTAAATTATTCGCGCTGCATGTATTTATATTATCGCATTTATTGTTATTCAATGAAATATTCATACCTACTTTTATTCATATTTTTTTATCGCAGTAAAATCATCGAGCGATTGTGCATATTTGTCTCGGCATGAAATATGATTCGTCATTCTGCATATTTGTCCCGCTTAATTAAGAAATTTCATATATTTTTAAATATTGGGTATCTCTCGATAACGTTTGTTAGCCGAGATTAGATTTTATTAAAGTGCTCCTTCTAGTTTTAATTTATTATCTATTTTATATTGATTAGTTATGATTCTATGTTGTCGATACTATTTATTAACAGGTAAGCTGATGAAAACTCTTGCAATAAGAAAGATTCATCCACCAAAAAAAAATTGTATTCTTTTAGAAAAATACTTTCTAAGAAGTTTTTTTATAATTGAATATTCTGAAGAAGTTCAGAATATTCTCCTTTTCTAAAAGTCTTTTGTTAAAAATAGTTAAAATAAAGAAAAAATATTCTGTAATATACTACGTCGGTGATTGGTTGACACTCACGCTGTGCTGTGCTGTATTTATAGATACGGCGATTACATAATCTAGTGCTAAAAAATCTATTGGTAAAAAACGGAAGAAGTTAAAAGGCGCTGCATAATTTAGAATTAGTCTTAACTGTTTTGAGAGTAAGTACGAATTGGAATTCTTGTAAAAATGTGCAAGTGCATATTACATAAGTGCATATCATACACGTTATATCATAGTTACTTGTTGAGTGGGAGGTTCTGTTATTGCTTTGTATTGCAAATGTTGCATATGTTTCACTACTCGCTGTAGAATAAATTTAATGTAGAGATTGATTCTCACATAAAACTATATACTACAAATACAATTTCCACATAAAGGAGTAAAGATTAAGAAGTCATCTCTCGTAAATTAATTTTTATTATAATATACGAAAGTGTATCTGTAACATCACACAGTCGTAAAGACAAACAAATTTCTATTAATATAACAGATATAAAAAATATAGTATATAACTTTAACAAATGAATCCCTGTCTCTTTGTAAATATTACCCAAAGAGAACAGAAAGGCAAAATAATGTCAATGTTTGATAGCATTTGACATCATATTGACCGAATCACGATCAAAACATGACATTTTTTGATCATAATTTGTCTTTGTCATTTCAATTTTGTCAATAATTAGTCAATGACGTCAAATTGACATGATTTTGACCTTCTGTTCTCCTTGGGTAAAATGGCCATTTCATTTGCAGTAACCTATAATAATATTACATTTTGCATGACGAATTTTTTTAAGCGTATTGGCTGGCTATAAAGTAGAAAATATCTGGAAACTTTTCTATCCTACAGCCAATCAACGTTTAAAAAATTTATCATACAATAAATGTACACAATATTATTCTAACTTATTTTTTTTTCTTGTAGGACAATGTTCACCAAGAGATACAGAAGCACATAATAGGATAATCACACTCGGAATCCACGCTTATTGATGCTCTGACAGACGCATGATGTCGTGTGGCAATTATTAATGTAATTTTTCCTACCTCCATTCTTCAACGGTGGCAGCTCCTCTTCTACCAATTTTAGATCTGTCGGTTTCGCTTCATTCGCGAAATGATTCACCACCACGTATTTTTTTGCCTTCACCATTTCGTATAAATGTGTCGAGAATTTCCGAATTCTGCAAGAACCTCCTGTGTTCAAAAGCTGTAATGTCGCCGTTATCGAAGAGAACACGTAACTATAATCGTGTAAGCGATAACGACCTCACGACGATAGCTCGTGCACTGCTTTAAACACTGGTCTCACAATTGTCCCCTTATATTCGCACACGAGCCGTTTGAAATGTGTGTTCACGCTCTTCTTCATGAGGGGGAAAATGACGATGATTCATCGGAATTGGTTATCCTGCGATGAGAATTGAATTATCATATCTAATCATCGACTTTGAATCATTTCATATATAATGAACAGTATTGAAGATAAGTACTAAAACAAAATGTTTGTAACGCGCTCACATGACTAAGCAGATTAGAAGTCAATTTTTATCAGTTTTTATCTTAATTAGTTTTTATTTTCATCGAAACTGCAGCAGTTATGTAATACAACACTATGTATAATTGTACCATATTCATCGGAGATTTCCAGATTTAGAATGCGACTTAAACGTACATGGAAGTTCGGTGGATCAATACATTGTAGGAGATCGTGCTTTCTTTGGCACGCAATTAAAATACAAACAATCTCAACGGGTTTCTAAAATAATTATATAAAAATAGTAGAACATCTCTATCGAGCACATAATCCTTTCCACATTTATAATAATTTGTCCTGATTTACTTTACAAAATTTGTACGCGTTACGTCAGATCTACTAGTATAATTCGAACTCAATTATATACAGATATTGCGAGACTCGAACGAGCTACGACGAACTTTAAATGGAAGTTGGAAATGGAAAGATAGATTTTGTATTTTCGAACCTAAAACTTTCTGATAAAAAAAAAGGAATCTTAAGGAATTCAATTTCGCATAATAAATTCCCAGTCGATTCCTTTTACCCTTTTATTTCATCCAGCCTTGTTTTCGTTGCAATTACGAAAATTTATCCATGTGAAGTCATCCATGTTGCAATACTAGCAATTTACACATTTGTATCTAATCTACGTGCTCGTCTATCGTATTTTTCTAAGATGATACACAGTAATACGATCAATGTCAAATTCAAGGGAAGATATTCTTCACTTTTCGAATTACGTCTTCTAATTTCGACTTACGTACACACACATTTATGATACGCAATTCATTCTTATTTTTCACGTTGGATTTTTCACAATCTAGCGTTTAAAGTAAAGTACAAAAAAATAATTGAATTTTTACAGGTTGTTTAATCGTTTCGCTGTAACATTAGCTGCCTAACATTATTGCAGTTTACAAAAAAGATCATTCTTAGAAAGCTTCTGATGTTACAAACAAAAGCTCGGTATAATTCGATATGTTACATCAGACATTCGTTCGATGAGGCTCTACTTTATTACTATCAATTCTGCAACACAAATATTTTTCCCTGCTTGCGTGTCAACAATCATTAAATAAAAATAGCAAGTTATCAGTCTTCTTATCAGAAGAATGTTAAATATATTCTCGAACAGTCTATGCTAATCTTTAATTATTTTATGGCAAATGTTTTCCCAAGGAAACTCATAATTATAATTTATTAATAAATAACAATCGATTATACAGGATGTTCCATTTTAAATAATACATTCAAATATCTCCGAAATGATGCGTTAAATAAAAAAATGTTTCAAACAAAAGTTGTATGGCTTGAAGGGAGCCATCAGATGGTGATCAATGATTTGATTTTGGAGAGTGTGTCATTTAAAGATCACAGTCAATTTCTTAAATGGAATCCTCTATATTTTATTGCATATTCTTATACTTGAAAGATACAATATTTTGACATAAAATACAAAATATCTTGAAAAACATTCAGTTTTCGATAATCTTATCAAATATTACAAGTATGTACTTTGCAACATATTTTTTTTCAACTCAACCATGTATTTTCTTTACACCAATTGATTGATTTCATGATGTGCAAAAAGTATCAAGATAAGATTATCGAGAACTGAATGTTTTTCAAAATATTTTGTATTTTATGTCAAAATACTGTATCTTTCAAACCTCACAACTCGGAAAGTACTTAATGAAAAAATACTTTATTGTAGTATTTTGGAAAGCTCTCAAGATAAGCTATAAGAATATGCAATAAAATATAGGGGGTTCCATTTAAGAAATTAACGCTGACCTTCACGTGACCTCCAAGATCAAATCATTGCCACTATCTGATGGCCCCCTTGAAGTCATACAACTTTTGTTTAAAACATTTTTTTATTTAACGCACTGTTTCGGAGATATTTGAGTATATTATTTAAAATGGGACACCCTGTATATGTAATCAGTTATATTAAAAATTATTTTAAATTAATGTAAAACTTATGAGTCGTGAATTAATGATCTGAATGAATATGGAAACATCTATATTATGTATCTATATAATTTGTTTTGTGCATTTTATTTGCAGTCATTTAATTTTTAACACCACACCTTTCATGGAATTAAATTGTTACTTGTCATTCTTCATAATCCATCGAAGTAGTGAGGTGAGGATGTATCAATATCTTTTTATCTTTAAATAAATTAATAATCTCTCTTGTATGTTAAATTCTACATGTATATATACAATTTGAAAGTCTGATATAAAGTTATCTTCTTGCACTTTGAAAAGCATAATAAGAAAATCAGGATGATCATACTTAGTTATGGTACTTAGTAATGAAAAAGTTAAAATGGGAAAATAATGAAGTAAAATAAATATTATTTTATATCTAGTAACGATTAAATTGATCATCCGACATCAATTTTCCCATTCGCATCACTTTGTGAGACTATCCTTTTATATTCAAGTAATGCTAATTTCTAATCTTTTTATTTCTAAGTACTGTCGAGTACGATTTTCTAAAGGTGAAATATCACTTTATAATTATCACGATACTAAGAAGTTGTAAACAGCAATTCATTCGATTTGCCTGGTAATTGATAATTGTTGGATTAAACTCAATCGCGTTAACACGATCGGACCTACGACAAAAATCATTGCTAATATCGTTATTTACGTTAGTCTTACAGGTTTTAATCAATTATTTCTCATTTCTTATCTGCAACAGATTTTCTTTTTAGTTGAAGTTGGAGAAGTCGGTTTTTAATTTGATCGACGGCGCGGATATCTTGATCTGTGGTTTTACGGAATCAATCGACCGGATGTGCCGCTGAGCCTGTTGATGACTAGTCCTTACGGCATTCTCCAATTTAGTTTTCAGCTCGGTGGACTGTGACATCAATGTCTTAAATTCCTAGCGATATATAAACAATTATTAGATATATTCATCTCATTCGGAACTGGAAAATATTTTCAGAATATTATACCTGCGGATACTTTGGCCCGATTTTATTAAGCCACTGAAAACTCTGTTGATGGAGGTTTGCTTGATACTTAGTAGCGCGCTGGAGCTCGTCTCCTTCCAGCAGGTAATTGATCAAAATCGGTACAAGTAGAGTCAGCATTTGAATACCTGATAATTTCATAAAACGTCACTTGTATGTTAAATTCGAAAAATGTACTGTAAATAATTAGTAATTGATTAACACATCAGAAAATTAGATTATAAAGACCGCACTTTCCACACACCTTGTAACAGATCTCCTGTATAGCGTGTAACATATTGCATTAACATTTCATGAGCTAATCACAAGACATAATTCCGTAGTAAAAATTTCTTATAAGTTCTTATAAATTAGAATAACTTACGATTAGAGAGATCGGCAAGTCCTATGAGAGCTTCCACCGTGCTGATGCATTCCAGTGTAAAAGTCAGTTCCATGTCATTTGTCACCTGCTTGCTTTTGTCGCTGTACAAGTATTCTACCAGTCGTGGCGCAAGCGCATGGATGTATGGCGTACTTATATTACGTTCCGGATGCAGAAATATCGTTTTTAACGTTTGCACGCATTTCAGCTTCACCTAGGTGCAAGATTATTCGATTACTTTTAAGATTAATAGTTATAAATAACATTTTCTTTGTATGTCATCAGCTCACCGTTAAATTTTCAGACTGGAACGCATGTCGAAAGTGATTAATGCATGGAAATTGCAGATTCGGAGCGCTCACCACATCTGGCGACGCGTGGAGCACAAATACTGCAATACCTAGCATCATTGCCACCTCATCCATCTTAGTTTCGTCATTGCCTATAAAAGTGGACATAATAAAAACAAGTCTATATTAATTTCTTCGGTTACTATGATATTTTATGGTTTAATACAAGAAATATGCACGATATTTATTTTATTCTGTGATTTCTGATATTTCATATTTTATAAATAAGAGGTATGATGTTTATAGTTCAAAGTTCCTTTTCTAAAAACTAAAATTAACATACCTGTTTTGGCCAGGTCTATAATTTTGGCAAGCGCGCTTCGTAGTAATCCCGTCCATTGCTCTTGACTCCTGTGGTCCTTAGCATATTTGTTACTGGTGAGACTCTTGACGCAATGTAATGCAGCATGTACCGGCGTTTCCGAACCGGTTTTCGTACTATCGTTGTCCGTACGCACCGCGGTTTCGCGTATCACACCCGTTGCCAAATACAGCAGTGTTGGGAGAATTGCTATTGCGCCTTTAAGAAACAGAATAATATGTTGTGAAACTGCTGATTAACGATGTTAATCATGTAAGCTTTGCGGAAAATACCTTGCGGAGAGCATAATGTAGGGAGAGATTCCATTATATTGAGGGATGACGCAATCAGTTTGCCACTCTTTTCGGATGGTACGTATCCTTTTTGAGATAAGATGGCAGTGGCACCGCCAGGATTCGGATTCAACGCTGGTATCTGTCGCACCAGAAGACACAGACATACCTCCAGGACAGCAAACACTAATGATTTGCCTGGTGTAAGCTCACCGCTTTCTTCTCCCTCACCCAATAGATCTAATTCTGACGTTTCATTGTTTTCTTGATGCGCCGATGCATTATCTGAACAAAAAGACACACATTTTTTATATATGTATAAATATATGCAAAACAAAAGTTTATCAAAATTGTCGAGAATAATTTCGGAATTTGCGCACCTTTGAGTTTTAATTTTTTTCTTGCAGCAAGATCTTCCTGCGCTGCTTTCATCACTTGCTTCAGCACCTCCATCACTATCATTTGGATGACATAACTCTCTCGCGTTAAAATCAATCTTTCAAAACAACGAACATATCATTATTAATGTTACATAATAAAGAAATAGATTGTGTGTTTTCGTATATGTGCACATACCTATGAAGAACGTTACATAATTCGATAGGTAAGGAACGATCCGTGATGAAGACTTTACGTGCCCACGTTGAATCAAGTAACGTGTATAATGCATTTAAGCACGTCTTTATATTTTGCGGGGATTCAGAAGAGCGAGGGCTGCACAAAGCTTCCATGCATATACCTGCAAATAATTATAATAAAAAAAAAGTTGCATAATCATATAAATTATGTTAATATACACACGCATTTGAATGTTTTATACATCACATACTTACCAAATAACAGATGAAAACGTTCAACATTCATGTTAGTTTTAGAAGCAGTAGCTTCATCGTTGTTATTATTATTGTTATGATTATTATTATTAGTAAGATTCGTCGTCGCCTTCTCCTGGTTGTTGTCTTCTATTTCGAATCCTCTCGCATTGAGCCAGAGAGTAGCGGCGTGAAGAATCGGCGCCCACGATTCTATATAGTGAGGACGAGCGGATTCCATGGTATCTGTCGTATAAAAGGCACCACCGTCATGCGGCAACTGACTGGAAAATTCTAGAGAGATATCACAACGATAATTTTAATTATCATCATTAATATTAACACAATAGTTGCTTACATACTTTTTATATATACAATATATGTGTACATTTCATAATATTCAATAATACCTGGTGGCAAAGAGAGTAATGCGTGATCTCTTAACGCGGATAGCCAATGTTGACTCAGACTCAGTAGCTCCGGCTGGACGAGGCTCAGCAAACTTTCGCTCTGAAACTCGAACTCCCCAAAATCTTCCTCATTGGCTTCGTCGATTTGATTCGCGTTTCGATTGGTCGTATCTTTGCTATTCAATGCAGATCCGTCTCTTATCATCGCAACTACGTATACCTGTTAAGAAAAATCAATTTTCTCTTCCTTACAATGCTCAGCAATCAAAAATTTTCTCACATATCTTATATTTATTATATATACTTGCAAGTATTGATATCATTATATCAATACTTGTACTATTTCTATATTGAATCTAAAGAATAATATTCGATATATATATACCTCTGCCCATGCTTTTAGGATTGCCAATCTCTCCAGCGTCGACAAGCTCTCGTTATACAACTGCGGCCGAGTTTTACCTTCTCTTAATTTTTCCAGAGATGACACGAGTAGCTGATGCACTCTTCGTAGATCATTGAGATCCCTAGCGACACCACTGCCGATCCATGCGCTGCAAGCCTCACAAGCTGCAGCTGTAACATGCGACGGTGTTTCCGCGGAAAATGCTGGTCTTAAAGCAGCTCCGACCTTTAAACAGATTCATATTTGACATAATAATCGTTAAATAAAATTGTAAAAAATGTTGAGTGAATTGAGACTCACTTGTGCTTGAAACTGCTCCAGCAATAAGTGTCCGGGAAACTCCGGTTCGGGAACTTTGGCGAATTTATCAATGATCTCTTGCAGGGTTTTGAGACCTTCGAGCCGCAATGGATCGCAATCACTCGTCGCAGCCATGAATGCCATGCGCACCAAGTCCGACAGATGTAATACCAGAAAATCTCCTGTAAGACCCCGAAAAGAAATATTATAAACCAACGAATCTGTGAAGAGATACGTTAGAGTTTCATCAATCGCACCTTTTCCCTTAGATTGTTGCATTTCTTTAGCCAACGCGAGATCAAAGTGTGCTTGCTTGTCATTTACACAAGCCGCGACAATGCGTCGAATACATTGTGCCGCGAAGACTCTCGTTGGCCACCTCGGTGTGATAGACGGTCGCTGTTTAGTGGACTCGTCGGCGTGGAACTCGGCTTGGTCGTCGTCACCCTCCGCATCCGCTGATTCATTATCAGCAGAACTATCCTCTGCATTTGCCGCATTGCCTTCTTCGATCGTACTCGATTCTATATTCAACGCAAGATATTTTACTTGAAGAATTTTTGTTAATGATTAATTGGAAGAACTTAACTAAAGTTATTACCTGTAGCTATTGTGAGAACGTCTTTGCACAGTGACAACCATTGAGACAGATTGTCGGCTGCTAGTATGTGCAACATGCTCGTTAAAGTATCATGAATATCTTTGATTAATTTACTGTCAGTTTCCGTATCCAGCATACTAAATAACACGCCTGGAAGACCGGTCTCGGTGATAACGAGACCTTCTACCACGTTAGTGTCTCTACTTTCATTAGCCAGAGTCATCGCATGTTCGCATACTTCTTTCGCTTCGCGCTGAGCGAGCTGCCGAAGACACGATATCGCAGCTTTACGCAGAAGCAAATGATTGCTCGATAGCGTCCGCTTAAAAAAAAAAAAACCAAGTAAAATAATGAAGAGAGACTTTATGATAAACGATAACATAAGACAACGATAAACATAAGTGCTTTAAAAGGCCTTACGCATAATGTAGGAACGAGGGAAGACAAATTGACGTGTCTAGGTGCAAAGAGATGTAACTGTTGAAGACAGCCGGTCGCTTCGGCTTGAACGAGTGGGTCCTGATGATCCTGCATAATGGCACACGCACACAAAAATGATGATCGAGCCATACAAATCGTTGTCGTGTTGCCTGTAAAATAAGTTATTCAACGGGTTATATTCTGTAAAAACAATAATCTATACTTCATCTTTGCAATTGCACTATAGTTAGATATACTTATTAAATATCTACCTTGTAATTCTGGTCCTATCGTCGTGATAAGCGCGGATAAAACCTTTCCGATGCATTGATGTATATCGATATAAGAATGAGGAACATTTAAAAGAAGAGTCAGCACTAAGGATAATGTAGGCTCAACATAGCCTCTGAACATTGGTCCACCGGAATCAGCTATCAGAGCTAGAGCATGCAGAGCCCAAACCTTGAAGAAAATTAATATTTTATAATTTTTTTGTTAAAGTTAATTGAAAGATAAAGAAAACGAGAAATAGAAGTATCTTACTTGCACTACGGGAGATGAATTATCCTGAGCAAGTGCGAGCAAGATGCTGACGCTAGTGTTGAGATGCTGGCTAGAACCCATTCCGCCAACATATTTATGAAGGCAACCTAACGCCAACGAATGACCGGTTCTGCTAGCCACGTCACGAGCAGATTTCAAACGATCGAAACTAGTCTGTGCTAATTCTGCGGTAAACTTGGGATCGGAGATCACCTGAGCCATTCTGCCAACCGCTTCTCCCGCCGCCCATCGTAGAATAGGGTTGCTGCTGACCAACGTACTGATGATAAGATTAGTGGCGGATTTTTTAACGTCTTCCTGCCCAAAGCCTGTTTTCGCTTCATTCAAACCCTTCAAGCCGCTCAATACAGCCGTGAATACATTCATTTGTATTGCTTCCTGTCTTCCAGACTTGGTGTGCTTTATGCATTCACTGAAGTGATCCAACATCTGCAGTCTGTGCTTGTTTGCTACACGAGGGAATATCTGACCGAATAATGCGACCGATAAATCAATCACAGCTACACCCAACGGCAAAGGACCAGGAATCATTTCAAACTGTAATCACATGCAATAAATTTATAAAATTATATATATTATAAAATTTATTTGCATTATATAGAATAGTTACATAAACTTACGTGTGGCATTGGTCTATAAAGACAGCATGTATTATGTTCCAATGCCCCAGATCCCGCGGCACTATTTGGTTGAAGCTGAAAGAAAAATTGTAAATTATAATAAAGTTTGAGATCGTGATGAAAAATAAAGCTGTATGATATAAAGAAAAATCCTAAAAAAATATGAAATAATATAGATATAATACAAATATACATTCTTTATATTGAAACAGATAAGATATAAACTGTCTCAAACATGAATAAAAATATCATGTAAAAAGTATGTATAATAATGTACACGATGTATAAAATAATATATAAGGTATTCGATGTATTCAAACTAAACATAAAATTAAAAAATAAAATGGTATATATACATATACTGATATATAATATATAATTAGTTAATAACATAAAATAGAATAATCCATATAATAATAAAAATCAAAATAAGATGCAAATAAAAAAAATCTATACAATAATTTTTCTGTATAAAATATAATTTCATATATATACACAAACGTAAATAGGAAAAATAAAATAGAGAAACGAAAGGCACACTTTACAGAACACCTTACTCACATGTTCCAAATCTGCCTTTCTGTTTGGTTCCATCTAAACACGAGGATTTACGAATTAATGTAAAAATTTTATAAAAATTTAAATTGCAAGAATATATATGTTATTCTTTATATTTGAAATTCGCTAAATATTATAAAACGTTTATTACGTTAAGTAAAACATGAATAGGTATAAAACACAGGTATAAAACAAGTTATACATGTAAATTTTAAAATACGCGTTTACGTTATTGAATCACAATCTTTTATCATTGGATATTAGAAAAGAGTATGAGTTGTGAATATGACACATAGAATTAGAATTAGTTTGTAATTAGTTAAAAAACCAGTTAAGTTAAAGCAATTATATTTTCATAAGTTTTTAGTTCTTAAACAAGGTCAAATAAAATATAACTTAGCCTTGGACATAAAGATGTTATTTACAAGAAAACCATATCGTAACGTTTAGAAATTAACTCACTTGATCTTCTATTGTGCGATGATCAGTCTCCTGTAGCCATGTACCAAGAATTACAGAATCGTTAGCGTGGCAAACTACACTCAATAACGAAGTAGTTGTGTTTCCAGGATTATCCGTAAGCGTGAATTCCGATACCAACATTCTCAAAAGATGCGTGTAAGAACCTGTGTGATATCAGATAGTAAGTGCAGAAAAACTGAAAACCGTGGAGTAAAATATAAATAGTAGATTTTATATTATTCCTATCTACAGTACCTTCGAACATTTGCGGAGGTAGCAGCAATAACGTTTCATATAAGCGCAAACGAACCATGGCCGCAGGAGCTTTCAATTGTTGACCATAATTCTTCAAAACAGGAGACAAACTGAAAAAGATATAGTTATAAAACCAATTCAAAATTTTCTTTTGTCACATATAAAAACAGTATATCAATATTTAATACTTCGTCAACATTGCCAGAGCGGATTCGATCGGCGTGAGTAATCGCCGTGTAATGTCGTCATTCAGAAGTTCTGGACAATGCAGCAAGAAACTGTACATAGCAGACAGTGCGCCGGCACGTCCTTCCAAAGTCACTTGCCACGTGAAAGCGTCGCCGCGAGCTTTCTCACTCTCAAGTTCCTTATTCGAGCGCGGGAAGGAGTTTCTCCATAGGAGTAACATTCTAGGTAATAAACCTTTTACTACTGCCGTACCTGTATATTTATAAATTATATATTATGCAGATATTATATATATATATATATATATATATATATATATATATATAGCTTTCTTAATGCTTTCATATGCTTTCTTAAATTATTATTCATTATTAAATATAAAACATTTATACCTAGAGTCATTATCGCTCCTATCAAGAGCCATCCTGCGTGCGTGCGATTTAAAGACAAACGACTGTTCTGACTCGCGCTTCTCAGGAGTTCTTCCGCTGTATTGAAAATTATCTAAAAATCGGAAACTTGTTAAATTAATCCTGCATAATTAGTATAATAATGAAGGATAATGTACAAAAGCATGTACCTTTCCCTTAGTATGAGGGACTCCCAAAGGTGACAGACGAACACTTCCTAGCACCGCGGCAAGAGCACTGCTGTAGCCAGCTATAGCTTCTGGTGAGCTACGCATATTCTCAATCCCATCGACGCAGCGGTCAATCAAAGGTGTTATTTGACTCGGCACTGCGACACATATGCATCGTAAACACCAGGAAGCTGCTAGTCGAGCCGCTTGACACGGATGCACCAGAACTGCCATTATGGCATCAACCAGACCTGCGATAAGTACATTTGATTTTGTATTATTCAAACAGACTCTTTCTATATTGAGGAAATAATGTTTTGATTCCTATCACGAATACGTACTTAGAGATTGATCGGATAATAAATTCGTGGCTGTGGTACCTAATCCCAATATCAAATTGCCCATTTCTTGTAGGGCACATACTAATAAATGCTGGCTGAATAATGTCTCCTGATTGCAATCTTTGGCATTTTCGGGACTGAAATCTGGTAAGGACCACATCGAGATTAAGCGTGAACATAAATAATAAATACTAAATATTGAACCATTATTCTTACCGATAGAATTCATCTGCTTCAAGATGATGTGCGCAATTTCTTTGCAAGCAGCTGCTTGAGCACCTTCCCCTAACAACTTCCCGATTGTACCGCGTAATATAAAATTCACACATTTACGCGAGTATACCGCTTCGACGTGTGAACTAGCGGCTTTCGGGTTTGTAACCAAGTCTAAAACGTGCGCGATTAACGCACCGATATTTCGTTCCAGCCAGGTACCACCCAACATTTGAACAAACACTACGTACGCCTATAATAACGATTATTAAATTTTTGCGATATTTTTTAAAAAAATATATACTTTTCAAAATTAATTTTATTTAGTAGACAAAATTATAAATTTATGTAATTCTGTTCCTTTTTCTTGAAAAAAATAATATAAATATTTATCACACATAAATTCGTATGTTGAGTTAAAATTATATTTGTAATCACTCACATGTGTCACTCCAACTCGCACTTCTCTATTTATACTAGAACTTCCTTTTATTATCTCGCCGGTTCCCTTTAGGAAGCCGACACCACCTCTTAAAAATCCGGACATCAGGATATTTAACACCTCTTCAAGCGATGCTTGTTTAGCACCTTTGTTGTGTGCAACTGAAGCACGAAATATACGCATTAGAATAAAGTTTGGATTTATATTTTCATAAGTATTTTCACTTGTATACCTGTAAGATTTTTTATCTTGGGCGAAGGAAGCTGTGTCATCGCCACTAAGGTGCCTAGTAGTTTAGCAACAGAGCATCTCACTTCATAATTTGAACCCTCGAATGCCCGGAAGCATAATGTTGCAACGCTTTCGATTTCGGTCGTATATAAAAATGGAGCATGATTTAACATCTCCAACAAACACTACAAAAATAAGTTATCAAATCTTAAAAAATGGAGCATACATAATTAACATTACTTTCGTATATATAAGTACCTTCGCAGCGGCACATCTTACTGCCATCACTCTGTCGGTTAGATAATGCCTCGAAACTTTGTATATCTCCTTATGCACATTGGTTATCGCGGATCCCATTCCAGCGCACACCTTATTACACGAAAAATATACGTTATGGTCATATTTCATCTAAATAGTTCAAAAATTTTTACGACATTGTTTGTCACCTTTTCTAACGTATGCATAATTTCTATCCGCGTCTGTGATTCCGCAGAACGTAAAGACTTTATCAGGATCTGTACAGTCTCCTCGTACGATCTGCCCATCATTCTTCCAAGTTTTTCATACATGCATCCCACGCAACAAATAGCAGCTCTAAAGAAACAACACGTATGTATACATACTGCAGAATTATTAATTACCAACAAAATTATAATAAGAATATTTACAGTTTCGTGGGTAAAAAGCTTGGCGAATCATCCTTATTCCTCAAGATATCATTGCATTTGTTGACAGTATCAAAGAGCAGGAATGTATCACCCACACTGAACAAAGTCGCCAGACATCTTGCGATGAGACGTCGGGTAGGTGGACCAGGTGCTCCTTGCATATGCCTGGTCAATTGCTCCACTAATTTTTGCTGGCATCCTTTAATATCATTCTGTGAAATAATGAATAAGATTTATCGCAATTTAAAAAAATTATTGTATTATTACATGAATAACTTTGATCTGCTCTTAATTACAACTCAACAGCTGGCATCACAACCAACGCCAAGCTTTTAAAACGATACCTTTTGAGCTGCAACCAGAACTTTGTCCAAAAAGCGTAACCATTCGAAAATAAAGACTGGTCGCTTCGCCTCCGGGATTTGATTAAGAGCATCCTCGTTGAGGGTCAGACTATGACTCAACTCCATCATTGTTTTAAGTAAATGTACACACAGCTGTTCTCAAATATCACTCAATCTCCTTCTACAATGCAATCAGATTAAATTTTCTCTCACTTTACAATTATTAGCTAACAAAATACAGTTTGGATTTAAAGTTAGGGGAAAATATCAAGATGTTTCGAAATGTTTATCGTGTATTATCATTTTAGGGTGCGGAATCGTACGGATGTACGGTGGCGAGGGCGCGATAAGACGCGATAAGAATAACGTGACCATTTTTTTTTCGTGCCAAAGCGGGACGCCTATGGAATTTTGTATATAAATAAAAAAATATATAAAAATAAAATTAATAAATAATTTCGCGACAAAAAGTAACCCATTATATCCTAATCGGTTCAGCGGTTTAGGTGTGAAATGTAACTGACAGAGTTATACTTTTGCATTTATAATATCGTCAGGAGTTAGGATTAGTAAGTTAGGATTCGGAAATGTTTTTAAATAAATACATACATTATAAATAAATGAAGTATTAATATTTATTGAATAAAAAAAGGAACCTATTTAAATATGTATTTAAATATAAGGAAGGAACTTATTTTAATATTTATTCAAATACAGGGACAATCTTATCTTTTCCTTATATTAAACTGAGATCTTAAATTGTTGTTACAGATGCATGTGTTTTGTATTTGTCGGTGGAGCAAATCATTTTTAAAATATCTGGTCTAGTTGCAAAAACGGGACCTTTTTGTTCTCGCTGGGGACAGCGGGACAGACAGCCTTAAAGCAGGACAATCTCGCCCAAAGCGGGACGTATGGTCACGTTAGATAAGAATGCTCGGCAATATACGCACCGTAGGAAACGTCGGTCTAGGTGTCATCACTTGATTGGCAGAGACGTTTTCATGGCACTGTATATATTCCTCGCGGGTATCACTTCGTCACTCTCGTGCAGATCAATCGCGTTCCGACAACAGCATCGTCCCCAACGTCGTCGTTGTTCCTCGCGAAACTCCGAATTATCGCAACGACGAACGATGCCACCTCCGTACGGATGACAAATTTTGATGTAAGGTTAGGACAGATCAAACTAGGTCACTCCAAGCTACGTCTGGTGGCGAGAGTGTCGCATGACGTCGTGAAGTTAACTCCTTTTGAAAACGCGACGTTTGTTTATCGACAGCACGACTTCAATTTTAAATTTTAATAACTTATCGAACAGCACTTCCGCGCTTTGTTAAGACGGATAGAATAATTAATTATTATTTAAAGTGTGGAAAAAATAAAATTAGGAACGACAAGTTCTTTAGATAGATAGATTTTGCGTCAAGCGCTGCCATTGCAGTTGAATCAATCGAGTTAATAAAAATTTCTCACAAATTAATGACATTAACTAATTATAATAATTAGTGATTTAATAATTTAAAAAAATTAAAAAAAGTTAAAAAAATAAAAAAAAACGCGGGAATAGCAATAGCCAGGGAAAGCCCACCAATCAGAAAAGCTCTTTGGCTCTTTTTATTTTTAATTTTTAATTTTTTTTAATTTTTTTTAAATTATTAAATCACTAATTGTTCCTATTGCCTGTGTTTTTCATTGTGTTTAGGTCTTTAGGGCTCAGACAATGAGAGGAATAAGGAATAAGATAAAGGAATAAGCCAGAATAGAAAGAGAGAGAAATAGTCATCGTTCCTTATTCGAAATTTTGATTCTGTCCACAAAATAAGAGCCTGTGCACCAAACGCATTGATTGGCCGAAATCACTGTGAAAATCAACTCGACAACTTCATGTAGATCCGCCATAATGATTACGCGCATGCGCAGAAGCTTCCCGCGGATCGCGATCGAGCGTCGTCGTGACTCGTGGTCTTCGTTTCGTTCACTTTGTGGTTGGATCTCACGGAAGATGCGTCGTTTCTTCATGGAGAGGTAAGCACGGATTTCGTTTTCGAAATCCATCGTCATCCGCGTGCACCCTTTGCTCAATCATTTTACAACTGGCTTTCTGCGCACGATTTTTGCTGAACTTAACAGTCTCGATTGTATTTTTCAATTATATTTCGAATTAGCGCAGAGCTTGATCACGTTTTCGTTTTCGCCCCGACATGATGAGTCACGTTTGTCTCGTTCGTATGATCTTATTTCTTGATTATAAGCCTTACGTATCTCTGATCACGTCGATAATAACCGCCACGCAATCGTCGCATGCTTCCACATCATCGAAATTTTGGTTCCCATTTCTCTTTTAGTGCTGGATTTATAGAGCCGACTTCCTCTCTGTCTTTCTTTCCTATCAAGGAGCAGCCGCTAGCTTATCATCGCAATCGTTTTAGTGAGTATTTTGTTTTTCTCTTGTGTTTGAGAAAGAAGATCGCCAGCGTCTTGTACTTCCACTCGGCTTCCATTCGTTTGAGTTGCATTTTGAACTTTCCATTCCGATCACCTGCCGATGGACAATCTCGGGATTGCATTTGAGAGTCGCTTCAAGATTATTTTTACGTTAAAGTTTTTTCCCTTGTTCATTAATTATGATTAATTTAAACGCAGAAAGATTATTTCAAAACGAAGTATAAAACTTTTCAATTATTGGATGCACAAATTTACTCTTAAGGATAGAATTTCTGTGGACCAAAATGGACCACGTGGCAGACTTCCTGTTTGCGAAGACTTGACTCTATCTTGTACTTTACAACATAACTATAATACCTTGCAACATAAAAGAACAGATTTTTTATTTCTATGATCGATATAAGATTATAAATAAATGATGGAAATTTACTGCCCCAGTCTGAAAACTATGAGTGAATCAGTAGACTGATAAAATTATTTCTATCTTGTTTTTCTATGTGTTACGGAGAGAATATATTTTAATTTACAATATATTTTTCATTTACAGCCAGTTCCACAAGAACGGTGCCTTAGTTCATCAATAGGTAGTGCATAGATCTAAATTTTTCCCATTTTCGGAACATGTAGCAACAATGCTTTGAGGTCATATCGGTACTGTGCCTTGTGTGGCAGAGCGAAATAAAGACAATGAGTACTGCGTACGTTAGCCGTTTTGAAGTGTTTCTCTGTACTCATCCAAAAGGACCGAAGATGTCCTATGCAGTTGCTGCTCGCTACATGCAAAAAGTCAGAGAGCATTTGTTAGGAAATGGGTGAAACGTTATAATGACACGAAAAGTGTCTCGAACCTGCCAGAACGTGGCACCCGACGCTCAACGACGAAATTAGAGAACAAAGCGATCCTTCAAACGTAAAGATATTCGAGAAAAACACCTGGGTGTCTTTCTGTAGGAGATGGAAGAGCCGATTGTGACCTATTACAAATTTCTCCTTCAAATCAGGCATTTGTGTAAGTTATCTGTGTTATTGTTTTAAACTTAAAAAATATATATATTGTTTTTACAATACTTGTAAGCATAATTGTAATTAAGATAGTAATAATTAACAATGCGTGATGAAATATATAAACAATACCGCTTCAGTCAAGCTGAATGAATCTGATGATTGTTGTTTCTGATAAATAGCAATAATTTCAATGAGTGATTTCAATGAATGTGTAGAGATATAACGTGGATTACACATTATAGTAGTATTATAGTAGTATATACTATTTTAGATGTTCACCTGAAGAATGGATGAAGATAAATTGGTTTTTCAGAACATGAAATAAGAATTAATATAAAATCGGTTCAGAACTTCCGAATATGTTACTGCCAGATTGCTAACCTGACACCTCAATTGTACAAAGGTTTCATGACGAGATACTCTTGATTGCCACTTCGAGAGGTGACGATTGACTAAAAACCAGACATTTTTAAACTCTGATCTTCAGCATAGGAGCAGCACACATCATTTCATTAGTAAGTCTAAAATTTTTAAATAAAACTGTTAATAGAAAAGACGTTATATTGTTGATTATATTGTGAGTTTGCTTTATTGTCTGAATTAGCAACATGATGAATTTAAGTTATCCCTGTCTTACATTAAACATGGTGATCAAGATTTCCTGATGTATCAATATGTATTATTAATTGTTCAATAGTGAATAATTTTCAAAACTAAAGGAAATAATTTCTTTTTCAGAATATGAGGACCGTAAAAAATTAAAAATATGACCAGAAAAAATTAAAAAATATAATATCCTATTGCGCTACGAAATAATGAACTGTACATCAAAATGACATCTTTTTCAATAAAGTAAGAATTAAACAACAACAATTAATACTTTGTAAGAATTATTTTGTTTTTTAATACTTTTTATAATTATATGATGATCGTAAATTTGACAAGCATATGTCTGAGAACTCCTTGCTGCTAAAATTTTAATCTGATAATAAAATATAATTATTTTAATTTTTCTGTACAAGTACTGTGTATAAAGAATTTTATATTTAATTTCAGACTGATATTAATTTGTGGGGTGCGTGATTCGTGCAGATACCTCAAGGTGAAAGGTGAGTTGAAGGAAATACTACTTAAATTGTATGAATAATACTTAGGATATAAGTAAGACAAAATATGATGTTTAATGGTATACGCTATACTGACTATCTATGATTGGTTCTTGCCCTCGCTGATTTTGTTGTTAGCAAAAAAGAATTTTCTTTTTTTATATTCGATCTTAAGATTATTATTTTTATTACAGATACACTATCAAAAATGGGCTTTGGCACTAGAAGACATCTGTGAGGATAACAGATTGTTAGCATAATATACTTCATAACGTTTTTAAAAGTTATAAAAAAACCTTTTTTATCAATATTTAAATGTGAAATCAAAGATCTAAGTAATCTCAATCCATGAAGAGAAAGATTAGAAATTCGTTAAAACTTTTTCTGACATTTGTTATTTTTTTGTTTCTTACAAATATTTATTTATATACGTTATGTGATGTATAGTGACAATTAGAAATTTACTGACGCAATAGTATGAGTTGTAATTACTGTGTTTTGTTGCTTGAAAAGTTTTCGCATTACTTTTTAGAAAGAGAAGGTAAAAAATGAAAGAGGTGGAAGAAGTAATGAACAAGATGAAATAAATTTCGAATATATTCCATAGAAATATCTTTTATTGAAGAACCTTTACATGTACAAAATGTGAAATAATACGCCTTCCTCTTAGACTAGATACCCATTCCGCGAGAAATAGTATGCAATAATGGTGAGATCGCACATAGATGTTACTGCGAATTTGTATTAACGATCGCGTCAGTGACTCATCAATGTTGACACACCGCTATTGTCAGATCTCATCCATACGTACGAGAAACATTTCGTTAATCTTCGTTTCATGCAGAGTGACAATGGAACAATAATTAGGGTCCGGATCTTGGAAAATTAAGATTATCCTTCAACAAAACAAAGGGAAGGCGAAGTCATAACATCTTTCCCAATATTCAAACTCTATTATGTATAATATTGAGAACATAATATACACTTATTACAATCGATTCTACTTTAAGTGAACACGTGATAAGATTTGATCAATTCACACAGAGAGCCGATAATCTAGCACTCAGTGCATAACACAAGGACGCAAGGATATAATCGCGAGTACATAAAATATAACATAATTACACTATAATACATAACAAAGAATATACCAGCCAGGTTGTTCTGAATAATCAATATGTAGCGTGTAAAGATTCAAAAAAGTATTCTTATTCTAAATCGCCAATAAACAGCTCGCAGTAATACTTCTATCTTGTATCTAAAATGTGCAGTGCTAGTACGACTGTGTCGTACATTATAAAAATCACACGCGCTTGCGGGTAAGTTGGTCGCGTCTATATACTCGTAATAATTCGTCGACGGCCGCATCGAAGGCCGGTGGAATGGAAACTCATATTCTCGTCCTTGACATACGCCGTCCGATTGGTTCTTCGAACATCGCGATAGGCAAGACGTAAGATTGAGTGTTCCATGACATGAACGAGCTAATTGATATTGCATTCGTACTTCTCCCTTTCGTGAATCACATTGAATATCGATGGTAATTTTCCGTCAGACGGCGCAGAAATAAATTTTTAATACTGCCACCGATTTGTAATATTGCAAAACATGATCCTAACATTACGAGATTCAATTTTTGTTCATAATTAATAGTTAATCTCTTCATCATTGTACACTATACATTCCTTATTAGATAAATATTCTTTGTTTCATATGTGAGTATATTTCCTAGTATTATGTCATTGAGTAAGATAAAAAATTAAATTTGGTCGTCTCTTGCTTTTAGCGATGAGTTCGTATGAATCCAAGAAGGGAGGAGGTGCACTTTGTATTCCGTAATCAATATAAAAATTTTCTTATATGTAGAACATTTCTTAAAAATGCAAAAAGACAATATGGGACTCGATAATGATCATTACAAATTTCTTTACATGTATCTATAATTATTATTATCTATAATTAATATTAATAAGTATAGGTTAGCAATTAAACACAAAATACTCTTCCTCTTTCTTGAAAGATTCACAATATTTAGAAACGTTTTGAATGCACTTGCAACGTTTGCGTCGATATGGTTAGACATAATTTATTGCCCATCAAGCTCTCAGGAATTATGTACTCTAACACCCTGTGGTTTAGATCGCGTTAGTTATACGATAGAAAAATTACGAACATATCTCATTTCCGAGTCTGCCATCATTTAAAGAAGTAACCTTCTTCGGTTTTACAAAGTTAAAAATTCAGCATTTCGTAAGTTTTCTTTTCGAATAAAACAACATTCATTTTCGTTATGTGACTATCTTCCTGAGTGACCGCTAGCACCTTTCGCTGAATATACATATGAATTACGGCACTTTCGACTGCTGCCGTTCGCTATACCAATATATTATACATCATATCTACATTGAGCATATCGCCTGCCAGTTGTCACAACTGGAGCCGGTAATTTGTGATAGGATCGAAGTCTTTCTGGTGAGTAGAATTTAAGGCCATCACATATCCCCATAAACGCATGGCGGTCGCGCACACCGTCTGTATCTCACGAACTTCCTCGAAGTCTAAATCAGTCCGCCAGTGGAATGGTGCGACCTTAGAATTCCGAAAAGTGCTCGACACACCGCCTACATCGTTCTTCGTGTGCGTGTCCAGGAATTTCTTCACGTTCACGTGAAAGTTCAAACCGTAAAAATTGTAAAGCTCCTGTACGTGCTTATAGGGATCTACGGACAGGTCCTCGTAGCGCACTACTCTGTTTATCACGTACAAACATTATTAAACATTCAGTTCTCTCAACTAAAATTATCGTTTATGAAATAGGTATGATGATTTTAATAAGTTCATTTGAAAATCGCGAAATAAATTTTTGCAAATATCGAACGTATAGTTAGCAAAGCAAACAGTATGATTATGCAATTGGTATTGTACCTGAAAGAACGTGGGTATTTTTTTGACAGTTTTACCGCTGCACTAAAGTCCGATACCATATCTGCGCAAACTAGAGCCGGATCGGAACAGTCGGGTTTAGCAGGACACCATTCCCTGTGTTTTCTGGATTGTAGAATGCCTCTCGGATCACGGATGAGCAGAACTAGTCGCACACCTAGACTGCAATACAAATGAACGCATGTTTTTGTGGTACGAAAGGACATAATATCCAAAAATACTTTATGGTTATCACATAATTCCTTACTCTTCTTCGGCCAAAAGACTTTCTGCTACTTGCAACCTCAACCGCACGAGCTTCATCGATTGGAACGGAAAGAGTCGGCAAAATTTAGAAACGAAACGCGGATCCCAGCAAATACGTTTATGCGCTTGGCATTGCCGCCATAAATGCGTGTTGTGATTAAATACCCAAGGATGAGTCTTTCCATAATCCAGGTACCGATCTATAGTAATTACGATTATGCAATGTGATATGTTCATTAAACGATGCATCTTCAGATGAATAGAAATTTAAAGATGTGGGAAATTACCGAGCTCTTTGTATTCACAATTCAGCAGAGAGATTATCCTTGTCAAGGATTCTTCGGCAAGCGGTGACTCTCGGATTTGTACGATTCCATAATCGAGCAGCGGTTCATAATGATAAAAATTAGCCGGATGTGCGTTCACCACGTCGCCGAGGAAAGTGCTGCCACTTCTCCAACTCGTCAGAATTACGCTTCTCATGGGTCTACCACCCTTCTCCATCACTAAATCTTCAAGTTTGCTACAAATAGGCAATAGTTGAACATTCTAATTATCAAATTTGATACAAAGTTACTATCCTCGTGCGTGTAATTTACCTCACATTTATCCCATATCTTTCATTTGGATATTCATAATTTTCCATTTCTCTTTTAATCGCCTTTCTTTGTTGGTCAACCACTTCCTGAATTTCGGTGATCGTGGCATTGTCCGCGGATCCTGTAATATATGCCTAAAAAGTAAATTGAGGTCAATTACTAAACAGAGAATTATTACTCGTTATTTGTTAGCAACATTACAAATAAATGCAGTGTTAAAAGAACTTTATCTTCGAAACGATGCGTTATACATGTCGTAAAAAGATAAACACAGAAAAATAAATTCATAATTTGAAATTTAATCACATAAAAGCAGATTTCTACAGAAGGCAATTGATCACTCTACTGATTTAATGAAGATAAATTTGAAAATTGTATCGACTTATAAATTTTAGTTTATTTAAAAACAATACATTACATATTTATCTCTCTATTGACATATTAAAGAAATAAGATAATAAAGATATTATGCAGATATAATAAAGATAATGAATATTGTCCATATTTCGTGAACAAGCAGAGTGGGCATTTAAATTCATAAACCAAATTTATAAATTCAGAAAACAGAGGACATACGTTAGTGAAAAGTTAACACATATAAAAACACAATAAGCAGATGTTTTATGAATAATATAATTCGATAAACTATAATATGCATTATCACATGCAGTAAAAATCTATGAAAACGCCAATTACTTTTCTATTAAAAATATAAATTTTATTTTTCACTCGTTAATTAATAGTTAATAACTAAAATGTTGTAAATATGAACACGTATGTTCTAAGAAGTGGTCAAAATACACGATTTTAATTACACATTAGAATACACAACATCGTTGAAAATATAATAAATTGAAAGTATAAAAGAAGTTGACTCTAAAAGACCTGCAGGACTAGCGACAATCAATAACAAGGGTGATCCTGGAAGAAAAGCTGACTCATGAACTGTCGCTAGTTAATCGAAAACAGTCGTTAGGAATTGCAGAATAGGTCTGCAGAAGCTATTGCTGTTTGTTATGTCAACATTACGATAAGATAAGGCACTTTAACGGTAAGTGGTCTCTAAACAATCATTAATCACAAATGGTTGCGCATTCAGATACCGAGATTCAGATGCATACCTGGCTTACCGTTACCGGCTCTTGGATTTTGGTGGTCCGCAGTCTTATCTCAACATCCTATATCGAAGAAGAAAAAAGCATCGACGGTTTAGCGTTTCGTTTGTGCGTCTCGCGTGAGCACGAATATATCGCTGATGGAACAATCGTGACGTGAAAAAATAATGATCTTTCTCCCTCTTTCTCAATCTAGGTAGCGTGTTAATGTTTCTGAAGGATGCAAGTGCGAACAGCGAGATACCCATGAATATATCATGAGACTACTTATTGGCAAGAGTGAAGGTGAATGATTAAAAGTGTCAATCTACGCGTGATCATGCTAATTTCAAATTATCATATTATAAGTTTCTTTTCTGATCAAATTTCATACGAAGTTGTGTCATTTACTATCAGCTATCATTAAGAAGAAGACCACAACAAATCGTGAACTTATCGATTATCGACGTGGTTCTCAATCTTGATAGAATATATTGTAGCTTATAAAATGTTTTTTATCGTTTAAGACGCAGTCGTACTTCTAACATTTTGATAGTTAAACGATGTATGAAAGGAAAAAAGGAAGGGGGGAGGGAGGCAAACAGGGAGAAGTCGCGTGTCGGTCCTTCGTGCGTCTTCGCTTCATGTTAAAACAGATGGATAAAGAAAAAGAGTTAGGTGCCAAAAATTAGACTTTACCGTCAAAAAGAGCGTGTTTGGCGTGACTCAATTTAGAGCAATCCCCACCTCCGAATTTTTACTGACCGATATCACCGGCTGTAGTCGATGCTCGAGGTAGCTGCTGTAGCGCTGGTTAAACGCTAGAAAAAAGATGCAGACGGACGCCAGGACTACCAGACCGTAGAAGCTCAGCCGCTTCGACATCCTTAATCCTGGAAAGCGCAGGAACTTGAAAAGACAAAAAAATCATTTATGTAGATTTTCAGAGAACACGCGACAGTAAGGCGGGAGCGCGATTTTAAAAGCAAGGCGAAGTATTTGATCGGGAAAACACAATTATTTATAATTTGCAAAAATATTAGAAACATTGAAAATTCTCGATAATGAAATGATCCTTAACAATTACCCCTCGATGAAAGAGAGGAAGCAATGAGAATCAAGATTACGTGTCAGACGTATACACATTGTTATTTTTACATCTTTCTTCAGTTGTTTTAATAATTTAACAATTGAGTTCTATTAATTAGTTCTATTAATACAATATGTTAAATTAACACGTGAATGTATTAAATGTTTAACACATGATAAGGTATTATTTGATAGGCAAACTGGCCACGTGAAGGCTTTTCAGCCAATCAATAAATGATCTGCGCGCCGAACATGGATTGTCAGCCTAACGCAGTCAAACAACGAATTAAAATCATCTTTCGATTTTAATCGTTTTGAATGTTTGGTAAATTGAATAAAGAATTTATTGCGAAAAATATTACCTCAGCCAGGATTCGAACCTGGAACTCCCCCATTCCGTGCGGACGTCATACGCCAATTCGACCACCAAAGCATGTGATATTTATCGCAATAACCGATACACTTAGTGCGAGCTTTTATTTAAGCAGCGCCTCTAATGGGGAATACCATCCTTTTAAGTCAGTGGCGGGATACAATTTTGAAAATAGTCTTTTCTTCGCCAATAATTAACTGCTGAAAAGCTTTCACGTGGCCAGTTTGCCTGTCAAATAATACCTTATCATGTGTTATCTTAATTATTGGCGAAGAAAAGACTATTTTCAAAGTTAAATATTTAATATTTAAATATTTAAATATTTAACACAAAAATTTCAACCGGCATATTTTTTTAAACAAGAAAACAAGAATTTTTTTCAACACATACATTGCGTAATAAATAATAAAATTTCAATTTGTTTGATATTTTACGTAACATTTCTGTGAAGGAACTTTTTATCGATTATCGCAATAATAGTAGGGCTTGAAAAGCAACGTGAAGAAAAAAATTAATGTTTTATTTTCACACCAAAAGTACGAAACTATCTGCGGTAATTAAAAAATTAAAAGAATATTTAAATAATACTATAAATACACATCGTAGGCAGGGCCGGTTCTAATAGGTGTGCAAGGCGTGCGTGTACGCAGGCGGCCAAATTTCTAGGGCGGCTGATGGAATAAATTCGATATATATATAGCCTATAATTAATTTAAAAATATAAGTCAGCGTAGATAAGTGCCTCGAGCTTCGTGTTTACTGAACTTTAGCTTTGGCTTTGAACCTTTGACCTGAAATTTTGAATGAATGTAATAATGTATTTAAATTTCTTTGTGAATTTAGAGAAATGACCAAAGAAGAAATTAAAAAATCTTGTGTTGATTTAGATGTTTTCCTCCAAATTAATAAAAGGAAGTGAAAATATTAAAGATATTGATGGTCTTGAGCTCTTCAATGAGTTGATAACGTACAGAACTTCAAGCGGTGGCAGTGACATTACAGAAACTGATCCATTAAAAAACTTGACATATATTGCAAAAAATATATAACTTGATGTCATCCTTTCCAAATCTATTTATAGCTTTGAGGATTTTCCTCACATTACCCGTTAATGTAGCATCATGTAGCATCATGAAAGGAAACTCTCTTTTTCGAAACTCAAACTTATAAAAACATATTTAAGAACATCAATGACAAGATAGGTTTAGTGATTTAGGATTGCTAGCAATAGAAAAGGATTTATCTGAAAAATTAGAATTATCAAATGTTATTGATAAATTGGCAAATGTTCTGACGTAATTGTTGCATCTGTTTGGGAAGTTGTACCTTTTGTATCTGTTTGATATAATTTACATATTTATTGGACTTTTTCTATTTTTATAAAATTAAAATAAATAGTCTACTCTATATAAAATAAAAACGTACTAATAGTAATAGTGTGTGTGGGTTATATTGTAAATTTATTCGATATCTGCATTGTTAGGGTAAGGCTACACTAGCGTTTTTTTTTCTCGAACACGTACAGCAGTGAATAAAACATATGCACAAGAATGGTGATGTTCTGTACGAATTTCGTCCGTCAATGTGGCCATCATCATTCTTGTACATATATTCTATTTACTGCCGTATTAAAAAAAAAAAAAAACGCTAATGTGACCTTACCCTTAAGGACGGCCAATTGTCTCTAGCACACAGGCATCTAACAGTCTAAAACCGGCCCTGTAATCGTAGGACATTTCAGCTCAATTTCACGTGATAAAACACGTGATAAAATTTCTTGAATTTCTTGGATTTCTTCGCTCGTTATTTTATAAAACAAACGACATTTCGGCGATTGATTATCGATAGTAACGAGGCTTGCAAGAACAACGCGAGAAAGAAATATCATAAATCTTCAATGTTTCATTTTCACACCAAAGTGTAAAATTGCGAAAATGCGAAATTGCTTGCGGCAATTAAACGCTAAGCGTGTAAATTGAAAGAAAACAGACGCCGTGTGAGTCTCCGCGCTCATTAAAATTCCTCGACGTAATCGCGATAGCGGCAATTGAATAAAATCACGATGGAGAAGCCGGAGGGTCTTTCTTCTGTTGCGGCACGACCGCGATAAACGGGGCCACGATAAGACACGAGCGCGACGAAACGATCGATCGCAATTAATCGCTGGGCGGCGGGAACGGGCCGATTCGTCTCACCTTTCGTGAAATGAGATTCGCTGCTAGACGAGGCCTCGCCATCGCTCGCCGTCGCCGACGGAATACGTCGTTCTCTCACCGAACACCGGTAATCGTCGAACGTTGCCGCGACGCGGCATAACAGAAAAATTATTGAAAAAAAAAGTCCGCTCCACGCGAAATCGAGTGTTCCTCGAGAGCGCGAGAAAATAATAATTTGGCGCACTTCGCACCGTTGAATTTTAAATACCACGCACAGATGCACGCGAACGGAAGAATCTCGGAGTTTCCTCCCGATCGGCCGTTTGTCCGCACGAATAGCGAGGACGGAGCGGAGCCGGCTTTGTTTGTCGCGGGATCCGCACGTGCACGTGCGACGCGTTCCGCACGCTTCGAACGGAGCGGAAAAGAAAAAGTGAACGACGACGTTCGCCGTCGCTTCGAACGAACGCGACTGTGGCTGAATGCGACTACGTATTCGTCTCTCCGTCAGCTGTACTCCGTCGCGGCCGAATGCTGCGGATCCGCATCCCGCGACAATAAGCATCGGCCGCGAATTCGCGAGCGTTGACGGGGTAAGCGGCGGAAGAGGAGGGAAGCAGGATGAGATGAGAGAGAGAGGAAAAGGAGGTGGCGGCCACGTTCTTTATCACATCCACCAAATGCAACCGAATCTCTTTCTCTCACCTCGGAATCGTGCTCGTGCACTCGCTGCCGCACATTCGGCCAGCTCAATCATGACGCTGAAACGACAACGGGAGTCGCGGCGACGTGCCGCGGGCCGCCTCGAGGACGCGGCGAGTAACGCACTGTCGGTGCGGAACAACAACGACGGTGACGACGCTCATCGCGTCGACCAGCGACGCTCGTGGCCTACTAACGGATCGGCCGGAGGCGAGAGAGAGAGAGAGAGAAAGTAACGGCTAGCGAACGGACGCCGTATTGCGGCTTGTGCCAGACACCCCCCGTATAGGCGCAGTAACGCGATAACACTGTGTCACGTGGTTCGCTCAGATGCGGCTGCACTTGCTACACTCTTCTCTCCCCGTTCTCCCTTCCGGCGACCTTAAGCCAATGGGTCTGTTCTTTTCAGCTGCACTGCTGAACTAGTGCAATAAGTTAAGCCTGCGGCACACGGTACGATTTTTCGTACTGGTTTGCTTACGAGAGCCAATAAAGATGCAGAATTTTAGATCAAGTGATTTAAAGCTTAATCCTAATTGGCTCTCGTAAGCTATCCAGTACGAAAAATCGTATCGTGTGCCGCAGGCTTTAGAGTGAAAAAAAATATATATGTCTCATTCTAACTTATTGCACTAGTTCAGCAGTGCAGCTGAAAAGAACAGACCCTATTCTACAATGGCAGCAAAGGCCATCGCACACGAATTTCCGTAACCGTAAGCATAAGCTCGAGAACCAATCAGAAACTAGCTTTGATCTAAATGATTTCGTAAAATCAGAAATAATCATAATCTGAAATCTATCGATTGAAATTCATGTTTACGTTTTAAGATTATGGTTATTTCTGATTTTACGGAATCATTTAGATCAAAGCCGGTTTCTGATTGGTTCTCGAACTTATGCTGGCTCCTGCACACAGGACGCGATTGGCAACGCGTTCGCCAATCACTGTCTTGCTTTGTCGAAAATAGGGGAAATATTTCTGAATTTATTTCCTCGACTTAACGTCCTTCTCGTTTCGGACGTACTTTTTATTTACGCTTCCCTGCTATTCCCGAAAGTTTAACTGTGTATGGCTATGCTGCGTCCAAAATACAGAAAATACATTAAAAATACGACCGAGATAAATTTAACTATTTATTATAATTATTATAAAAGAAATTTCTTATAATAGAGAAACGCTGATAACGTGATCGATGTTTAGAGATTATAAACGGTTTTGAACCCAATTAATATTTTCGAAGATCTATGGAATATTTGAAATACATGATACAATCAATGATACTCCTTTTCAAGCGTTGATAAATGCTTAAACGTCACTGTCGATAAGATAAAACGTATTTCTTCCTACGCTGTTGCATTGCAGTTGTTTCTACTTCGATAAACGCGCGAACATTTGAATGTTTAAAATTTCAAATATTTTCCCGCCTGTTTTCGACAGACGCGAAACAATCGATTAATCTTATGGCATTTACAGCGTCATATAAAAATTTCGATTTACAAGTCATTTTCTATATATTTTTCTACAGATTTTCTAGATACGCTAATTTCTCGTGTCTGTATAATTATCGACGCGTGCTATACCAAGTGTTGATAAACGTCACGATCGATAGAACAAAATGTTTGTTCTATCTGCAGTTATTGCTTCTATTTCGATAAACACAATGGTTTGTTTAAAATAAGCGTTTCCCCACTTGTTCTCGATAGACGTGAGACAATCTATTAATCTTATTGACTTAGTCATTGACAGCGTCACGTTTCGATATACAAATCATTTTCTGTATGTTTTTCTCAGGGTTGGGATAACTTAATTTTTTAAATACTAAGTTAAGAGTTAATGACTCACAAATTAACTACGTTTACGTTAAAAATTACTTAAAAATTCAATTAAAGTCAAGTTAAAAATTTAAATTTTTAAAGTTAAAAGTTAATTATGCAAAACTATATATTTTTACATAATTAATCTTTTAATTGTATATTTTAAATTTAATATAATAAAAAGAAAATATTATCACATGCCTTGGTGGTCGAATTGGTATGACGCCCGCACGGAATGGGGGAGTTCCAGGTTCGAATCCTGGCTGAGGTAATATTTTTCGCAATAAATTCTTTATTCAATTTACCAAACATTCAAAACGATTAAAATCGAAAGATGATTTTAATTCATTGTTTGACTGCGTTAGGCTGACAATCCATGTTCGGCGCGCAGATCATTTATTGATTGGCTGAAAAGCCTTCACGTGGCCAGTTTGCCTGTCAAATAATACCTTATCATGTGTTATCTTAATTACTGGCGAAGAAAAGACTATTTTCAAAGTTGTATCCCACCACTGACTTAAAATGATGGTGTTTCCCACTAGAGGCGCTGCTTGAATAATAAGCTCGCACTAACATAAGTATATCGGTTATTGCGATAAATATTATCACATGCCTTGGTGGTCGAATTGGTATGACGCCCGCACGGAATGGGGGAGTTCCAGATTCGAATCCTGGCTGAGGTAATATTTTTCACAATAAATTCTTTATTCAATTTACCAAACATTCAAAACGATTAAAATCGAAAGATGATTTTAATTCATTGTTTGACTGCGTTAGGCTGACAATCCATGTTCGGCGCGCAGATCATTTATTGATTGGCTGAAAAGCCTTCACGTGGCCAGTTTGCCTGTCAAATAATACCTTATCATGTGTTATAATAAAAAGATCTTTTATATAAACTAGAAATAATGTTTTTATCCTTATATCATACTTTATTTTAAATATTACAGTAATAGAGATATTATAGAATGTAAAAACAAAACGGTTAATTAAGAATAATTAAAAACAATCAAAGACAAAATATGTACAGATAGAGCGAATCAAACACCGGAAAATTCTGTACGTCAGCATCATATACGTTCAACAAACTAGTTCGTGCGACAAATGAAATATTAGCTTTAACATATATTTTTTTAATGCATTGCGACAAGAAATTTTCACACAAATATTCAAAATTGATGAATTATTTTAACTTGTATAAAAAAAGTTGACCTTACAGCACAGAACATCCCATTGCTACAATGTTGCTGGAATATTCTATGCTGTATAGGAGTAAGTTAACGTTAATACATTAAACGTTAATACATTAAAAAATGACTAGTTTGAGTTAAAAGTTAACAGTTTAAATTAATTAAGTCAAGTTAAAAGTTACCAACTTTTTAACTTAACTTTCAACTGTTTAACTATCCAATTCTGATTTTTTAAAAATGGAATTTCATGCCGATTCCATACGATCGCTGCACAATTATCGACGCGTACCGTACTGCGTCACGGCGGTACACTCGGTCGCCGACAGCGCCGCGCACTCTCGGCCGGGCCATCCGTTCGCGTTTCGCGCCGCACTTCAGTCGGATGCTGACACTCGAGCGGCATATTCGTCATTGTGGGGGGGCTGTTCTCGCAGCGCGCGCGCGCGTGTAACCCTTCCCCTCAGCATTCGGTCTTTCTCTCTCTCACTTTTTCTCTCTCCGACGGACATGACACGCGAAGCGTAGCCACTTTCGTCCGGCCGAGGAGCATCAAATTATCGGCCTCTTCCCTCTCGTTCGTCGCGCAGCGTTCTCGTTCGTTGCCGCTTTCTCGACGACACGCAACATATCCAAACGTACGTACCCTCGCGTCTCTCTTTCTCTCTCCCTCCCTCTCGATCCCGCCTGTCTCTTATTCCTCTCTACCCGGCAGGGCGAGCCGAAAACTCGTTATACTCCGGCTATCCCGTCTCGACCCGCCGGTAATACCTCGCGATTAGCGAGACGGAGAGAGAAGCGTGCGAGTCCTCGTCGTCGTCGCCCAAAGAGGCGACGAAGAATCTCTCGTTACACGTAGAAACAAAAACGCATCCCGGCGAGATGCGCTGCGCCGCATCGCGCCGTGTTACTCCCCGCGTTGACGGCGCGTGACCAACGCGAGTGGAGTTCCGCACGACGAGACTGCAGGAGGATTTCGGCAAGTGCACCGCGAAATCCCGATTCAATCCGCCACGACCATCGCCGGCTGCTGGCCCGCTCGACGTCTCGACGAACGGGCGGCCCTGGAGGAGGACGAGGACGAGGGGGGGTGGAGGAGGAGGCGCGGAGGAAGAAGAAGAAGAAGAAAAGGCTGCATTTCGGCTGCCGGGAGGATGCGAGGTTGAGCCCGCGCTGCTGGTGAGTACCTTTTTCGCAGTTCTCTTCCCCGCTTGCTCCGTGTCGCGAGCCGAAGGGCGAACGTATTACACGCGTCCGCGATCGCGAAAGTGGTCCAAGGGCCGTTCCGAAATTCCACCGATCGACGCCGAGTGTCTCAAATTCGCCCGTCAGGCAACGGAACAGCGGCCTGCTAAAATTTTAGCGACCAAAGGTCGCGCGCAATTCGCTCAATTTGTGCATCGCGACGTTTAACGAGATTTACGTCCCACCTACGACGCTTAATTCGACGTTAATCTTTCCTGCGGAGGCAGAACATTTTGGCGTTCTTGCGCGACGCAAAACGGAGCGCGTTTATGATTAATTGAGTTTTTACTCTGCGATTCGGATCGTCCTCCCGATTACTGGCGCAATCTTTACCGTTCGATAACGCGGTTTTCAGTTTTTCACTTTGCTATAAATAGAACATTTTGTAAACTTGGCGATGATTCATTAATGATTGCGTAGATCCCCCTCGACGCAGCATAATTATTATTATAACTGAAGAAGAGAAGCGTAGAAGCAATTAATTACAGCTACTTACAAGCTGATTGGCTCTAACGTGAGAGCAATTAATGAAAACTTAATTGCAAGCAAGCAAGCAAATTCATCAACGTAAATGACGAAAGTCGCTTGCCATCTAAGATTAGAATTAGAAAAATTCCAGGTTTTCTCGTATTTTTATTGAACATTTATAGAAATGAGTATAATTCTAATGGGTTTTTCCGTCGTTAGAGCTTTTTATCGAAGATGGGTATCGAGGAATTCTTCGGGGATTGATTCTGCGTACTTATGCATTATTCGTTTACGTTTATTTATTAAGTATGAGTAACATCCTCATTTCCATATGATACGCGAAAGTTATCAGCTTGGGGAATATTTATTAGTTGGTACAATCATAACATAATCGTTAGACGAATGATAGACGACACGGCAAGCGAGTCGTGAACATTTAATTTGCCGCGTCGATTAAGTAATAACTAAGTCGAATTAAATTAATATTAATTACGACGAATTAATAATTGCGCAAATTGAATCACGCTTCTGAAGCTTTCGCGAATCGTTCGTTGACTCTTCCGATTCACATCAGCACCTTTCGGAATTGCGTCTTCATGAGCAAGCTTGACTGAAGCTCGCTCGAATCTTTCTCAGCGGGAAAAATTGTCGGTTGGTTTTTTTTTGTTTCGAAGCATATCAATGTAACAACGTAAACAACGAACGGCGTTTGATTACAGCGAAAGCTCGTTACAAGCTGCGCGTCGAATGTTCGCGTCGCTTTTACCGTATCGAGGCTTCGTTATACTGGGACTGTAGCTGGGTATTCCAATGAAACTTCGTTACGGCACGAAATTTCATCGCACGGTTCCGCGACGGAATTTCGCTGTTTTCATCCGCTTCCGCTTTCCGCCTCCGTTTGTCGTGCAAACTTGCGCGCGAGATACACGATCGCTCCGCCGCCCCAATTGCAATTTAATAGGCGCATTTATTCGTCGCTAGATAAAACGTAATACGATTATTGGGCTTTTAAAGAGTGATATAGAATCGTCTCTCGTTTAAATAAACACGTAATCGCAGAATAATTGGGGCTTCTAAACGTGACACAATGGTTTATTAATATTATTTATTATTGTGTGTGTGCGTATGTACGTATGTGTGTAAATGAAAGTCTATTTTAAATTATATTAAATTATTTATTAATATATCATTTATTAATATATCATTTTCTAATATTAACGAGAATCTCTCTCGATGGAAAGAAGTTTTAACAATACGAATTAATGATCGCAAATTCGAAACCTATTTCCGACATGCAGCCCAGTTACAAGGTGATAAAAGGTGAAATGCGAGGCGGAAGTAACCGGTCATTAATCGCGCGTGTTGGATCTCGCCAGAGTAGAAGTTACAGTTCGTTTTCTTATTACACCCGGTGTCTCGGTAGTAAATTTTCATCAAGCGAGACCGCGCGACAAATTGATTGAGGAATTTGCGATGAAGGATGAAAGAGGCAAAGATAATTCCGGGACATGCTCGTACTTCCAGATTCCCGTGTCCTAGATTCTTGTCCCCCTCTTTTGCCCCTGAGGATGCTTGGTCAGATTTCGCCTCGATTTGTCTTCAAGGAAAAATTTCAGTGGAGCTCTGGAGTAATTTTTCTAAAAGCTGACTTCGAACATCACATTTACGTCTTTTCTTTCTCAGATAAATTGATATAAATTTTTACGCGGGAAATTTCCGCGACACACCGTATACAAGCAGTTGTTGATTATCCTATAACCCGTGAGACATTCGATTCTATTGTTCGATCTCGACTCTGGTCCACAACATGTCGCGGAAAGTTTGGCAGACGCGTAATTTCGTTCAGCTCTCGCTGCAGTGCGAATTCGCACGAACGATATCGAATCGCGTAAATTAGTTTTGTAGTTGACAGAGAAATGATTCAATTATTTATAGAACACGAATCTATGAGCGGACTTTATAGAGCAATAGTGCGTCGAGGATAGATCATGGATAGAATACAAGCCATTTAATTTCGTGTGATTGACGGAATTTTTGTAAGCAATATCGTTTATATTGTTGGCCGAGCGAGACTTGTGTCGACTGGTGGTCTCCAACTGGAAATGAAAACCCATGGAATAGGGCTGTCTGGAGGCGTATCTTAAAAGGTAATCCAAAACGTACCTCTTTTTACTGATAATTATATAAAGTTACTGATAATAGTAATGATAATAATCACTCGTATTGTGTTTCTAAAGTCGCTTACGTTGCTAGTACCCAAGTAGAACAGAAAGTCAAAATAATGTCAACTTGACGTCGTATTGATCAAAACATGATGTAAATTGATCAATATAATGTCAAATTGACCTTATTTTACTTTCTATTTGGGCATATCTCTAAAAATCGAGATGGTAACCCCGTAAAAATTACTCCGTAATAAGATTTCGTTGCAACAACGCGAAATTTAATATCTTTGTACTTTGACGGGAAATAGATGGTGTAATCTTTCGAGAATAGCTTTAAAACTTGGCAGAATAACTTGAAAATAGCGCCGAGAAAGTTCAATCGACGAGATGACGATGAAGTTCAATCTACAAATTATATTAGGCGCGTTATGCGACATGCACCTTTTGCGGGGACACCCTGTACATACCGGTCGAATCTATTTCTGCATGTGCTAGGTCATGTTGTCAATCGCGTGCACCCAACGCGTCTACACACGCTCTTTCGCCATTCGGTCACCATGCAGTCGAAGGGGGAGCTTTTCCCCACCGGTGGATTTAGTCCGCGATAAAACGTGAAAGGGAACGTCCGATGGAAAGTCGATTGGTCGCCAAAGTGTCGAGATCACAAGCGCGGGCGATCTCTTTTTCCTGGGCCATGTTGACCTTTGTGGGATATGTGGGCGGGTTATATCTGTGACATCCGGGAACGATTACGCAATATTATACATGGTCCCCACGAACGATATTTATCTTTTCGCTCTATATTACAAGCTTTTTATCATACAAGCTTTTTATCATACAAGCTTTTTATCATACAAGCTTCTTACTTTTTATCATACAAGCTTCTTATGTACGTTCGGTTTCTTTGTGAATAAAAATAAATCTTTTCAGAATAAAAGTGCTTGTATATTTACATACATAAAGAGCACAAGGAAGTCGAGATTTCCTAATGGACACAGAGTCGACTTTTCCTTGGCGTATGTTCCCGTAGAGCGATTCTAATTACGAAGATATTTCATATTTCATGCAAGAGAAACCTTTGTGAATCAAGATATGATTAAAGATGTAAACGGATAAAGGAAACTTTAGTCTTCCTCGTTAATTGTAAATTGACTCGACCCTAAACTTAAACTTTATCCGAAACTTCACGCGAGACTTACTCGCGAAGGAAGTTTAATGTTAAAAATAGAAAACTCGCTACTAATGGCGAATTCCCGCGCGATCTCCCGCGGAACATCTTAGGTTTTAGTTTCACGAACTTTTTAATCACATAGACTTGTACATTTTCTATTTACTTCTGTTAGTTAGTTAGTTCTGTTTAATAAGAACATAAGAACGAGACAGGTTTTAATACTTGGCGCGAAAGAAAGTGTTTGCGCTTTCGATAAATTCGAAAATTTAGCAAAACATATGGCTTCTATCACATTTTAATACACGTGTTAAAATTAGCGAAAAAATATTCGAAATTGAAAATATTCGAAATTGAATATTCCGATCGCTGACGAATATTTTTTTATTTTGTAAAAGATTAAAGCTATATTTTATATCTATAACTATATTTTTAGCGACTCATCATTGCTCTTTATCTTTATCTTAAAGAATATATGTAGGTTATTTTAATTTTATTCTTTTTTCGTGATTCACATTTTTTGACAGTTCTAAATGTAAGATCTTTCCAAACAGAATTAACGAGCATTGTGCAAGCAACGTGTTATTTTTAGATAATAATTTAGATAATTGTCTTTTATCAACGATTTGAATATCAGAATATTTTCATCGTCGATCATTAATTCAGTCTCATTTTGATTGTTAATCTGATTATTAGACATGCTCGTTCAGCTCATAAAATAGCTTTATCACGAAGATAAACATCATGAAAGAAATATCTAATATACGTAAACTTTGTAGTAATTCACACTTCTATTGTGTTCGTTCCAATTAACGTTCATATAATTGAAGATTACGATGCGATAATAAAACCTACGTGATCGATAACTTTTAATGTTTTATTTTGTAATTAATTGCGCGTTGTACAATCATTCGTACAATACTATCAATACTTCCTGTATTAAACAACGTTCTTCATTTTAAAAAATCATAGTGACACACTCGATTACATTTCTTGGAACATCAATGATTGAATGAGCTATTAAATTCTTTAAAGCTCGTAGGTCAATTAAATAACACGAACTTTAAAAGATTTAATAGAGAATGATAAACCATTAATTAAGAATTCAGTAGCTGCTGCTTAAATAAGTGTTAAGACGCTCCAACATATAGCACGCGCAATGCAGCTGATAGCTGCTAATTTCTGCTGATGTATCATCCTCCGACTGAAGAAATTGCCTAGTCATAAGTCTTCATGGTCGGCAAAGTCTTACAATAGTGGTCCCTTCCTCTCTCTTTTATCGAGGTTTTTGAACAATAAAATTTTTTCAATCGCAGTTTTTTTTTTTCTCCGTCGAAGATCCGATGTGATCGCTGTAAATATGCATTTTATTGCCACAGTGTTACACAATCGCATTGTCGCATGTCCGCATTTTGCAGCGATATCACAGTATTACGTTATTCGTCGCCTTCCACATTGAGAAGAAAATGCACTGCTGCTTACACACACAAAAGGGTGGTCCCGTGTTGCCCCTCTATTTTTATTTTTATTTTCTATGCAGAACGAGTTACATCCCGGGAGAGTTAATCATTTCCGTTTTTAATTTCCTGCCGACTGGTTTGTACGGAATTGTGTTTCAAACGTGAAGCTGCTGAATGCTTCGCTAGTGTCTCTTGTGTAACACGAGATCCATATGTCATCGGTGAATTGCAGCGAAAAAAAATTTCGGATCAATCGCGCGCAATCAAAACGAGATGCGATTTATCAATTTATTACGCGTTGCTTGGCGAAATCGGGCATTGTTCGGCTTGATTCCGTAGGAAAAATACGAACAAACCGTTTGCATTAAATTGAAAAACATAAAATGTAAAAATGCAAAGAAGTGTAAAGAGATAAAATAATCACGACGCAATACGATGAAACATAATGTTTGATAATAGCAATCGGGGATATTTCGTAAATATGTTACACATCGATATAGTACACTTTCGTTTTTACTAGATTAAGGGTAACATCGAAATCTTATTTGCAAAATAAGATAAGAGAAGTTTTAGTAATCACGAAGTGCGAAGATAATTTTGTTTGGACAAGAAAAAATGGATGAGTAACGGACAAGTCTTATATGCGATAGTAGAGATCTCTCTCCCTTTGGGAGGGGTGTTTGCGTTTGATAAAAAGGTCGAGTGGCCCGTATGGCATACTTTGACAAGTTAGGGCGAACAGCCAGCAAGCAAAGCAGGAAATCGATCGCCAGTTTCATTCCCAACTTGATTCCGGCAATGAGATCACGTGTCTAAAATTTAATCGCCTCTGATCGTTGGCTGTTATCCAAATGAGCGTTATTATATCGGATCGATTTCTCTGCGGGAAAAGAAGTATTATTATTTGCTGATTATAGTTGCCTCGATCGAGTCCTTTCACGGCACCGTCACACTCATTCATAATACTTGCGAAAGAGGAGTAATAAGGACATATTAATTTATCATATAAAGAATAATTGATATAAGAATATAAATCATCTCTGTATAAATTATATTACTTTCTCCTCTATTTTATTTTAGAATTTTTTTGTTGACCCAATATTTGCATAGAACGTATTTGCATAGAACAACCGTTATCGTAGCATAAATTATATCATAATTCAAAATAATTGTTAATACTAAATTAAGATAACTATATCGAACATTCTGTAGAAAAGTATTACATCTTCCCTGCGACACTTACGCGTATAACGTTACACACTGAGGATTTGCTTATCGATAACAATTTTCGCGAACGCGATCAAATATTCCGGAGTATGCAAATTTACGAGAGTGGAGAACAATGTATATCGCTCTTCTTCCTATTTCTATCTTTTTTCGTCGTTGCGTGCCGAGCAGAAGACGAACAGCTGGATCGCAGTCGAGGCCGAGATGGAAACGAGGACGAGAGCGTTGACTCGCGATGTGACGAACATAAATCGCGAATTCTCAATTAACCTTCTATCACTCGACGCCTGTCGTGCGACTGTGCGCAGAGAAAGAGACGCGATGGCTTTAAACAATCGCGATAGCTGTTATCGATTCGACCTCGTAAATCGCAGTTTTTCTACAGTCCTGGTCAAGTACCCAGCAAATGCTTCTCTCAAACGCAAAATGTATACACCGAGGTTCACGTTAATGGTTCGGGATGCGAGCCATAAATCTGATACTACCAATCTGTTACTACTCTGATCCTGAAGGAAAGTATCTAGTGTGATGTTGTTGGTCCAAATCGAATCCGGGTTAGTCGAGCACAAGCGTTCGAAGCTAGGCGGTGCAGTGGGCTGAGAGGACCGCGCAATAAAGGGGTTTACGCTAACAAGATGCTGATTAACGACGATCGTGTGCCGAACGGATCGCGGCCGACAATAGTCGAGGTCAAGTCCCCTCGAGCAATTGCAGCCAGCGGTCGATAAGACTTAACACCTGCATCCAAGTCGACTCAAGTTGTCGACCACGATAATCATAACAGTCCGCTGCCAAAAACCCACCTCGATCGATCGCCCTCCTTACATCAATTTTAAATTTATGTGGAACCAGCACGAGCGACTGCAACACACACAGCTACCTGACCAACTTTTGCTTACGCTCAGGCGGTTCGATAAAATATATTTCAGGCCCAATGCCCGGAGCGATAGTATGGATTAAAGTAAATGTGTCCATGAGATATACTTTCCTTTACAATGAATTAGATTAGGAATGTGTGTTATTAATTAATATTTTTAAACAACATCAATTAATACATTTCCGACCGCTCGTTACTAATTAGTAAAGAAATAAACATCAGTTTTTGCCTCTTAACGATCGAGCCTTGGATCTTTTTGCTAATCAATGATCTGCGCAATCGCAGTACACAATTTAAAATACAAGGTGCGCGTCGACACAGTCGAACTTAAAACGCAAATCACCAACATGAAATCAACCTGATAATATTTTTAATTTTCCTCATTCTTCCTTTCAAACTTGCGACGATATTGAAATTAAACTCGTGGCACATCCGCAATGCTTTCCGAAACTCTTATTTCTCAGTTTTCCGCATTATTAAGACATCTGGTTAATATCCTTGAGTTGAATGTTTATTAAACACTCGACCGAACGCGATTATTTCATCATAGTTGAGACAGAAGGCGAGGCGAAACTACAGCAAACTGCTTGCCTTGCTGTGCCCAGTCGCTTTAACCGAGACTTAAATATTTATTCGTCTTATCTAGTCGGAGTGCACTTAAGTGCGCATAAGCCGCATACATATTCCAGTTAGGCTGATGACGCAGAGGTCGTGCGACATCCTCGAAACGACCTTGACGAGAGCGCTCGTGACGAGGACGATCGTGAGGTGAAAGCTCTCCAGCCGGCCTTCCGATTGGAAGTCGCACGCATTTGATGACGACGATGATCGTCCACTCTTCTCAGAGACGTCGTTATCTGTCGCGAAGAGGACGCAGATTTGTGGAAACCCCGTCGATCAGATTTCGAAAGGTGGACGACGGGAAATCGAGAAATCGGATCGGAACCTCGAAGCGGAACCTCAATCGATGCATATTTAAAGTCATTTCTTTATAATTTTTCCGCAATTATTTGACGAATTTGATGAACTTTAACCACAGAAATACACGTGTGTATGCACATGGTTTTGCATATGTATACATATGTCTTTAAACATCAAACAATCTTTATTACAAGTAGTAAATTTTCAAGAAAATAAGTTATTGGATAGAAAAATTTGGAGGGCTTTAGTCACCACTTATAAATTCGTTGCTTTACAGAATGCAAGATGATGCAAGGATTACGCCACAATTAATCAAAGACGATCGAGGTTGATGTCGTTGCGTCACTACTTATAGTTAATGACTTCGTGGTTTTTGTGCTCGATCATCCGGCTGTCTCCCTCGCGGATAATCCGTCTTAATCAACCAGTCGGCCTCCTAAGTATAATCGCAACGTTATAATATCGCGAAATTCCCACGAATAATCGAAGACGCAAATAACATAATGATACATTATGCATGACATAATTCACCGACTAAGCTCGTAAGAGCATGAATTTTCAAACATTTAATTATGCTCGACGATTTCCGAACGCTCCGTTTCACACTTTCACACTGTATTTTACCTGACGTGCATAGTAAGATTAAGAGTACAGAGTAAGATTGCATTTCTAATTTAATTTAATTTAAGCTGAAGAAAATCAGGGGAAAAAAATAAATTTTGCTTTCACGTAAAATTTCCCTTCAGTTTTTGGGTTCGATTAATTCGAATGTAAGTGGATCTTAAGCAAGCTCATTGGCTGAAAATGTGCGACCTTTCTAACATTAGCATGCCTGTCGCATACGACACCATCGTGAAAGTTTGAACGCCTTTCACAGCGACTATGTCAGCGGTCGAAAGTAAAATCGGAGCGACCGCCGCATCTTAGATGCGCGAAGAGATCTTGCATAACTGTAGATCGGCATATTCTTCGAATATTTTACAAACTAAAGGATTTGAATAAATTGATATTTGAAAGAAGAATATTATTGAACATTCTGCGTTATTAAATTACAAAAAAAAAGTTTTGTAAACAGTCTTTTTATTGCGTGTCATGTATTTTTAAAAATCTGAAATCTGTACATTTTTGCAAGTTTAAAAATTGGAATCACTTTCTTGTTATTTGGAATTATTTTTATCCAGAAATATATATCAAATGTATGTATAAATAATTGTATGACATAGTTTACTCATTCTTGGCTAAGCATTCTCGAGATTACTATCGAGAAGTTCGACAGTCGAGTGATCGTGCATTATCTCAAGATCGCAATCGAGAGACTCGAGAAAGGATAAGCATCTTGAGGACAAAGAAGAAACCGTCGATGAGACGTGAAAGTGTTTGCCGAACTGCTGCGCTCCACGAATATTTTGCGAGGATCGAATTCCTCACTCGATCTGCATATCGTATTTTCAGAAAGATTGAACGATGATCTTTATTTTTCTTGAAAAAAGGGGAAGCGAAATGCAGTCACAACACCTCTCTTAAGCTAGCAGGACCAAATCAGCAGAATCGAATCGGACCAAGCAGATTATTTAGTACCCATTTTGTACTAATTTGTACCGTTAATAATAATTTTGTACCCCGTGCCATTAAAAAAAAAACCATGGCGCTGCTACCTTAATATTAAGCTAGCAGGACCACAATAAAAAAAAAGAAAAAAAGAAAATTAAGGACAGATATGGAATCGGCATAATTTGTACTAATTTGTACCACTCGAAAAAATCAATCGCTACTTATACAATCGACGCGAAGTAATTTGTACTATCAAGATATAAAGTTTCAGATTTTGTACCCCCGCCGATCCTTCGAAAACTATTCCCGACTCCTATCGGTCTCAAGAATAAAGTACTCTTTCCAGTCAGCAGAATCAATCGCTACTTATACAAATTTTTTTGTGACACTTATATACTTTATAAATAATAAAATTGCAAATGTATTAATAATAAAAATAAATATATCTTGACAGTACAAATTATTTCGCGCCGATTGTATAAGTAGCGATTGATTCTGCTGACTGGAAAGAGTACTTTACTCTTGAGACCGATAGGGGTCGGGGGTAGTTTTCGAAGGATCGGCGGGGGTACAAAATCTGAAACTTTATATCTTGATAGTACAAATTACTTCGCGTCGAATGTATAAGTAGCGATTGATTCTGCTGACTGGAAAGAGTACTTTACTCTTGAGACCGATAGGAGTCGGGGGTAGTTTTCGAAGGATCGGCGGGGGTAAAAAATCTGAAACTTTATATTTTGATAGTACAAATTACTTCGCGTCGATTGTATAAGTAGCGATTGATTTTTTCGAGTGGTACAAATTAGTACAAATTATGCCGATTCCATATCTGTCTTTTCTTTTTTTCTTTTTTTTTATTGTGGTCCTGCTAGCTTAATATTAAGGTAGCAGCGCCATGGTTTTTTTTTTAATGGCACGGGGTACAAAATTATTATTAACGGTACAAATTAGTACAAAATGGGTACTAAATAATCTGCTTGGTCCGATTCGATTCTGCTGATTTGGTCCTGCTAGCTTAAGAGAGGTAGTCACAACTCCATATATGATAATTATATGTGACATTAAAAAGAAATAATAATGAAGAAATAATAATAAAGAAATAATAATAATGAAACACTTTGTGTTATATGAAGAAATAAAAAAATGCACATATAATTATAATAGATATAAAAGAGAAACTGTGTGAAATATAAGGCAATTATACAACTTTATTTTCGTGCTTGAAACATATAATATTGTTGCGTCTGTGCGACGCCCGAATTTTTGCCTTCTACTAATGAATTGCGTGTAATAACTCTGCGAGAACTGCTCTTGCGCCACCGCGCAGTTCTAACTTTTACTTCATTTTTATTCCTCGAATTGCAATTCCTCAATATTCCGCACGCATTTCAAAATTGATTGCGCCTTTCCTCTCAGACAAGAGATCAAAGTTATAGTTTTCGTATCGCTCCATTAACTCGCACGCACAATTAAATTAAAGAACTCTTGTAGAGTCGACATTCCCCTATCGAAAATGTCGGACTTAAGCTTGTAGTCCAACTTCGTGTGAGCTTCTCTCGTATTCTCGAGTGCGTTTTCCCGGAGGTTCTAAAATTGGAGGGACTTAGTTGATGTCGTATAGATCCTCCTGCAGCTGTAGAAACTCGTCGTGCTGTCACAGCATCGCCGTGAACTCCGCTTCCCTCCGCAGCTACAGGACTTCCCGGAGGACAAGCTGCAAGATCGCCGCCTCTGTCGCGGGCAAGGTACCGCCTTTTCCTCGTTGCTGTAACGTTGTCATGGCTCACACACGATGACCCCATAACTTCCAAAAAATGCCCGGAACATTTTCGTTAAGAGACGTCGCACGTCTTTTTAAAGACAGTTCGACACGCCGTGAAACCAAGGGCCGTTTCAGTGCACGGGTGCAACAATATTATGAAGTATTTATCATCTTCGCTTATGTAATTTAATTTGAATTGTGTTGAAACTTCATTTTTCGCATCTGTTAACTAAAATAAGTAATTAAAAGCGAAATGTGTAAATCACGGTAGAAGTAGGTAGAGTTATTTACAGAGGACTTTGTAAATACAAAAAGTTCTTTAATATTATAAGATTATCCAGGATATTAACATCTGTAAATCCGTTTGAAGAAAGATCTTCTGATCTTTCGACTCTCATGGCAATGGCGGTTTCCATCTTACATTAGTTATAAGGGCTAATTCACGGGGGATGGTACAAGCACATTTGCAGGAACGGGCAGGGGTGAGCGACCGGTCAGAGTGCTTCTTAGCAAGAGAGAGGGTACGTCATAAAGACGCAAAGGCGTCGCAATCGATATCCACGATGAGATAACATCGGCAACATCGTGAAACGCTTCTGCAATATTTGTCCGCGATGTTAATTGTAAACATCGACCAAATCCTCGAATTCTTTCTTCGAAAAGCATCGAATTTTAATCGTCAAGTTACAGCACATGGAGCTTTTCAAGAGATTTACAGACAATTTCGTAAAATTCCTTCGACTCTTAGATCATGAGCACAGATACGTTTAACTCATTCTTGACTCATTCTTTGGTTCGTTTTTTTTTATCATATCAAAGAACCGGTTACTGACAATTAATGACTAGCAATTGAAAATTATTTTTATGCCTTTTAACTTCGACTTTTCCTACGGAGTATAGACGCAATTTGTACCTGCTATTGAGTTACTTGAGAGAGATAATTGCTTTTAATAATTTCTTTGTGAGATAAGCAAACGTATGCAATAACGTATGCAATTGAACATACAGTACGGACATTTTATTAGCTGTTTTACTAGTGCCTTGACCCACAGATGTTCGTAGAAATGACACGTATGCTAATAGCTGTATAACCCGTCGATACGAGTTTGTATAAAAAGAAAGTATGCCGCTTCAGCAAAGAAGTATGTATATATTTTTTCCGCGCGTGTTTTTCACATTATTCGCAATATGGAATTTGATGACGACACTCATCGCTACTAATAAGCGATTTTTATACCGTTCTATACGACTAGATTCGCGTAGAAACGAAAACTGTTTCTACATAATTGGATTATCGTCTGAAAAAAAAAAATTGTCACAACGAGGTCTTGAACTAACTTGCACAGATGGCAAAATAATGGACACACGCTTAACCATTTGCTTCATGTTACATTTTAACTGTCCATCATATCTTACAGCTGGAAAATACACATTTAGATGTAATTTTTTCCAAAACATTTAGATGAAATTTTTTCAGAAACAGAAGTCATACACCCAAATCTCTAATACGGTTTATACCTTTGACCTGCTCTTTTGAATGCACTATAGCTCGTTCGAAAGTTGAGTTAGCACTTCGCAGCATCTCCTTAAGAGCCTAATACGGTTGATGTAATTTATTTTATAACTAATAAGATACATGATTATAAATTGGATGTTTTGGCTTTGCTTTGAGTCATCTTTAGCGATTCAGTAATAATTAAATCAAGATGATCGCACTCTTCTGCGAGAAATAAATGAGTAATTTAGTTAACTTCATAATTTAGTGATCTAAAAGACGCATGATATTCCACGAAAAAATTTAAGTAAATTTAAGTAAATTTTTGGCTAATGTGCAATCACCTTGATTAATAATCGTTGGTTTATTACATGATCAAAATCAAAATAAATAGTCATAACTTGAGCAAAAGAGAGTAGAGAAGTAGAGTCACTCGGCGAGAATGCGAAAGTAAGCACTGAAGAACATCAAAGCTGTGTGAAGAACATCGAAAAGATATTTGTAAGTAAAGAAATTGCCGTCATATGTATTGTAAATAGTTGACAATGAAATACTGACACACAAGGCTTATCCAGCTGTTATATAATGATTGCATTGAATTTTTAGAATGGTACTGTTTTATCACATCGATTATTAATTTTTTATATTTTGACTTTATGACTTTGATAGCGTATCAGTTAATCTCAGTGAAATTAGTAGCAAAAAATGTGATTGATAAGGGATGGATTATCTACAGATCTAATAGTGATGTTATAACAATTTTATGTATTTTGAAGTATTCGTTGAATTATCTGATAAAGTGAGCGTCTGTAAAAATCCCGTATTTTCATATTCTCCGTATTAACGTTCGTTTAAAATCAAGGCGAATATAAATAAAAATAACACGTTTGTTCGTACTCACAAAAAGATTCGTTTAAATCGATGCAAAAATAGTTAAATAAAAGGATTTCTTACATCTCTGTCCCGCGGAATTCGAGGGTAAGTAAATTCAGCGTAAATATCTGTGATAGCACATAGAATTCATCATCAGCATGACAAAAACAAACAAAAGCAGAAAGAGAGTTGAGTGGGCATAATTTCGTATAAAAATGTGCATATACCGTGCATTACCGTGCTGCATAGATATCGTGTCGTTAAATGTGCCGTCGCGGTTGAGCGGGTTTTAGGGAAACAAAGAACAATTCTTCCCCGCAGCCCCGCGTCTCGTGTTTCTTCGTTCGTGTCTACGCGACAGATTCGCGATTCGTCGTCATTATGAATTTACGTTTCCGCGACGACGAATCGTTCGTTATCGTCCATGAGGATCCGACAAAATTTAATCGCTATTTGTGAGAAAGGAAGGCGACAGAAGAAAAACGGAAGATTATTTTTGGAAGAGGATCACAGACGAACAAGAGTTGAAAATTTTGCAAATTGAGAAACTAAATAAAAATTCGACGGAACGGAGTACTAATTGATTTAAGAACACAATGTAAAAATTCAAGCCGAGATATTTGGGGACAAGGGAGAATTTAGTTTCCGGTAAGAAAGAATTTTACACATGTATTATTATATAATATCATGAATAATATTATACATCGTAGAATGTTATATATATATATATATATATATATTTTTTTTTTTTTTTAAGCAAAAAATTTGCGTTAAAATAGACTTACGTTTGACTGCAAAAATAAATTACGATCACTTATCTTCGTTGTTAATCACGTTGAAATAGAATTTTTGCGACTTCAGACTCGTTATTGGAAATTGCGTCGAGTAATTTCAGCATCATACAGTATAACGCAGCCCCGTTTTTAACAAATGTAATTGAGAGTGTATTTTTTTTTTGTAAAAAAAACTATATTTTCTCTGTTTTGTAATTGATTATAAAATATTGTACAGTTACATGGATAAATACTCAACTTAATGGACGGTGATATTTAACGACATGTGTATCACTTTACTACGTCGTAACACAATTTTCAATATTGGAATTATTTCGTTTTTTTCGAATTTGAAGTATTTTTCTCAAAATAAATTACTCTTTTATATTCACTTTTATATTTACTTTACTTTTATGTTCACTTTTTCTTCATTTAATATCAGTGAATTATTTTATCTAGAGTACACAAATGACGCGTTATATGAAGATAGAAATATTACATTTTTCGAGGAATTGTAATCTGGATGCACGCGCCACTTACTGTTTGTATATGATAAAACCATCCGTTTATAAAGGTCTCTCAAAAGAAGAAATCAATTTTTAATCGCCAAATTGATATTAAAAATTTTACAACAGCTCGTAACAAATAGAAGTCAGTTGCACTTGGGCGAAAGAAAAGTTTCGAGACTTGAAAAAAATTCTGAGAAAAATCCCAAAGAAAATTCACATTAACATTTATATGTCTTTCCAAGAAAACTTCTTTCAACTGAAAAACCATTTTCTGTGAAAAGACTTCAAGAAGGCTTTCACTCAGAGAAATTAGAATATTTATGCAAAATTCTCCGCATGTATTCATTATTTTTTTCATTATTTCTCTTTGTTCGACCATAACTAGTCGATATCATATCTAGTTGTAAGTGAGCTCGTTCAACGCTGATTTATATACGACATATAGTTTCTAGATAAGAAAGGATTTACAACATTTATCATTAAACGTATTTATTTAAAGAAACTTATATATATATATATATATATGTTTGCCGAAAGTTGAAAAAATACGACACGCATGCAAATTGCAAAGTGGGAAAGATAAGTATGTTAAAATCCGTTATTTCGTTCGCAACCTTGAGATGATTTCCTCGTCTCGAGCGTCTTCAGTAGCGTTTACCGTTAAAAGGCGCGCGACGAGAAGCACGTGCCTTAAAGTCAGATAGCTGTACTTAATGCAGTGCGCGAATATGAGCTTTTCTATCACGAGCGATTTACACGTTTAGCGTTGAATGGACGACGCGGGTATTCGGCAGCAAATGGATCGTTAAACGCTAGGACACGTGCCCTCCAAGATTGGGCAAGTGCATTAACGTTTAAGCCTTTGAGCTCCATCGGATGAAGCCTTTTCGGAATTCTAATTTCGAATGGTGTTAGTAGTTCCATTTGAGAGAGATGAGTACCACGGAAATGGTTTCGAAGCGAAAGCATTAAAGAGCTCTAAAGGCTTACGCGAGAATGCCGACGTCAGAATCATTCAGGGCTGCGAACGCAATGTTACATTTATATGAATAAAGACCAATTACCGAATGTCTTTATGCAAAGAAGGATTTGAATGCCATTCGGATGTGAGGAATAACACAGTTTCCAGATTTTGCGGAAGGATTTAATAATTTCATACGCTGTATAAGGAAAGGCAGTCGGAATATAATTCATTTATGTTAATATCTGTTTTAATATTTATCACATTTACAATGAAGCAATTTCATTATAATATCTCAAATAATTCACGTATATTTTATGTAAAATTGAAAATTCTATAATATTTATATTTACTTGTTTTTATTAGACCGCTGTAACGAACGTGCGAAACGAAATTCTAGACAGCTCATAAAATATAAAATAAACTAAATTGACCATTTAATATCGAAATCATAGATTTCAAAAAAAATAACATCAGTACATAACATATAACATTTGGGGTGTAATTATATCGCATAAAGTAGATTATAAAATAATTTTAATGCTTAAAAACTACGCGATACAATATTCCTTCTCGCTCGTAAGGGAAAGTGGCAAATCTGCGGGGTTTCGAGAGCAGAGATATCGAGTGTAACGACGCGACTGATACCGGTCGCTATCGCTTCACGAGCGGCAATCGGATCCGCGGCCCACATTCTAGATCGAGAGAAGTCGTGCGGACGATCGCGCGTGGCGGTGATCGAGAAACCGTGAACTTGCACGTTAGAATTTGCTTCCCCGCCGGGGAAAACGCCTCGACCGCAACGACGACGATGGCGACAACCATGCAACGGCGACGATGAGCGCGCTCGCGGCTCAAGGTTGTCGCGACGGACTTTCCGCCGAACCGGTTTTCAGCCGCGACATTAGACACATGTGACTTTCCTCCGCGAATGCACGAGCGTGAACTTCCGCCAGGTCGAACTGCCACTCTTCGCTTGACACGAATCGAATTTAGCATCTGTGAGAAGGAACCCGATAAGAAAATCTCAAATCCTGAACCCAGAGAGAGGTATCAAGAGTTTTCATTTTTTTAACGCATGTAAATCACATTTGCAATACGACAGCAGAATTGCACGTTAAATTTTTAATATCAGCTATGACTTTTGATTTTATTTACGACGATTTTGATAGTAAATAGAATAACGTTTTTCTTTCACACGCGCAATTGATAAAATTGAATCGAAAAAATGTGGATCTCTGTAGCGATTTATTTGGAACGTAATTGAGGATCTTTTTACGTAATGTAAATTTCAAATCATTAACGTTGAGCAATAAAATTGCATCATATACTTAAAAATGTTACACAATATTACGTATTATTTGTAATCATTGTATTAACTTTATTCATGTAACAATAACATTTTTTTAGACTGTTTTTCTATTTTTTATAGTGCACGCAGGGAAAAAGTATTGAATAAAAAAATATATTTCTGGACTCAATTCCATATGGTATTCACGGTCTGTCAAGCAAATATTTGTTAGTTCACAAAAGTATGTGTTTTGGTTTAAATGACGTGTGTGTGCGTGCGCTTAAAAATATATACATTTAAACTCTAAAGCAATATTGCCAACTAAACATATTCAGTCGAAAACTTTCTTTCTCAGTGTAGATAAGAAAATTTTGTATGTGAATCAACTGTACGCCAAAATCATGTAAATTATTATTATTTCCATGTTTATTTCCATTATTTGCATTGTTCGAGTGTCTTTCTATCGCTACATCACCTCAATCATGTTTTGACATGTTATTTTTCCGTGTCCACGAACAATTTTCTCGAAGACCATTTGCGTCAATAGTTTCTTCCTATTTTTTCCTCCCTATTTTTTCCTCCAACCATGCAGCACAAATAAAGGTGTACCTCGCACGGGTGCGTGACTCGTTCCGTCAATTTCGTGATTAAGGGGAGCGCTAAGTATCGTGCGCCCTAGATTTTTTAATTAAAGGGGCGTAACCCGCGCCTTGGCGCGGTGGCACTGCGTTTACATGATCGCTCATGATGGTTCAGTGTGGGTGACTGCGTTACCGATGTGTTACCGCCTCTTTACGATCGAGAGAATCCAGGGTCGTAATTAACGAAGTGATCTCGCTCGTGTATGCGTATACACGATACCGCGCGCGCATGGCGATTTATCGTCGTAATTTTGAAATGGTAAACGAGACCGCGAATGCGACAAGCGGTTACGCAAGTTGTACACTTCATTAACAATAGTGCTCGTTGTGTTAGCGTCGATTTATGCTCGCCCGTTGCTCACGAGCGCGATTTTGCTGAAAAAAATCTGGCCGCTGAAACAATTTTTCCGCCGCGAGAAAGGTGAATATATAACGAAGACTTTCATTCGATAGTAAATATTGTATATTTATTTTCATTTCATTTCATTTATTTTCACTTTTAGATTTTTATGTTACACTTAAACTTAGTAGCTTTTGTCACATACATTTATTTATTGTTTTGTTGTTATTTGAGTTGTGCGACGTGGACGTTTATCACACGCCTGAATGCCTGAGTTAAATCCTTCATCTGTCACAATGTGGAGCATCGTCAACAACTCGCGCGCTCATTCGCGTGTGTCGAAGAACACACGAGTGAGAAAAAAAAATAGTTACCGTTAATTTCTCGAAGGTGAAAAGAAAAACAATGAGAAAAAATGAGACTACACGGATTTTTTTGTCACAACGGTCGCGAAGGCGAGCGCGATTCAGAAGCCGGAAAGTGCGATCGAACGCGCGCAAGAAAAACGTCATAAAAAAGATGAGATTATTATACCAGATCAGAAGGTGGAAAACTGGATTACCTTGAGAAGCCGGCGTAAAGCTGGCTCCTATAAATATGTGCTGCACTTGCACGCGTGTATAGGCGTTACCTTACTCGCGAAGCGACGATGAATTGATTGATGATGCTACTTCGCGTCTCGAAAACAGGGTGTCTCGAATCACTCGCATTAGCGTCGTACCTCTTTATTTTCTTAAATTCCGTGTAATACTCTAGCCGTTCCCTCGTTTTCCCCTCATCCCTTTCGCGATCCTCCGCGCGATCATTAAATAACGATAAGGTTAATCTTGGACTCGCTGAGACGTCGAAATTCCTGAGTACAAATGAAAATAAGACACGGCTAATTGCCTCCACTCTTCCGATCCGGCGACGACGATACGGATCCGGAGAAATTTCCGTTACGACGTCGTAATTTATAGTAGTGAATTTTAACATTCACAAGCTTGCCGATTCTTCTCTCGATTAATTCTCCGATTTCACCCGCGAGAGAGAAATTCTCCCAAATGCTTCCTCCGGAAGAATGACGACCCTGTTGAATGCACTCGTTGAAAGCACGGAGTGGCTCGCGCGCGGATACGATATAGATTCTCGAGGAAGAGCCTTATTACGAGCACGAAAGTCGATCGATCTCGATGCCGGAGATCAAACTGTCGGAGAGTTTGCGGGCATGCGCTGGCAACAAATCACAGATCATTGCGGAATTATCGCGGATCGGTACGTGACGGTACGGGCATACGTGCCCGCGGCTCGCCGTTGTTTGGCCGTTAACGTCGATCCCACTCGAGGTAGATGGTGCACGCGCGATGCTAATAATAGGCAGGTTTAAATTCGCTTTCTGTTTTGACTTCTGTTTGCGAATTCAACCCGGTTACTCGAAAACACGTATTTCGTTTAGTATTTGCTCGTGTTTCACCGCAAAAGATCCGATTTCCTGTTGCGTTCAAGTATTCCTCCTCTTCGCATTCATCGTTCGGTATTTGTCGTTGGCGTACAGGTAAAGTACCTATCATCGATCTAACTATGATCTAATCACACGGTGTCTATCGAGTTTTGTGTATCTTATCATGTATGTCGTAGTAAAAGTTTTTATTACCATGATCGTACGATGATAAAATTTTTCTTGGGTATTGCGTTAAATAGCGTTGAATAGCGTATTTTTTCTTTTACATTGTCAGCTATTAAAAATTTTATATAGGCGACATTATTTTTTCAAGCGGTTTAAAATATTTCAATAGTGGTAATCACTATTATAGATTTAATAGCGATTGATGTACGTTTTACAAGCATCCAGAGGTGAATTAAAAAATTAGCTACGTGAAAGTTTGTCATACATTACTGCAATTTTTGGACTGATAGTCGTCAGTTAATTGATTATTAATTCAATCTTCCTTCATACCTATTTTTCAAAATGGAAATCATATAAAGAAACACGGCGATCTAATAAAAATTCTATTCTGTTTATATATATATATTTGTAATAGCACAAAATGTATTTAAGAAGCCCTTTAGTTCTCGATGTTACGTGCGAGGGCAATTTGTATATGTAATTCTACTGAAATTTAATTTGTCGTCATAAAGGGATCTAGCAGGAGCACGAAACGGCGATGCTTTCGTGTCGATGAAAAGCAGATAAAAGGTTTCGTCACGAAGTTGAGGCATATTCCAATGAGATCGACCGCGGCTGTGAGTTTATCGTATCGAGGAGATTTATGTGTCGGACGCGATAGTGAACGTGAACACTCTGCCTTCCATGAAGTAATTATGAAGAAAACCTATTAGCTCTTACTCTCACAATTCTGTCGTATATCCAAAGGAATTAGCGCCGACTATTTCACAAAAATCTGTGAGACGTAATCGGCGATAATTAGGAGCTGCACGGAATCATCCCTGTAACGTATATTAATCACTTCATTTTTGTGATATTTAATAATTTTATAATTGTTGGATTATCGCGGCGGAACGAAAGACCGCTGTTTGAATTAAAAATTAAGAAAAATATTTAAATATGTGATGAAAAAATACGCGAGGTGTGTGTGTGTGTGTGTGTGTGTGTGTGTTCTAGATATTATACTCGGCTAATGGGACTCGGTAATTGATATTCTGTAATTAATATCGCTTCCATAATTGCCACTTAAGTCTGATCTTTCATGAGAAATGGCATTTCTCGGTCGACGTCACATACGCTAAGAAACTTTTTGCCGGAGTTCTTTCATTCAGTTCAACCCGATCACGTATCGTCGTCGCATCGATCGCCACCGGCTTGCACATCGCGTGCACCACGGTGAAACCGTATGATATAAATAATTTAACCGGACTGTCACGCGTAAGTGAAGACGCCCGCTCCTGTCGCGCGCAATGTCACTCTTTATCGCGCGTATCCGCCGCGCGATTTGCATTATCATCGTGCGACTAGCTTGAATCTCGTCTAGTTTTACGCGGTTGTTTCACGTGTCGAGAAGAACCTCGCGACCGATCGCGATGCCAGCGTGGAATTACTTGTCCGCTCGACTGTGCGACGTGATCTCATCACACACGTTTAGCGCGTATTAGACCAAATTAAGTCTCGCGAGAAATGGTGATTAATCGACTTCTACCGATACGTATACAGATATATCAGTCTTGCAATAAACTACCGCTTTAATTAGATGCCGAAGATTTACGATGAAAGAGGCTCGCGCTCGGCCCCGAATAACGGCGACATTTATCGGGGTGTGCGATCGCGTTTAATGAAATAGAAATAGGTAGAAGCGAAGCAAAGTATATTCGCGGCGGTCTCCTCCTCGCCGATTTTACTCGGCGTAATGCCGCGGATTCGTCTCGGTCGACGAACCCAGTGTCAAGAGGGTAAGAATGTATCCTCAATGCGATACGCATGATTCATCGAGCTTAATTGTTATATCGAACAAACGCGGCGACGCACGCGAAGGCGAAGCGACCGTCTCGGGAGGCGAAAACGTGCGTTCCTATCCCTCATGGGGGAAAATTCAATGAGTGAGTCGACATGGTGAGTGGAAGCAATTGGCTATCGGTTTCAACCTCGTGATCGAAATTAATTTCGATTCATTTGCCGCGACTTTGTCCTATTTCTCGCCATTTTTCTTCGCTTTTTCCTGTAAATTCTAGGATTTTTTTACTTTTTATTTATGTTTACTTTACGTTTTGCTTTCAGCTCGCATAAGCAAGACATTCTCTATTCGCTCTTATTTTCTGTAACTTTGTATAACAATAAACCGAGACATCCGTTTCATTTCGTTTGCCTGATTTCTTCCACGGTTTGATTGAACTTGCTTGAATGGAAAAAGTATCTTTGGCGAATGCGACAACAAAATGATTCTAGCGCGACACGTGTTGCGTGTCATATTATGTGAATTTCATGCAAAATGATGATGAGAGAAAATTGTGATTCACCGCTCGCGACTGAATCGAGTCTTTTCTATATCAAATTTGCGCTTTCAATCGATCGAATGACGCAGGAAGATGTGTTTATTTTTCCATTTCTGATATTCGAAACATATATTCGAAATTACTCTGTCTAACTTTACATAAAACTAAAAAGAAAATGTTTTTTTTATTTCAATGTGAAGTTGAAGAGTGTAATATCATAATTGGATCTCCCTCTAGAAATTTATACCGTAAAACTTCACAACGCGACAATTCATATTTAAAAAAACTGAGAGTGCAGTTTTACAACGGTCTGCACATCCCGTACTATTTTCATTTTCACGAGGAAAGATCGCGTTACAACACGCCGTAATGCACGAGAGATGCAAATTAAACAGTTGCCTGTGTGTCACGCCGTTTACGTGACGGCGTTGTTTCTAATGTTTATCATATTCTCAATCGAATGATTCACCTGCAATGTAACTTATATAATAGTTAAAAATAATTTAATGACATTTTTTATCACGTGGTGGGTAACGGATTTTGCATTAATAATGAGCGTGTGCAAGCTTGTGCTTGGCGGCATGGCTGATTCATAGCTATGAAAGACTGCCCGAGTTTCAGTTTTTCGCCAAGTTTCGTCGTTTTAACCCTTTAAGCTTCCCGTTTACAACACTGATAAGCCCGTAGCGACGACGCCACGCGAATGCAAAAGCTCAACTTCGCTCCGTCCTAAATATTTTCCAGTTTGATGCGGCGTGACCAAGAGAAACTAGGTGCGCGCAACATGGAGCATGAACCAAACCATCCCTTTGCGCCTTTAACTGCAGCTTTTGGTATTTTTGAAACTCGACGCGAGTTTAAAAAAACAATAAGGCTTAAGTTATGGGAACAATTACGGGAAAATGTACGATCGTGTGACATAGGGTGAGATATCATAGAAATAACGACTTTGTGTTTTAAGTTATTTAAATCGTTTAAGTTACACTGTAATACGAATATACGATTAATCGTAACGTTGTAATACGAATATATGATTAATTGAAACGTTAAATCAGACATTGTTTTGCGGGATGTCTTTTATAATGATAAACTTGTCTAAATGCTTGGCAAGGCAAGAGGACTCTTCAATTAAGATTATGTTGGAATTAATATCGCGATATGGACTCTTGGAGAGAGTTTCGTAGTTACCGGGCAGATGGGACATAAGGCAGTGATTAACGACCGCGAATCATTTCGACGCCGAGCTACTATCAATTTCGGTCACCGACGCCTACTTCCTGAAGGGACAGGAAGACCGAACGGATGCGCGTGGGTTTTCAGGATCGTGATGCCGGGTGATCGTGGATCGATAACGCGGATAGGACGGTCGGGGTCGCGTGCGCGTGGGTTAGCGAGTTCTCATTTGGAGAAAAATATGGCGTTCTTTATTGCTGCTTCCGAAATCGATAGATTATCGACGTACGTCTATATAGCGTGAACAATTTCGTGTTATGCATGCAGCTCGCGGTGTAAAGTAATTGAGACACTCGCTCGTGCGCTGTCAATATAAATGTGTTTTCATTTTCGACAGAGGTTGACGGAAATAATTTCCATGATAAAGACTCTCGCCAATGGGTTATTTTATTTAAAAGGACTATTTGAAAACGTTAGAAAAAAGAACGGTTTGGTTAAAAATGAAAAGTGCAAATAACTTTATGGAGAAAAATCAGGAGAAATGAGGATTATAATCGCGTGCAATAAACTTGACTTTTTATTAAATTTATCAAATGAAAGAAAATGGGGAGCGGTACATTTTATGTTTGAAAACGTTTTTCGTTATGGATTTCAAGATGTTATTTAATGTTTATTAATCCGCCAAAATCCGCTTTCGATTATAGCTTATTATGCTCGACTATTGATATTTATAACGCTGATTTATTATTCATGCAATACATAGACATCTCATTAGCCGAGAACGTCGTTCATCAATGAATCAATACATATGCGAGTCGAGTGGAAAGTGAAATATAAATATACAGGGTGTTCCATTTTTAAAGTTGCACTGAAATATCTCTTCAGGACAGCATTTTTATAAGAAATGTTTCAGACAAAACGTACGTGTTACGTAACAATATCAGCATGAAGAATGTTGTCATGTGAGTCACCTTGAAATTTTTTAAATGGACCCTATTTTTTATCGCATTCTTGTCGCTTGTCTAAAGTATTCTTTTATCAAGTACTTTTCAAGTTATGAAGCTTGAAAGTTGTAGACGTCAATATCACACTAACTCCAAACAGTACAACTTATAATATTGGCCAGTACAAAGGTCGTTACGCTTGCAAATATGTTGATTTTTTTTATAATTTCGTTATTTTTTATCATTTGTAAGTAATTTGATAATAGCTGAGGAATGTTACAAGAGAGAGTAAGAATTATTAAAAGTATGACGATTAATAATCAGTTGCTAGCAGCTGTGCAAGTGTTCTAAGTTGGTTTTTTAAATCTCTTTACATCGCACAAATCATAAGTGATTATTATTGTGTTTGTTATCTTTTTTAATAATCTTATTTTTAAATACTTTATTTTGGAATGTAACAACATTATAAATATTTAAATATATATATATATATATATATAATTATTATATATATTATATATAAAATTATATAATTATGTTACAATTTTTAGATGTATATTTTACACACACACAAAAGTTATAACATAATGTAATTAGAAACAACAACTAAATCTCAATTTTGTACACTTGATCTGATAAGTGCTGCGAAAAACGCGGCTGTCAGCATGTTAATATTCACAAAGTGTTAGTTAATTATAACAGAAAAGTTCTGCAGGGCTGCTATTTCTACGTGGGAGCGCGCGGAAAGAATTGAAAATTTCTACGAGATAACGGCGCGATCCATTATCACGAACTTTCTATATATAAGCGCGAGCTTACAGAGGGAGGATTGCATGATAGGCGGGAAACGGCGTGTGCTCGCGTTTTAAAAATAGCGATCGTGTTTGCGTTCCTGCGATCAAAGAACTTCTACACCCCTGCAGCTGTTGGTGAGTTTTCTCTCCCCCTGTGATGGTGAACGGGTGGCCGACTCTTTGAGGAAAGTCGATAATTAAAAACCTGTCGCGCTTCGATGATGAAATCGGGGCCTAACGGATTTTGCTCCTTTTTTCGCGAATCGATGTCCTTTGCTCTGCGATTCAGCCTTCCGCTCGTTTCGCGATCTCATGCTAACCATTTGATAGCTTTACTATTATTAAGTATATATTAAGTATTCGATATTTGGCGTGATCGTTGACACGTCATCTGTCTAAGCGAATTTTTGTACATCTCGCCTTGTACGCCAATACGCGATGGAACTTTCACTATCGTAACCAGATAATGATAAGATATTATATACGTAATGATGAAAGAATTATATCTTTGTTGCTTGAATATCGCACTTTTACTTTACTTTTTTTATATCTAACTGTCATTAAAAATTTTATATTTATATTAGATAGTAGATTTATTTTTTTACATTGATTTTTATTCTTTTCACTACTTTGGTAGATAAATTCCACTTTATCTATGACAACTATGTACGAATCGATAACATGTCTATATACAGGATGAAGAAAAAGTATGGAAACCTTTAAATATCTCGGAAACTACACATTTTAGAAAGAAATGTGTATATATACGTCAGCGCAATACAAAAGCACAAAAGAAACGTTTATTACATCTCTGTATCTTTCTTGAGTCACGGAGTAAATTTCGCAAGCAGAAATCGCGCGCATCACGTAATTTCCCAATGCTGCCGATAATTCCAACTTTAAGATTGAATTACGCCTGGCTGTTATAACGGTCGAATATCGCATGCCGTAAATTATTCTCATGGCACGAAGTACTGTTACAATGTTTTCCTACTGAAGTAGTTTTAAAGGCTGTTTCCCGTCGCTTTTCATTTGGGAGCGTTTGTCTTGTATTACAGAGGGTGACCCAGTTGTACTTACAGTTGCATTTACTTTTTAATCAAAGTCTCCTCGGTCAATGCGGAATCGATCTTCGACGTCTCACTTCTTTGGCACTATATACTTCTGTGAGCTTTCAATTATGTAAAACTCCATTAAAAGAAAGAAAAGAAGAAAAAAAAGAAACACAATTTTAACACTCAGTCGTGCCTTGGAATTTTTTTCTTTGAGGGGAAATTGACCAGAAAACTCGTGAGACAGGCGGCGAAAAGAGACTCGTCTTCCTGCGTGAAAGTCGTCGAATTATCGGTGGTGACTCGTGAGTCCCATTCGGTGTTCGTTTTATCGAGAGGAGGAGTTGACGCAAGATCGGTCACGAGGAGGAGGCCGACGACTTCTTCTATTAGTCGTTCTTTCCGTCTTTCGATAATAGCTGTCCCGTCGTTTCCCTCTCGATTTCACTCGGCCGTTCGCTCACTGAAACTACGAGATCCACGTGGTCCCGTTGGAGACCGGAATTGACTACGATTGCTCAATTCGGACCGCCCGGTCCGTTGATGTCGCGTCACGACGAGCCCGGGTTGCGACACCCGACGTCCACGGGGAAGAAAGTGTGAGATAAGGGGAAAGTCGTCCTCGCGCAACATGCACAATAAACTGGATCGTGAGATTAACAAGATGTGATCCAAGGAGAGATATCGCAGCTGTTGCCATTGAAGTGAGATGAAACGGGAGCAACGTGTATCTATTTGCAGCGCTCGAAGTTATCGTTATCTGCGATATAAAAATGCTGACGTTTATTTGCGTGGCACAATTCTGTATGTGTTAATTAAATATTACGTCTTACGTTAATGTAATTATTATGTAATGTGTATAATTTGAGGAAAGTTTGCCGATGCGATTTGGAGTGAGAATTTCGTTCTTAAATGCTGGATTGTCTCTCCAGTGAGAATTAAGATAAGGGATCAAGACTAACAGATTCAATTACTTCATTTAATTTCGAGAATTCAGAGTTTATATGAGAATTCTTCTCTTCGTCAGTAGTTAATCCAATGGAAAGGCATTATTTGACAGCAAACTGGCCATGTGATAACTTTACACAAATATTGAAGTCTTCTTGACCATGAGATACATCAGAGCTTCAATGAGCTGCGTGCCGACTTGGTTTGTCAGATTCAACGCAGTGAATCATTGATTTTGTAAAAATCAACATCAATTTTAATTATTTTGGTGCTAATAAATTACATTCCCTCTCAATCAGATAAAGAATTTATTTCAAAAATATTATTCATCAATATTATTCCTCAGTCATGACACCTGCACGCATGAGGGAGTTCCAAGTTCGAATCCTGGCTGAGGTAATATTTTTGGCAATAAATTCTTGCCAGTTTGCTGTCAAATAATGCCTTTCCATCAGAGTTTATACTATAATTACAAAGCAGTCTCTACCGATGTCTACTTTGTACAAAGAGTCTGCACAAAGAGGTCAAGCGGTATACGTGCCTACTTGTTTTCCAAAGCTGAATTGAAATCGTCTAACGAGCGCATGTACTCGCGTGTGTACGCTAAGTTAAGGAATAAATACTCTCGAAGCAATTTGTAGCGACCTCCGTCATAATCAAAAGTCTCGCTTCCATTCCCGTTTCAGGTGCTGCACGCAACCAAATCCCGGTCGCCCAATCCGTCTCCGGGGGACCATGAACAGGTCCTGATCGCCGACCAGTCGTGGACCGCGAAGGGATGGACGTGGCGGGTCAACGCCAGCAAGAGAATCACAGACTCGAGTATCGATAACAACGCGGAGATTGATATCGTCGTCCAGCAGGATTCTCCCTTAGATCCTCCTTCTCGGCTCTTGACGTCTCCTCGTCACACGCGATCGGACCTGGAGGATGAGCATCGTAGCCATCGCCCGCAGAAACTGGGCGCTGCGCCTGTCGGTGGTGCTGAACGTGTGCGTGCTGCTATACGTGTGTGCTCACTTCGGCTCGTCCGGGCCGTGGATCGAGGAACCGCCGACCAACTGGGCTGCGGCGGCGCCACTCCAATCGGATACCTACGGCACCCTAAACGACCTCGTGAACGGTACCCAGAAGGGCAGCGGCGTCGCCGCCGCATCATCCTCCTCATCGTCGGCAGCGATCGTCGGCGCCACCAATAATGCGGCGCCGACAAACAACGGCGCCGGCCGTCCCCCCAGGACCAGCCTCGTCACCACGACGCCTCCTAACGGGGCCAAGGCCGAGGCCCTCGACAAGCCGCAGGAGCACCCGCGTAATCAGACGGTATTCATTCCTTCCGTGTTTTCTTCCTTTTTTCTCTCTCTCTCTTCTCTGATCCCACCGATCTTTTCGATCCTGACGTTTAGATTAATGTTGTACGACTTGTTCAATTGCTAAATGCGGTCTATGACGATGGAAATAAAAATGTAATCTAGAATTAATTCAAATCGAGAGATACACATCGTAATTAATTTGTATTAATAATAATAGAGACAGAAATATCCTCATTGGCCGCGCATGTGGCATATTATCTATACCTAAATTCGTAAAAAGCGATAGTAAATATCGGTTCGAGACGCATCGGGATGTCGTAGAGGAATTCAAGCTTGTGGGCGATCGTCACCGCGCTATTCGTGGTATTTCCGCCGCTTTCCATGCAAATTTCTCCTTCAAACGGCAATTGACTCTCTCTTTCTCTCGTCCTAGGTGAGGAACGGTACGACGAGCGTCACGCGCGAACCGATGAGCCTGAAGGAGGCCGTGCCCTGCAACGAGAAGTCGACCGAGCCGAGGCGGGCACAGCGTGGCGATTACTGGGTACTGTACAATTACGTGCCGATGAGCATGGCTGTAAGATGCTGGGAAAGCGTGACATACACCACGCACGCTGATTACACGTTCCTTGACAATCTGGAGCCGCTGCTGGAGCGCTGGCGAGCACCAATATCGATCGCCATGCACGCACCCGGCACCGACTTCCCAGCGACTCTCGACGCCATCAGGTACTCGAGAAACTGTGGCAGTCCCTTAGTCTCGCAACTGGTGACCTTTCACGTCTTCTTCAGCAGCAAACACGTGCCAAAAGTGGTAAATAGACGGCTTTATCTCTCGAATCCTCTCAGCGTGCTTCTGAATTATTCTTGAGTTCCGGATACACCGAGAGCATCTGACAATTGTCTTATAATATGTATATATTAACGAAGCGTTCGTTAATTACTTCATCTAGGACTGAATGCATCGTATTCATCAAATCCTTTTGAGCTCTGTACAGTCCAAAATCTAATCCTCTTGTATTGTGTACACTAATACGACACGACACTTTATCGATATTCTGTATGTAGAATCTCAAAATAATCACGATAAAGCGATATTAACATTAAATTTGTTATGCGCAAAATATTAATTGTATTAATTGCCATTAATTATCTTATAATTACATTCGCGAAATTATGAAAATATTCATTCACGTTAAAGTGAGATCTCTTACACTTTTCATGACGATCTTTTCTTATCAGATAAAAGAGAATTTTTTTTTTAATATCGTATGTAATTCTGTAATTGTCGATCACTTCGTGGAAAAATCAACAAATTCTATCTGTTAATGTCAAGAACTACGACAAATTAATTGAAGATTAGATCAGACGGAATTCTTGCGATAACTTGTTTCTCAAATGTAGTGAGTGCATGAATTCATCTTATGCATATGCAATTCGACCACGAAGGGTAGCTCGTACCACGAACTGGGACTGTTCATTGTTGTTATTGCTGTCTATTTGTACTGTAACGAGTACCTCGGATCTAGCGGATACGCGTATCTAGATATCGTAAAATAGCCCCGCGGTTTCCGCATGCGGTTTCGTTCGTGAGGAACGAGGCTCGCGTGGCTCGCGTTTCGCAAACGAGTCTTTAACGTAATCGCGATTACAATCGGAAACCACTTGTCCTGCATACATGAATATCCTGTTCGTTCACCAGCATTAAATTCCTTTCCTTGAAGATGTTAACAAAATGCAACATTCCCTCTATGTCACAATCTAATGACAATATATAATAAGTGAAGAAATATAGAAAAGATCGAAAAAGTTTTTTTTAATTACATAATTTTGTGAAACTATCAAGTTCGAATTTCGAAGTTTCTTGATTTCCTTTTCAAATGCTCAATTTTTTCGATTCTGTCTTAGATACCGCCGGCGGAAAAGATCGCCTCCGACACATACAACTGTTCGCTCGGTGCGCCGTGGGTGAACGTCAGCCTCGCGAAGATGTACAAGAACGAGAAGAAGCTGTTGTATCCGGTAAACGTGGGGCGTAACATAGCGCGCGAGTCCGCGCCCACCTTCTACGTGTTCCCCAGCGACATCGAGCTGTATCCCAGTCCGAACCTGCCCGTCAAGTTCCTCGAGATGATCCGCAGGCGCGATCAGCCGGCTCTCAACAAGCCCAATCCCAAGGTCTTCGTACTGTCCATCTTCGAGGTGGACGAGAAGAGCCAACCGCCTAACAATAAGACACGCTTGGTACGTTTACAATCGTTTGCCGACCCGTCGGGGGCAATTAAGCACGCGCGAAAGAGAGCACGACGAGGTCGACAGTGTGTCTGACTGTCGTGTCGTTAATAGCGTGGAGGCGAGGGTCGACAGCGAATCAATGGAGCTTCCTTTGACCGTGGACCTTGATACATAGAATTAGCGTCGCTATTGTACGGTCATCGTGCGTGCGTATCGCACGACACGGCGCGGCACAATGCACCTTTTGTCGTTTCGTATTCAGAACTAGCGCGACATAACAGAGAGTGATTGTAATTTCGACGCACGTGCCGATCATCTGCGTAGTATTTTTCTTTTTTTATTCTTTTCATTTTCTGTTCAACGTGCAGAGGTGGACGATATATCGCAAATCAAAACGTCAGATCTGATCCACCCAGTAACTCATTTTCATCCTTACAAAGCGTTCGTAATTGAGACAGATATTTTTGGGATAGAAAGAGAGTTCTTTATGTGCCTCTCGAACTACAATACTTTGCGCAAAGCTTCGTTTCAAAGAGTATGTAAATTTGCAGATACAGATGCTGAAAGCGGGCACCGTCATACCCTTTCATAAGAAATTATGCTCCGGCTGCCATAACGTACCGAAAAGCAAGGAATGGCAGGAAGCACCAGAAACGGAGGGCCTGCACGTATTTCACGTCGGCAAGAGGACTGGCAGCTTTGTACACTGGGAGCCGATCTTCATCGGGACCAATAATGATCCTTTTTACGACGAAAGACTCAGTTGGGAGGGAAAGAGTGATAAAATGACGCAGGTAAACATTACCTATCCACTCCAAATAAGAACGCAAAAAATAAAAATTGCCTTAAAAAAATGGATTTAAGAAAAGATGAGATATTTTAAGAAAAGATGATATATTATAATTTAGAATAATAGTTGAGCATTGATATTTCTGTTTAACGTATAATTAGGAAATATAATACGTGTAAGAAATTAAAAGTAAAATTTTCAGTACAATCTTTTATATTATCTGTTCTATTGATAATTTCACATTTTATCAACAATCAAATTATCGTTTACGAATGCTTACAGGGTTACGCACTCTGCGTTCTTGATTACGACTTCCTGATCTTGGACAATGCCTTCCTAGTGCACCGACCCGGCATCAAGATCTTCAAGAAGGACCCGCATCGCGACATGCTCACCGCCAAGACGAATGCGCTCATCAAAAAGATCATCATGCCAGAGCTGAAAGTATTGTATGGCACGAGGAAGGGCTGTGCCGTGTAGCCCGTGGAGTCACGAGCACGACGACGTGTGCTTTACAGATGCTCATCCGTACGGCGGAATTATCCGCGACCTCCTCTGTCCTCGTCTGCATCGTCGTCGTCCTCGTCGTCGAATTTCGTGCGGCAACAAATCACCCGGGTTCGCAACGAGCTAGGATTCGCTCTGGGACCCCGAGATCGTGTTCACGTGCGCTCCGTACGACCCTTTCGTGAGTGGGAAAATTTGGGAAAAATTCGCTGCGATTCGTAGAAGACATTTCCCTCCCCTCGAATTCAACAGTGCCGAACGAATTATCACATAAGTATTCCGGTGAGTCTAGAGTAACAACATCATTTCATGGACGGCGTGCTCGCGTGTGATAAGCGCGTCACTTCGCGATTATCGTCAATCATCGTTGCCATCGCTTTTATCGTTAGCAGCGTCGGTACTAGTGTCTTACGAGAAACGTCGGGAAACGAAGAGGTAAAGATTGCACGAAAGAAGTAATGTACGTCGCGACGCTCAAATATTCTCTCGATGGTAATTCTCTAGTTTTCGTAATAAATATTCAAAGTAAAGGAGTCATATTACGTATTTTTCACTCGGATAAATCCTCCCTCTTAGCAAGTACGGTTGTACATAATGAAACGGTGCCTATATATCAGTATGTCTACAGGATTGCACTTTCGGTGAAAGTTACGAACGAATACTAGTTCCGACGCGACTTCCTCGTCGATCATAACTGTTATTATGATCGAAGCCAGCTATTTATTTGCAAATATGATATCTGTAAAACATTACATTTTGAATGACAGTAAAATATTTACGTGAAGAATTAATAGAAATTCCAATTCTGAGAGTTATCCTTCTAGCAAAAATTTATCTTTCTATCCTTATTTTTTTATCAATCCTTTTCTAACTACTTTATCTTTTTATAAGATCCAACGAATTTTTTCTAAATATTATTTCTTACATTAATAAGCGGCATTATTATTGTTATTAACATTTTTTACTGTAACTTTTTACTTACTCTATTAGATAAAAACTGTTACTGTTAAATTTATCTGTGTATTTTGCTTATATAAAAGTATCTTTCTAGAAATTTAAATTTTGTATCTCAAACGAAAAGGCTTTTATCCTCTCATTTTTCTTCACTGCAATTTAACTCACGTTATATTTGGAAATTCTAATATGTTAGTTAAGTACATTAATTGATGGACTTAAGCTGAGCTAAGGCGTCTAGATAAACTAAACGCATTAAAAGTTCGTAATCCGAAAGTTAACCGGCAAATACGGGCCTTCTTCTGGCTATAGACATTGAAAAGAACTTAGTAAGCGCAGAATTATTTATGAATAAAGGAAAAAAAATCACCGTCCAAGACTGAGGAATATTTGATATAAATTTTTTAGAACTTTTCCCAAGCAACAGTAGCCTGATCGATGAAACATCAATTATTTGTCTTTGCGTTAGTATAATGTCATACTTCCGAACTCCATTCGAGTAGGTATCTTGTTTCGATCGTGATGGATAATCGTATGTTTTGCAAACCAAGACAACAGAATAGCGAAATGCGACCGGGTCGGATTGCGAACTACTAGTTTAGTCGACGCAGCTTGTTCGTCGCATTTGCAATAAAAAACGACGCCGTATATTCTGAAGAAAAGGAACCAAGGAAAGTCTTAGATAAACATAATTTATTCTTTTATATACCAAAAAAAATAATACTGTTATTACCCTGATGGAAGTATTTTGCTGAAAGTATTATGAAATTGATGAAAAGTAAAATAAAAGTTATTGAAAAATTACTGAATATATCTCAAATAAATCTTAATTTTTCTTATGAAATTCAATACTGTATAATACTATAAAATATAAAGAAAATTAAGATATATTGTTGAAAAGTAATTTAAAAAAATGAAATATTGTAAAATTTACTGAATTTAATTAAAAACTTTTTAATAAAAATTGCTGAAATATCGATTTCAAAATTTTTTTCTAAATTTTTACTGAAATATTGAAATGAAGTCAATTGAGAAAGATTTTCAAATACATTTCATTATTTTTAAAATATTTCCACCAGGATGAGATTCGGTGATCACGCAAACGAATTAGTAGTATTTTATTTTAAGTGATATTATCTCTCTCTACAGTATTACTTTTTACTCGCATACTTAGGCGATGTCTAAAAATACAACTGTATCCGAAAATTCTGTAAAATTCTGTAACATTCTGTAAAAATTCTGTACAATTCTGTAAAAAAGATTCTACATAAAGCTGCCTAAGAGCGAATAATACAGCTTTGAAGAAGGTAATTCTCTAAAGAATTTCGGAAGCTTTTCCAAGGATTTTATCAATTTTATTCAATTCGTTGACAATTGTTTAAAGATTCCAACATTGTAAAAGGATTAACAACGCTGCCATGTAAAACAGATGCATTCGTTTCCTTTTCTTTCAAATCTTAGGTCGATGATCACATCCATGATGATTATGCTGGCATAAAATAAGATAGAATTGGATTTCTTGTAGCAAAATAATATTATTATACATAAACATATACATATACATATGAAACATAAATGCATAATGTATACCATATACTTTTCTATCGCGTCACCCTGAGTAATATGACCAGCGATTGTACATATGATCTTTCGTAATTAAGACTTGAATGAGAATAATTGAGTCAGTATGTAATACATCAAGAATGATTAGTTAGAATGATTCTAATCGGAGATCAAGATGCTGACTCATTTTTTTGTGATAATATTAGGGCACAAAGTAATTAATATTCCTGTAATCGTGCTTCGTCTGCTGTAAAAGGCATCATTGAAACCGAATGTTAAATGATTTCTCGTATACATAGTGAATAATGATTGTTGTTGAGGATGTTAATTAACTTTTCCAAGGACATAATTCACAGTGTAATTTATATGTGAAAATATCAATCAAATTTAATATGTATATTAAATATGTAGATCAACCTTATTATTTCAAAAATATGTACATAACATTTTTTCGTTTATTTGTTTAAAGTCAGCTGTATCGGAAAGTTAATTAATGTTCGCAGAAAATTAATATATATATGTAATGTATATATATATATATATATATTCTATGTAAATGTGACGCGTTCAGTCTATATGTCGCCGATAATGTTTTATGTGAAGCATGGAGTTCGACTTACATAAGTTCCTCTTTTACCTCCTCGCCTTCTCTCTTAATTTATCGGGGCTGTGCAACCGCGCGTATGTATATATGTGTGTATGTGTGTGTGTATTACAATTATATGATCTCATTTCGAATTGCATTTTACAATATTCACGTTTCAATTTATTTTATTCAATTTTTGTCTGTAACTCTTAGAGAAAGGTTCACACAATCGGTTCAAAGCACATATTTCATTTCAAAATAATATAATTGTAATACATATATCTATGTAATAATGTATATTCTGTGCCTTATATATATATATACATATATAAATGTCTCTTTCTGTCTCCTTGCTTGCATGCGTGCGTGTATGTGTGTGTCAAAAAAAATGTGCGTGCACCTTCAGGAGAGCTGTATGAATGTCCACGGAGACAAGCTAAAAAAAAAGCCGACTCAATTATACAATTGATATGCAAGCTGTAGAAATCTGATCAATTTATACATAATTGTAGCGCGAGATTTTTATATCTATTCCCCCAGAAAAGAAAAATGTCGTAACGAAAGGGAGGATGGATCTTGTGTGCGGAATAAGAAATGTCCATCATTTTTTTTTCCTCCCTTTCTCCTTTGTACAATCCAATTCGAAAAAGCCACGTCACACCAAAGTAACACGATATACGAGATTTTATTCAAAAGAAAATATTCCATAATTCCAAGCAAATCTAAATTCATCGATTGGAATGAAAAGAAAGAGAAAATCAAGAATTACATGTCTCGTACATGACGTTACGATCGCTGACTTCGTCTTTCTTGACTGAACATTTTCTTCAGAAACAACTACGAGACTGCGAATAACTTTATCGAAGATCGTCATGCAGATGACGTAGTTGTTTTCCTTTTTTTTTCCTCAAAGCGAATTACTATGCGTTACGATGTTTGTATAATTAATGTAAATACATGTAACATGTAAATAAGTGCGTCGGTTATTTTATTCAAGAGAAAATATTCCATAATTCCAAGCAAATCTGAATTCATCGATTAAAATGAAAAGAAAGAGAAAATCAAAAATTACATGATGTCCTCTTGTAAAGATGTACTTCAGTTTTATTGAAGATATATCTAATATCTGAATTATAATATTTGAAACGTTCGGAGAGACACGAGTATTTTACTGAGATAAAAGGAGCGATAATTTGTTGGGCAATTCTACGGAAGCAATATTTCGCTGCTCTGTACCTACGTTATGTATTTTATCTATTATAGGAATACAATAATCGAAATTATTGCAGCTATATCGCAGATACATAGATTCTTTGACCTCCAATGATATTTCCGTATTTGCGAGCTCTGACAAGCAGTTTTGCTTCGAACACAGCGCGTAATAAAATATACATATTTATAAAAGAAAACGATAACATACGCAATCACAATAATAAATCTGATATATGTATTGTATATAGGCGAGATCGTATTTTTTCAAACAAAAGGAAGGGGACTCATCCTGTTCTCGCATCCGTTTTACTTCGGGATACCTCTCCAAGAGTAAATCTTTCTCGCAAAATCGTCTCTCAGTTCGTACAACTTTTGAAGTTTCTACGTGAAGTTTATTTGTTTATTATGTTATTTTATAAATTATGTACATTTAATTCCTGCAAAATCTAAAACAAAATAATAATAATATATATATACATATATGTGTCGTATTATTTTAAAGGAGAGGACCAAATCCCGGCGAACACCAACTAACAGTAACACAATCACATCAATATTATAATTTCTCACTCAACAATATGAGTGTAATATAGCACATGTTGTACATAACAGCTACATTGTTGAGGAAATTATAATATTGATGTAATGTGTTACTGTTAGTTAATGTTTGCTGGGAGGGCGATATTTATTTTGATGGTCACTCAGACAAGAATGCAGTTACGAATAATCATCGAGCATTTTACATTTCGTTCACCTGAAATTCCTGGATGATCGGCGCGCGTCGTGTTCTCCAGCGTTGTGCCTAGATAAATAAAGTGATTTATGAGCTAAATCGACAAAGTTAGTTTTTTTCTGTCTGAACCGATGTGTACGTAAAAATAAGTATACATTTATACAGGATGTACCATTTCAAAAGTTGCATCGAAATATCTCTTCAGGACAGCATTTTCATAAAAAATGTTTCAGATGAAAGGTGTTTTAAGGGGCATCTCTGAATGTATAATCTGAATCTTGACATAGACTTTAGCAGCCATTTCTGGATTATTTCAAGATCAAGTCGATTTTTTTAAATAACTAATAAAATAACTAATTTAAAAATTAGCATGTATGTTATTGCGCACTCTAGTCTAATATCTCTATTTTCCTCAAATAAGACGTTTTGGAATGCAACCTAGGATAATATAGAAATCTGTGGTTGCCACACTATTTTAGCGTCAGTGCCATCACGTGACCAAAACATGTGTCACTATCGGTCACGTGATGTCGTCTGCCGCTGAAATAGAGCGTCGAACGTCAGTTGGTCGCTTTTAATATTATGTTGATGGTACATATTTGCTGGGATCGTAATAACGTTGTCAATAATATTCATCGCGAACTGCGATAAATGATTAATGACTTCGATTTGCAGATCTTCCCCTGTTACGATATGTGATTATAAACTTAATTTTTTTTCTTAAACAGTGCTCTAGGTTAGGAGCAACTTGACGCATCAGCTGTTTATACATATTTTCTGAGTTATTATTTAAACGAAACTCTTGTTTTCGTTTTCTAAATATAAACTGTTGAGACTAACGTAAGAGAAGTTATATATAACCTGAAAGATGGCTAATGAAAGTATGTGGAGGAGGCCCAAGGTGGATGATGATGAGGTGGATCTTCTACGCCAGCAAAAGGAATTCCTGAACGCGAAGCAGCAACCGTCCGTCAAGTTAATAAATCTGAAGGATTCTGTCAGTGCTTCAAGCAGTGTTCCGAATGCCAACAAGACAAGATCCCGATTTTCGAGTCTGAAGCAGTCCAGGGCGATGCGAGATGTTTCCACCTCACAAGGCAGCGGAGAGGTGATAAATCCAGTAATTAAGGACAAGATTCAGGAAACGACGAAAGGGAAGCTGGAGGACGTGGTACAGAATACACCTATAGCATCATCAAACATAATACTTGGCAACATCATGGAAAAGAAATTCGATATCAAGAAGTATGAGTTTAACGACAACTGTGTTCTTGCAACAGTCGAACAGGGATTTCCCCAGGTTTTTGGATCCAATGATGCATCACTCGCAGAAAAAGTATATCTGAATGAAACATGTTTTTTTGTTTTATTTTGTTTTGTTTTTGTGTCGCTGTATCATTTTATTATTCTTTGTAGAAGATCGATGGTAAGCAAAGCTTGTTCTGGCAAAATGTTTTGAAGCTGAAACCTATGAGAAGTGATTCGGCGAAAGTTCAGAAGAATGAATCTTCTCACTCAGCACGCAACAAAGAAGAAGGGATTATGATGGAGGATCAATTGGCCATTGAAATTCACAAGGAAAATTTGGAAAAGCTCGCGCAAATGAGCGAAGCAGAGATATTAGAGGAAAAGAAGAAACTTGAGGAGACTCTTGATCCTAAGATATTACAATTTTTAAGAAACAAAAAGAAGAAAATTGAGAAAAGGTCGATCGAACAGGACAGTAAGCAATTTAGCATTTCAGTTGCAAGCAAAACCACAGCAATGGACACAAAAGTATTCAATGATAAGAAGATGAAGCTTTCGTCAAATGACAATGACTCAGGAATGGATTGCGAGAATGATACAGCGAGCTCTTTAATCGCAAAAGAGATGATGTATACAGAGATATCTAATGATAGGAAGATAAACGATATCGACACAAAAATGGATTGTGAGAATGATACATTAAGTATACCAAACTCATCTAAAGAAATATTTGAAGAAAGCAAACAGAAAGGATGGTTGCATATGAACACTCCCGAGCCGGAAAAGTTGAAGTGGATGGAAGATTTGCCAGAAAAGAAAGACGAGCCTATACCGAATGAAGAGTACAATGCGAGATTTGATTTCAATGGTAACTAATATATCAATTTCTAATATATCGACATTGATTATTTCCATCTTTTACTTCCTATCATTCATTTTTTAATTTTTTTAGGTCTTTTATTGCCATATAAGGATGAAAGCTTAACTACAGACAAAGGCCTCTATCATCACGGAGAGGAACCTGAACGTCCTGGATACTCCCTTCAGGAATTACTGCAACTGAGCAGGTCTTCTACTCAACAACAACGGTGTACAGCTCTTACCACCCTAGCCAATATCATGGAGAAGACGCGCAAGGGTTGGTACGACAAAGCCCTGCATCCAGCACCATTAGTCGCGCTCAGTCAAAAGAATATCCTACTACTATTGAGGTTCTCGCTTGATGACTCGTCTGTTGCCGTGGTCACGGCGGCTTTGCAAGCTCTCAGAGCTTTCCTGGTCAGTGAGGCAGACGAAGTATGCTTGGACAGACTACATGGATTCGATGGATATGCAGAACCCACCTTGACACCTCAACTTGAAGACAAGGATACAAGCATGCTGAAAGATCACGAATTGGCACAGTTGGATACTGTGGCTACATTACTGAGATCAGATTTTTTATTAAGAATTAGGTACAACTTGGCCATTATTTTTAGTTTAAATATTCGCAATACTTTGATTTAATTATTATTAAATATTGATAATCTTATGACTCTTGTAATTATGACTTTATTTAATTTTTCTTCGAACATATGAAATAGTAAAACTAATTTGAGTATAATTACTCGTAGATACATTTTAAACGAGATGCATCCACCACCTGTTGGAGTAACATGTGCTTTAGAGATACTCATCCGCCTCGCGAGACATTCGCACATAACGGCATTGAATATTTCGTCCACGCCATATTTATTAGATACCATTGTTAAAAATTTTATACCACTGTCTATAGACCGATTAGGTAAATTAAGTTTAAAAGTTTAAAGTTATTTATCATCTTTAGATAAATCTAAGATTTGATATTTGAGACTTTCATAATAAACATGAATACTAAGATTTAACTTCCGAGCTGGAGTCAAAGTATCAGGTTGTTCCTCCCTGATGACATGAACTGAAGTGTTCATGAAATGTCGGAATTGGGAATTTACAAGACTCCAGCCCGGAAGTTAAACCTAATAATCTAAGATTTATTTATTGGATAAATTATAAAGATCTTTATTATAAAGAATTATCAGATAGTAAAAGCCTGAATTTTTTTACAGCAATGCAGGACACGATAAAGAACGTTTACGGGATTCCCGTAGTTAAGGCGATTAAGTTGTGTCGTGTTCTAGTCACGTATGGCAAGAAGCCCGTCGCGCAGAAATTAGATAACTTCAAAATTATCCAAGCCATCCTAACGTACATTAGCAGCGAAACAGGGTAAACTTTGTCATATATGTAATTTTACATACATTTATTTTATTAACACAAAATATTTTAATAGGAACAATGACATAAGTCTCAGTATCGAGAGCCTGCGGCTCTGGCGAATGCTGTTACAATACGAAATAGGCTTGGACAGTGTCACAGGTGCCCAGTTAACTCTCATATCGCAATTACAACTGTTATTAAGTAATCATGATATTCAAAATACATCTGAGTTGGCGTGCGAGCACGCTGCGGCGTTAATTGCTGTGGCGAATTATGAAAAAACATTGAAACCAAACATTTCTACGTTGCTTGCAAAGTGGAGTACACAGTTTTCGTCAGTATCTAATGTAACGGTGAGAGCAATTATTGATTTGTTTGATCATCAATTCATCAAGAATTATTATATAAAAAATATTTATTTAAAAAAAATGTTAAGGCTATATTTGTATCTATGTTTCCTTAGTATTTATCAATCTTATTATTATCTTAACACTTGTCAATATTCAAGAAGACTTATGAAATGTAAATTTCAGTGGGGTGTTATGAAATTAATTGCGGAGAGTTTATCCGCCGTTGATGAGATATCCGCATTTAAAACAACGTGGCTATCCAATCAGCATGTTTTCTCAACTCTTCGGTAAGACTTTTTTTTTATTGAGTATTTATTTTATTTTGAAACATGTATATAAAAATGATGACTTATAATGATTTATCATTTTTTTTTCTTGCAGTTCCAGTTCAAATTTATTGAGCGACTACAACGCGGCTGCAGATCGGGAACCATCCTGTCTTCCAAACTTGAATGTTCTCAGAGAGAACGGAGAGTTGCAGCCGATCGTATCGGTGCATTCATGCATACCATTCTTGGCGACAATATTGAATGCGTTTTACAATAACTCTCGCGTAGCAGAAATTCGTGCAATACTCGAGCACCCGTCTTTCCGCAAGTATATACGCGACTTGGAAACAACCGAGTGGAGTTTGGAAAGATCGTGGTACAGCAGAATGGAGTTATATCTTTTGACAGCGGTAGTAAAAGCAACATCCCTCCTTGGAGACACAATCAATAATCAGACAACGCAAATTGTATGGAGGATCACTATCAAACTTATCTCGGCATTGCCCGCGGATGCCACGGATCACGTGAGAAAACTCCTTCAAATCGCGTTATCGAACGAAAAGATGAATTTAGAGATAATCACTAACGAACTGGCCAAACTAGATCTAGCACCCACGGTAGACCAAATCAAGATAAGTTTACATTCCGACGCGGCGTCGCTGTACGAGAGATACATCACGCCAAACGGCGATTGGATTCAAGCGGCGATGCCGAAGGACTGGCTATTTTTGCCGCTGGTTCACATATACACAAAATGCAAAAACGATGTTAGATTACAATCCCAGGATAAGAATAGCGTCCTGACAGTGTTAAGCCTGGCATTGGTCTTACCCGATCTCATGGAAAAGCTGTCGCCCACTTTGAGATTCAGCAGACTGATACTAGTGTACCTCTGTGATACTGTCTACTTGGACGGAGATGTGTCCATGCTGCTGCTCAATGTTCTGTCGAGTCTGCTGAGAAGATACCACACGCGGTTAAATTTCCAAACGGAGCTGCCAGGACTGAACTCCTTCACTGATCTGTTTACGGCGATGTGCGAGCACTTCTGCTCGACCTCATACGGCGACGATGGTTTTGCTATGACGTTGCTAGTTCCGGTAGCACAACGGCATGACCCGCATTATCGAAAACTGTTGTGGTCGGAGCACGCGGCTGCACTGCGATACCTGAAACTACCGCAGGAGAAGTTAGTATTGCCGCTGAAGGAGTATCTCTATCCGGAAGAAGATGACACGTCACTCATAGAGAGCTACATCACAACACTGGTCCGCGGAGTTGTCAGGAAGACGTGGTGCCCGGTTCCCTTCATGATCGCGGTACACCACTCGGCAATGTATCTGAAGCGCTCAAACAAGCTGGCGATACGAATGCGTGTGCAAGTGGAGAAGTTGCGGGACAGAGATATCGCGGATACATTATTACATTATGTACCACCACGATTATGAATGTAAAATAATAGAACGTGATATGTGATTTTGCATTTATTATATGTATTATATTATAAATAATGTGTATATTCATGTTTCTTTTTCAATTTCATACCAGAGTGATACTTAATTATACATTAATGGATTAGGGGTAAGAAGTTGCAGACAATTCCGCATTGCGATCTTTAAAATTTAATTGCAGGTTTTAATTTTATTTTGTTGCAAAATTTTTTTCATCATCTACATTAGGATGAGCAAAACTGTGATTGTAATGCCAATACAACACAATGCGCGCGTGTATGAATATTTAAATACATGCTCGCACCTCGATTGCACCTACACAATTGGTATGACTTCGAAAATAATATTTGATCCACGTTAACACATGACATTTTTTTCCTGTTCTAGATACACCTTTTAAATAAACGTATAATCGAGAATCACCCTGTATGCAGTACATTTATACAACGATAATTTCATTAAAATTTATTGAGCGAGTAGAGAAAGTAGAAATAACCTGCATAATTACGGTAAGCTTAAAGGCGTTAATTGGTCACTTCGATGATTGCCAAAGTTTTCAAGTATTGAAGTGCTTCAAGTCCCTATCATAGCGATCGTCATCTACGGACGCTTCTACAATTACACACCTTACAATTTATATGCGATAGCACATATGTCGGACGAGCTTTCTCGATGTAAAAATCTTCTATCCATCTAGAGGTGCGAAGATACAAAAAAAGAAGAGGTGGAAAAATTACTATAAATAAGAAAAATAACATTCAAAGCGAACGCATGGTATAAACAATACGCGTGAAAGTGCATCATGTACTTCGATCGCGAAGTTTCACGAAAGCGCTGATACACCACGCCGTTGATACGAGTAGGACTTCTGTTCGATGTTTTGAATTGGAAAAAACGTCCTCACCGCAGCATATTGCCTCACGATTGATTCGTTTGACAATTAAATCTTTAATCGGTAATCAATGACGCGCGTTCGACACATAATACGTGCATATGGCGTCAATACTATAAGTTCATTTATCGGTAGGTTTGTGTTGGAGTTTTTCTATTATATTAATTCCTGCAGTAATTCCCTTCGCCAAAGAGTGGAAGATCGAAAATAATTACAATTGTTTATTTCTCCCAACGTTAGATGTTCATAATTTATCTGGTATAATCGAAATTAATATATAATAATTACTATACTGCTGGTCGTACAATCGATGCAATCGATACTGTATTAAGGTTTAGAAATGCTATGGAATTTTTATAAGTATATTTAAATCCTAATTTTTTTCAGGAATTTCTAAAATGTAAGAATGCTAAATGAATTTAATTTTGTTCAGATCCTTTTGATAAAATTATATAAAATTTCTAATGTCTTCGATAAAGAGGAAGCCTTATTTAAAGATCAGTTTACGCCAGGCTTCTCTGAACAACTTAATCCACTTGATCCTGATTAACGCAATATTGTTAGCCAACTGGTGATAATCAATCTCAATTACCCGTTGATCATGCTAATACTTCCACGAAATTTCTACGCAATTTGTATTCATCGTACTGAATTGAAAATTCGTTCTAACGAAGTCTTCCTTATTCGATGTAATCAAGCACGATGATCAACCTTATCAAGTTTACCTTAGAGTCTCTATTTTCGAAGTGCTAGAGCAAATATTTGAATAAAATTTATCTAATTAAATAGGCAAAATTTTTAGGCTCTTGTTCTCTATATTAATAAAAGTTCTCTATATTAATAAAAAAAAAGTTTTAAACGTTTTGTTCAAAATACATTAAACTCGTTCCTATCTTTATGCTTATCTTGAGGTTTTCTACACAAAACGGATCCCAGATTGATCTTAACTCATCCGAACGTAAGCTTCATTAGGTACAACTCGTGTTTACAAGCATAAAGTATTCAACTGATCGCGTGTGAGAGGCATTGATTGTACGGCGCGACGTCAGGTCCCTCGCTGTATATAAGCTGATAACGAGCCGGTACCGGTAAGGTTGATGAGACGTTTTGTTAAGATTCTATACCAAGTTTTCTGTAGGTCTCCCGATCTACCGTGACGAGATGTCCCTCAACGCTGGAGCAATCAAGCTCGATGCAATGCAATCTGGCACCCCACTCGCAATGACTCTGATCATCCAGCCTGTAGTACTTGATCTGTAAGCAAGTGGTGAGGTAGCCGGAGCCGAGGACTCTCATGGCGATTGGCAGATCCTCTCGATGACCGCGCGCACTCGCTGTGATATCCTTGGTACTGTGATAAGCACTATAGGCGCACGCTGTACCGTTCCTTGCGCGTTCAACCGCTTCCACTGGCTTCCCTCCGATACTCAGGGACCTGGAAAAATTCCAGGAATTTTTAGAAAGTATAGCCTGTATGGTTTCTTTCGAAGAATACATCTGTAAAGCCATTCAAATGTAAATTTCTTTTCACAATTGTATTCATATCATATTTTTTTTCATTTTTATAAATATATTTTCTACTCCATTTACAGTATGCCCCAGGAAAAGAAGATTGCGCTGAATTTAATAATGATTGCTACAAAACATTTTATTCAAATAATCTAGAATCTAAAATAATTGCTCAGAGAGATAAGATTAGAGTGGCGAAAGACAGAAAGATATATCTTTATGACGAGAGCGGAGAAGCTCGTTTATTGTACATCCTCGCATTCTGTTTGACGATCTATTTCGTTTCGACAAAGCTGGTTATTTATTTTTAAAAGAACATTTGCTCATTCGGCATATCGACTGTCTATAAAACGAGAAAGTCGACAAAAGTTCGAACGAGTACAACGGAAATAACGCGAGTTTCAATGCACGAATAAACGCGCGCTTTACAACGAGGTGAAACTCTTCTTTTTTAGAGGCGAAAATAGATGTTTTGCATGGCACAATCGCTGCCACGTGTGTGTATTTTAGTAATATTTTTCCTATGCTTGGCATAACTTCAAGATAAACATACGATTATCATATACAGTAACAACATTCCTATAAGTCGATTCGTAAAAATGTTTACAGTGCTTAGAAATAGCGATTTAAACGGTAAAACGACATAAATGTCAAAATATGGCTGTTAGTTACATACGAATGTTATTTCACCTAAGAAACTTTGTTCAAAAAATTTCAAACACTTTTAACGAATTATATTATTACCATTATTCTTTCGTAAATTAAAACACTGTGTAATTTTTTTTTACACGGACGCATAATTAAAGAAGAATTATGTAGAAATATAACGATCTAAGAACAACATAAATGTCAAAATATGAATGTTGTTTCACCTAAGAACTTTGTTCAAAAATTTCAAACGCTTTTAATGAGTTATATTAAATGAGTTATTCTTTCGTAAAACACGCATTTAAAGTGCAGTAAAAAAAGACGCTTTAAATCTTAAAACATTTACTGTATTTCTTAATCCCTTTCCACGCTGACTTAAGTACCATTAATAACTAAAAGCGCTTACAGTTATTGGAGTTCAAAGATGATTGATATAGAGCTCATAGGATTATTGCTTAAGCCTAGCCGTATGTGAAAACTGTATACGTTATTACAATAATGTCTGCGAGTAGCTAATCGTGCTTAACTGGATCCTTGGATCCTTGGAGCAAATTTGGATCTTACGTCAGGCCGATATTTCTGGACGCTTTGATCCTTCGACAGATCCATAGATCTTTAAAACATGCTGGTCTAGTTTAGCTGATATGAACACGAGGTTCACTTTAACTCACGCTGACTTTATTTTTAGAGTTTTCACGAAGGCAGCGACGAGATTTCGCGCAAATGACCCGCGTGCGTGCGATCATGCACCGCGTATCAGCTGCGCGCATCGGCTTATCGTCCGAGATAAACAATCGCGTGACAGAAATTGGACTATTATCTAGAAACGAACGGTCTATAAATCCTTCAAGCACGAAAATTGGAACGTGAGACAACATACACACGACAATATGATCACGTAATATACACGATGAGGCGCAATCTATATGTTTTTGTTAAAGAAAGATTCTGAGGTTTACGAGTCATTTAAGAATTATTATAGTACATAAATGAGTCATTCAAGAATTATTACAGTACATAAATGCATTAGTTTTCTACAAAGTCGCTCGATTAATTTGGCGATACTAAAGAAGCGGAATTCTATTGCAATGCAGGTTGTATAAATGCCACCGAAAAATGTATTACGTACATATTTATGCATATTATAAACATAAAATGAGATTTTAGACTGGTTTTTAGAAAACAAGAAATGATAAAGAGATTTAAAAATATGATTTATATAATTTGGAAAAATTTTACTGACAACAAGATATCCTGCACAGAGCTAGACAGCAGAGAGATGCGAATTTAAAGATTAAAAATTCATATGCAAGAGCTACAGCTAAAATAAGAGATGAGCCGAAACGGAATTGCAATCGTGGACTGGCATCTAAAGGCATACGGTCGATATAGCGATTATTGCTCGTAAAAAATGCAACACCCGTCGGCTCGACATCATAAGCTCGACAATGTGTCTACATTTCGCGTCCTCCTGCCTTGCTTCCGTCCGTTTCGGAATATTAATGCAGCAAAACAAGGACAGACAAACTTTCCGATGCTTATTACGAAACTTTAATCGTTTGACTTTATATTATAGATATAAACTCCGTGTAAGGAGACGTAGGGCGCGCAGATAATTAATACGCAATAATTAATTGAATGCATAACGAGTGTGACGTGTACCCATTCGAATTAACGTTAATTTATTTTTGATGGCGATGCACATGGTTCCCATTTCGCCGGGGAACAGCTAGTCGATTGTCGTGCCGTCTCCGGAGACTGAAATCGAAAAGCAGGGCATCGCGTGATTCGGACTAATAATCCGCGCGGTTGTTTAAAATTTCACGAGATTTCGGCGATAGCGTCAGGAGGAAAGCCGGATTTTCTGTCGCTGGAGGAGATTTTCTCCATTGTCCGAAAAATGACAAGGGGAAACTGTTCCGTTTCTGGCCGTGTCGCGCGGCATGCGACACGCGAGCCCTTCGTGACTTCTCGAAGATCACGCGGACACTTCCGACTTCGTGATTGCGCCGAAGAGTAGGTGAAATATTTATGTACATTGCATTTGTGCATGTAATCTCCATATTCGATTTCGAGTTCAACGTGTGCAAATCACGTGCAAATCGTGCCTGTTCGCTGTAAATCTCCGCGGAATGTTGCTTCGGCAGCTAAAAAAAGAAAAAAGAAACGAGTTCAAATTTAATTATCAATAGTATCTGGCTTCCTGAGATTTTATCATGACTCAATTATCGAATTAAAGCTACTTTCTTCTTACCCTTCTTGGCTTATATTGATCTTAATTTCTACATTATTGTTTCAAACCTTCAGCCTTGAGTCTCTTGTGTCGGAAAACAAAGATTTGATAAATGGTTTTAATCCAGGCAAACGTGAACGTCTCAGGCAAACATTCCCCTAACATTTCTCATTTTACGGATCACGTCACGATCATTACACGATCATGTCTCCCACACGACGATTACGATTAATTACGATTTATTACCGCAATTATGATGCGATCGTTCTCAACATAATTACTTATCAGAGACTCTTATTACCGAGAGATAATAAGAATCCCTGGTAAATAATGGTATATATAACAGTACCCGGGGCAACATCTCGAGTTCGATTGAATTCATGACATACATTTATTAAGTAAACGCAGATCGCGGTGGCAGTGTACGAAAGACACATCCATCATGCTTCAGCGCTTCCGCGATAAGACGATCCCGGTATCGCACAACAAGTTGATTCTCCACGTTGCACCCTCACGAGCGAGTTAAATCATCGATCAGCCAATTATAAGTAAAGCACGTGTGCTGCACGAGTGCATCGTGTAAAATTACGATCGATCCTTCGGGACTGGGACAAGTTTTACAGTTCAAGGCGATAACACGTCCGCTCTTTCTCGCTCTCGTTGGGGTCGGGGAGCCTGATATCATTGCAGCTAGTGTACCCGCACACGTTTAAAACCCACCTCCACATGCCGATTCCAGGATTATGCACTCGCTCGTACGTATTCGTTTAGAAACTGCGCACGGGGGTAGTTATCTCGCGACGAAATCACGTACATGTAACGTGGTCTCGTTCTATAAAAGCGAGGGGAAACGTCACGGATAAACGTAACGCCTCCCGATAAGCTTTGATACGTAATTGCCTACCCGTGTAAATCAATCCGCTTGTTTCATGGATTTAATCAGCTGGCTGTACGCCGATTGTCGCCGTCATTCATACGTGCTTATTCGATTTCAATTGAGTACTCCAAACTTTCCTCGACCCGAGTTTAATCCTTAAGCTGTCGGCTGTGTTTTATCCGTGCGAGTTCAAGCGCGACCCCGTTTCGTGTATAAGTTTCGATCTGTAGAAAAAATTTTCACAATGCAATAAACAAAATAAAACTAAATAAAATTTTTTGTAATATTAAATAAAGCTTAAATACCGATCCCGATTTATTTATCTGCTGGAAAATTCAAAGCTTTCATTCAAATGTAATAAAATAAAGGATCCCACATTTAATTTAAATTAGAATTGATAACAATTAATAAATCATTTAATTTAATCTAACTCTATATATATTAATATTATTTCTTTTTAGAATAACCGGGCAACAAAATGCTAGCATTAAATTACCACTATTGAAATTAATAACAAAAGTGCCTGACGGTCTAGAAATTTTATTTCGGTATATTGAAAAAAATTCCTGCGAATCCGAATACGACAAAGTGTTAACACAACGCTTTACTCGCAATAGGACAATTTGGCATAGATTGGCGATTCTTTTCTCATCGTTAAATACTCGGCAAACGTTTTCACATGCGTATTCAGCAAACGAGTTTATTTTTAGTATTACAGCTAAGTTGGCATTATTAGCGATTCTATATCCGAACATATAGCGAGAAACCCATAATCCTCGTCCCTGGAGCATAAGAGCTCAGATGTTGAAATTTATTGCTGGCTCCTACCCTATCTTTGCGCTGAAAATGATCGTATAAATTTCTAATGAACTGTTATTAGACGAATGGGACTTTTTTACGGTTTATAGCTCCCTTTAAAAAAGGATATGTTCGTCATACTTATTTCCTACACTCCGAACAAGATCAAATAATTTAGCGTTATAAGACCATAGATTCTATTTGAGATCAGTTAACCACGGTTGTTCTAGATACGGTTGTTCTGAAAATCGGATTCTAAATATATTATAAAGTTTGGTCAATACAGCTAAAATTTTATTATATAACGAAGAATGAATCGATTTATCAAATTGTAACAGAAACGATGTACGTCCAGATATATCTAGTATGACATACATTTACTTTTTTCCAAGTAAAACTAATATAATACGACTCGTCGACTAACGCTATCATCGAAATCACGCGATGCGAAGTCCTTCTGTCCTCTTAAGAAAGAAAACCTGACATCTTTCTGATTCGAGGAGGGGAAGGGTGAGAAGAGCAAGCGACCGACGTACATATGTATAATTGCACATTCACTGTACCCACTGCAGCAGTTGCGGCGGCTTGAAGCTGATGTCGAGCCGGTAGGTCGTTTCGCAGCTCAGCTTCACCGTCTTCAGCTGCCGGAACCTGGCGGATGTTTCCATCTTGCAGAAGACCGGACCGGCGCCCGGTTCCCTCCTGAGGGACAAGGTCACGCGAAAACGTCCATCGGCCCCCATTTAGCCGCCGCTCAGATACCCCATAATAATCGCCCGGAGTCCTCCTTCTTCTCTTGGTACTCCAAAGAGAAAAAGGAAAAAAAAGGAATATTGAGTAGCCACGTATGCAGACACGCGGTGATATTGGCGACGGCGTCCCTATCCAACACACCGGTACGTACTATCGGCGAGCCGCAAGAAGAGGAGGCGATGCTACTTACACCGCGGGCGTCGCGACGCTCACTGATCCGCCGAACGATGGAGCTTGACGTTTGCGACGCCGGCCGACTCGGCGGTTTTCCTCTTTCTTTTTTGTACCAGCGCATATCTTCGTCTAGAGATCAGATTAGCACGTTAAGTTTCCTGACAATGATAAACGACGATGGAGTTTTATTCGAGAGGACACGGAGATATTCTATGCGCAGGATGATATATGTATTAACTTGTATTTAGGCAATTCACCTAGTAGAGAAGATAAATTTAAACTGTCACTCTTTCAAAATGTACAAGATAGATCTAAATTAACATAAAAGAAATTTGCAAGAGAGATAAACGTTAAAAGCGCATGTTTAATGATTAATCAGCATGATTTAATAATTAATTTCTTTCTCAAAAGATCTTACGGTATCGATAATTTTAAGAGAGTGAATAATTTCGACTTGCCTCTCTCTTCTAATGCCCCATTTCTGATTTTCCGGTGAACGGGTCATCGATTGTGTCACTTATGTTTACTTTAGAAAGTATACTATGTATGGGATATAAGTACATCAAAGTTGTGCTTCTAGTGGTTGCTGTTTAGGTGGTGTACAATTAGGCAGGACAGGAGAAGGCTCACGGTTTTTTAGGTCTAGAAAAAAAGTATTATTTTAACAAAATATTAATCAGAATAAATGCAATAAATATTAAAATATTGTATTGTGCGTTTGATTTCAATATTGAGAATTTAATTTACGATAAAAATAATAAAATAATGAAATGTGCAAAATAAAAACAGTAATTGAATAAATTTCTGGATAAAATAATTATTTAACAATTTCGTAGAAACTGTTTATCACTGTGATACCGTCGTTTATCACTGTGGTTTGGTTTTTTAATGGTAATTGATCTTTTTATTATTTTATGCATTATAAAATAGATGTATCATAAAACATATAAATATATATGTTTAAATATACATTTAAATATATACTGTATATACATGTATGTGTGTGTGTGTATGTGCGCGCGTACACACACACACACAAAGTTTATTATAATTAATTCTGGTCTAAAGTGCGAAGTCATGTTCGCGCGCACTGGACAAGCCAAGGCAAGAGATACAACGAATTCATTCGAGAATTTTTCATAACATTAATATTAACGATAGAGGATTGGAGGGTATAAGAATACTATAAAATATAATGGGGTCAACAAGTTCAGCATATAGAAACTTCAGAGACACGATATACGTGCTTGTTACTTTTTTGTTTAAAAAAGAAGTTAGATCTTTAATTGAGGAAAGTGTTTCACATAGCGGCCTTGACCGGCCGACTTAACTGCAAACAAAGATCGATTTAGCATGCAACTAAAACAATTTACGATCCGACCTCTATCGGTGGATGACGCAAGGAGAAAGAGAAATAGATTTTCTTGTAAGAAAAATATATTTTTCTTAATAAGCTCTCTCAATTTTTCACCATAATCATATAAAACTCCACAGAGACGTTGCACAGTAACGCGTCTGTGTCCTAACAATAAATCAACTTGAATCTATTATAAACCACCGTCGTTGCGTGATGCTCAGCACCTTGCAATTAAAGTAACGAACGAGCATAATTAGCGAGATATGTATTTATGTGTAATTTCAGATAGACCGCATGAAATGACGATTTTCTCGCGCACGAACACGACTACGTACAGAAGTAATCACAGGATCGATACTTACTCAACAAAACTTAATCTCTAGAGTTCTTGTAACTCCAGTGGTCTCTTTATTGCGCTTACATTTCGATTTCAGGCAAAGACGCGAGTGTTCAAGATATCGAGACGTCTTTAAGTCTCCAGTAAGATTAGAATAGTTCCTACTTATACTTTTGCTCTATACTCTAGGCTTCCATATATCTCTCCAATCCTGCGCGACGTTCATAATTAAATGCTGCCGTTTGACCTGTCTTTCGTCAGACTCGTCAATGGAAAGCACGCTTAATGCCTGACCGACCTTAATGGTCTGACCGATCTGTAGATCAAATTGAAAGTCCTGCGGTGCTTCGAACAGAAGCACAATCGTGGATCCGAGTCTGAATTCACCGAACAGTTCGCCTTTGGCAACACGCGCGCAACCTAAGTTCGCTTCCTTCCAGTGTGCGGTTTCCGGCCAGTGTATCGTATTAGTCGCCAATTCTCGATCGCAGTAAACTCGTATGGAACCCACATTTGTTGCCCCGACCGCTGCATAAGCCATGAAGCCGCCTGCCCATTCTCCAACATACACAACGCGTTCGTTCAACGAGAACAAGTTGGGCATGTATTTGAGCACCTTTGGATTGACACTCAGTAACTTTCCTAAGAGAAGAACAGAACTTAATAAAAAAAAAAGGAGGACAATGTATAGAGCTGTAACTTTACAGAGACAAGGCACACCTGGAAAGTGCCGTCGGAATCCTATATTCCAATCGGTAGGACTATGAAATCGATGGTAATCACCGGGTGCCAAGTAAACGATCAGCTGGTACAATCTATTGTCTGGATTCTTCAGCAGCGAATTAACATAATCGTCCTTCTGCGTCGTTTCTTTTGCGATTTGATTTAACCTGAAATCGTTCCGATCGCCCAGAAACTGCCTGAGGTCGTACGTCACTCCTTTAACTTGTTCCACGCGGCAGGAAGTCACCGGTCCGAAATAAAGTACCCTACCATCCGCAGGTGAAGTCTGAAAGAAATTTTTCCTAATACGTTAATTCTCACACGCAAGTTTAAATTGAAATATAATCAACACATAACAAATGTTTACCATATTTGCATCTTGGGCAATCGGCCTCGCGTTATGCTTGAGCTTCCTTACAAAAAATTCCACCAGATTCGGAAATGCAGACAGATCCAGCTCCACCTCGTCCAGATCGGCATGAAACACATTTGCGTAAAACCCATACAGCGTTGGCCTCAGGCCAACTGGCAGCTCGATGCTCGTCAGCCAGCCCCATATCCTGCTAGTTGTCCTCAACGGCAGGCAACAGTAGCACGTTGCCTATAGCGAGAAGACTTTATATTTCGTTAACTTTACATTTCGATTACTTGACAATTTTAAACACACAGCTAGCTATCCATTACCATAACGTCATTCAGCAACTCCGGTCTATCGTCTACGTCAATGTGATATCCGTGCTTGTGCAAATAGTTCCATTGCGTTACTGCGAGCAGCGACAAGCCAACTCCAGCTGGGACGACGAGTCGCCACCTCCGACTCGTATTCTTGACGAATCGCGCATTGGCACTCGAGATAGATCGTTCGGCGAGTCTCGTCGAGCACTTGGTCTTCACTCTCAGTGAAGAGCAGCAATATTGGCATCCTCTAGAAGAGGTTATCAGGTTATGTCGTGGAAAGATTGCAGGTTAGAGGCTTGTTAGTTGCAATCGAAGGATAAGGAAACATACCTTACAAGAAGACCCAATTTCCATACGCTATTCCTAATCATCCTGCAGCTTATTTTATTTATTTAACTCATAAATTATATAATAGTAATGCAAACGTTGCTGCAGGCACAAGCATGCAGAGCCGGCTCCGAGTTCAAATAAATACGCGCGCACTTTCGAAGTGCAATCTTTTCCAACAAGCACCAGCTATAGCATTACATCAATATTGTAATTTCTTAACAATGTAATATAACACATGTTACATAACAGTTACATTGTTGAGTAGGAAATTGTAACATTGACGTTGTGATTAATGTTGATTGAGAATTCAGATTCGATTGCTGAAGCTCAGAAAATTTTTCTGAATAAAGTGGATGAGAGAGATCGATAATGAATGATGTCAAGTCTTTTGTGGCTTGACGAGAATATTTCGAGGTGAGAAATCGCCGCGGAAAATTTCGCAACTTGGCCGAAAATATATCGTCGAGATTATACTGTTAATGATATTATAATTACCACGGCTAATTAAAAAAAAAGAAAGCTGAACTCCGAACAGTTTCGCATACATTACTTTTAATTACGCGCAGATATTAATTATCGATAATTAATTACACTTACGTCGTACCCGTTTTAATTTAACTGACTTTTTATCTTTTTTTTAATTTTTAAAACTAAAGAAAAAGTAAAAAATAAATTAATCCATATATTGGTCCCAGCAGACATAACCTAATAACCTTTGCTTCAATATTGTATTGAAGTAAATTAACCTCAACGATGTAACTGTTACATTACGCTTATATTGTTCGGTAGGAAATTATATACCTTGATGTAACAAAGTAACATTGCGGCAACGTAGCCGCAATGTTTACGCTATGTGGGACGTATATCCGAAAGAGTTGAAGGACGCGGCGCGGCGCGGCGCGACGCGCGCCGCTTACGCACGTCCACCTGCGTGCCGCGTCCAGCGGCCGTGTGTATGTGTCCGCATGCGACGCCGACCGGCGGGCGCACACCAGGAGGCGGGGGCGCGGTAACAGGTGGCTCCGCGCCGCGGCAGGTGAATCGTCGGACCAGTTCGGCTTTTTTTGTGCGAACCACGGCTTCCCCCGCTCGTTCCCAGTCTCCCATTGTTTTCACGCTTATCTCGGTCTCGCCTTCGCTCGCGCCCGTCTCGAGCCTACGGAGGAATCCCACCAGGTCGGCCAACAAGCAGCAACCTGTTCGCCATCTCGACGACGCTGTGCGGAGGAATGACGTGCGCGACGACGCGACGTTGCGACCTGAGGTGAATCGACGACGTCGTCCACGTCCTCGACGCCGACGGACGGTTTCCCGTCGCATCCGCGTTGACGGCGCGCCCTCGACGGACGCATGAAAAGTCGGGGCTGCGGCAAAATCAAGAGCGAGACAATGCCGCCGTCCTCGCACACCAACTGGACGAAGCCGTTGCTCAAGGCTGGACAGACGACGCAGATGCAGGCTGTCAGGCAGCAGCAACCGAGTACCATGGCGACGGCGACGACGATGTCCTCGTTGGCCGTTGGTGCTGGAGCACAGAATCAAAATTTAGCGGAGCATCCGACGACGCCTCTCGACAAGAGGATCAAGGTGGTCCTGGTGGGCGACGGCGCGGTTGGCAAGACCAGCCTGGTGGTCTCGTACTCTACCAATGGCTTCCCTAAGGAATACGTGCCAACCGCATTCGATAATTACAACGGTGTGTGTATAACATGTATTCGCACGCTTTAGCGTGACACAACTTTCAAAATTGTGATCTGTGGGTTCACTTTGTCGATATTCTCGAAGCATATCCCAACAAACATCAACTGACAGTAACATTACATCAATATTATTATGCAATTTCCCACTCAACAATATAAGTATAATATGACACATGTTGTACACATAACAATTACATTGCTGAGTAGGAAATTATAATATTAATATTACTATAATATTACTGTTAGTTGATGTTTGTTAGGCTATATCCTGTTGTATAGAATTCCATTTTTAATATGCATGACAAATATTGTAAGATATTTACTTTTGCTTCTCTATCGTAACTGATCTTTTAATTGTAACTTTGTTCTACTTTACACCATTTGGCATTTTATTCTGAGCAAATGGACAACAATGTATATTAATGTTAAATTAACCCAACAATACTAACATCTTCCTGATATTTATCCAGTGGTCGTAAATGTCGACGGACAACCGCTGAATGTCCAGCTGTGTGATACGGCAGGCCAGGACGATTTTGATCCCTTGAGATCATTGTGCTACCCAGAGACAGATGTGTTCCTAGTTTGTTTCAGCGTTGTATGCCCCTCGTCTTACCACAGTGTGGCTTCCAGATGGATCAATGAAGTGCGAAAATACTGTCCCGATGCTCCAATTATTTTGGTACGATCTATGTTCAGAGAGTAATTTTTTAATAGGATATTATATTTCCAATATAATTGAATTTATCATAATATACCAATATCGCAATAATGACATTACAAATGATACAATTTTATAATAGTATTATAATATATGTTATTTAATTAGTATATATAATCATGTTATATTTAATTGTATTATAATTTTCTAGGTAGGGACAAAAAGTGACTTAAGATCAGACGTACGTCTGATGCTGCAATTGGCGAGATACGGTCAGGCACCGATCACTACTATCCAGGGCCATCAATTGGCGCACAGATTAGGCGCCGTCAATTATGTAGAGACGTCTGCGTTGACGCAACACGACCTCAAGGAGGCCTTCGATCAGGCAATAGTCAGTGCCCTCAATACACGACGCGGAGGCGCCAATTTACTATATCGGCGTAGGAAGCCGCCCCCGTTGTGGCGTAGATGGTTGTGCTGCTGGGAACGGCCGTCTTCCAGCGAGACCTAAACAATCCTATTTTAAGTGATAGACTCTATAATTCTTTAGAATCCCTCTGTGATCATAGGCGGTCGTCCTCCTTTCTGTCAGAATCGTCATCCCTCAGCATGGCATATTCAGCTAGCTTGGTTGAGAATTAGTTCGTCGTAAAAATAGAGCAGCTAGTACTTTGTTATTTAGATTTTAGGCGAGACGACTATTAATAGACATTCGCACGAGTCGAGAGCAACCCTGTAGTTACGCGCGATGCTTTAATATTGCTCACCCATCTCCATCACGTATGTGTAATTTTTATACTGCACATTAAATACATTTTTTAATGCGCATTTCACGAGAACTAACAAACTGCCAGGACAAACGCCAAAATAAGATATTAGCTGATAAAGTCGTACAGTACTGGAAATAATGACACGTAACTCGTGCGAATGAATGAATTCGTAATTAAGGGTTGCTCAACATATACAATTTATGAATACATATGAGACTTCGTTGGGAGCAAACATTAGTCGAATTAACAAGTCTGACAGACGGAGTGAGCGAGTGCCGCCCTCGTAAAATTCCTCAAGCCGCATGGCATAATTTATTATAATATTAATCGTATTAATCATTATTTTTGTTACTAGCATAATAATTGGCTACTCGTTGGTTGTGATTTTTCGTGTACGTAATATCCTTGTTTCAATTGTCGCGGTAAAGATCAGTTCTCTCCCTTCCCTCCCCTTATCAAGGATATTAGGTGGCCCTTTGTTTTGCGACCACCGTAGCATATAACAATTGTATATTTTTTACTTGTTGCGACCTCTCGTATATAAATATATATAAATATATATATATTTATTTTTTAATATCTTTGATATATCGGTATTTTAGTAGAGTAACAGTAGCTTTAATCGGACACTTTTTACAGATCGACGATATAATCGTGACATCACACACATAGAATTTATATAGCATATATAAGGAGTTTTAGTAACGGAACAATGATATTTCTTAAAATATGTTTCTTTTTTATATAAGCATATGTGATGTAGTAGTATTTGTACGAGCGATATCAATCGTATAAAAGAATATCAAATACAATAATTAGCGAAGAGAAATATGTAAATGCGAATATATACGAGGTATTCGGCGACTATTCGAAAACTCGGGAACTTACTAGGAAGGTTGCTGTGATCTTACTTGAAACTCTTTACCGGTAATTCTACTGTGTGTTGCATATGGAATTGTATTGAATAAGACTGCAGAAAAGATTTTCAAAGACTCTGCGCAGTATCGTAGGCTTAATCTGCTGTAATATTTCATTTTCATCACATGACATCATCAAAAATAAATTGTATATAAGTATTTATTCATTGAAAAACGAGAGAGAGTTACTTTTATGCATGTCATTTATGATACAGTCTATCAGGAAAGAACTCGATTGGCGCAACTCTGTGCGAATATCGTTAAAATCGAATATCATGGGAGACAAAAGAAGTAAATTAGTAATTGTATTGCTATTAGATAAGATGTTAAAAAAATAAAAATTGCGCCAATCATAATTCTCGGTAGAATGTATGTCATACTTAAGATTAAAAAATAATTTCTTATAGCTTGCTTTTTTTAATTGTTTCTTTTACTTTATAAAAACTTTAATTTTCGTGAGATATTATTTTACTTATTATTTTAATATGTTTACTGATTAGTTTTCTTTTTAATTGATACTGTATTGTACTGATATGTAACAAAAGACAGTACAAAGTCATAATTTGCCTACGTTGTCTCGATACAAATCTGCCTTGAACGGTTTAACGAGAAATATTTGCTTTCTATTTTATCAATAGCGGGTATATTCTACAAGTGCGATACCGTGCGTCGAAAATAGAAAGATGAGGAGAAGAGGTATTCAGAGCTCCACGTGCGTTTCGTGATCTTCGGAAAACGATGGCGAACCGAGTGCTCGGCAGCGCAACGGTGAACTCGCCTAAGCAGCTTTACAAATATTTATTGCGCGAATGCGAAAAGCTGCCGAAACACACGCAGCAATTTTACAAGCACTCAGTCAAGCAAGTAGGTACAGAATAATTTTCTAATAATGGTAACCTGCTTGACGCCTAGTCAAAAACGGAAATTGAACTATCTGCTAAATTATAATTCCTGACATAAATCTAATGGCTATTACAATGTTTTCGCGATAAAAATATCTCTCTTGTAACGAATCCTCTATTGGTGAGATAAGCTTCTTGTTATTGGAAACATTGTTTTTTCCAGAGTTTTAAGCAGCATGCCTCAGAATCCGATGAGGAACGTGTGCAGCAAATCATGGAGCAGGCACTGCTAGATGCCAAGTGGGTGATACAAAAGGTACACTCTCAGACTACGGACTTAAACTCGATATTTGAATCAATGATAACTCGTACCTTCTTCTTTACAGTACAACCAGCCAGGCGGTACTTCAACAAATGATAAATCCAAGTGATAAATCGACACGAGTTGTAATCTACGTGAAGCACATGTGACAGATTAGTATTAGGTAGAAAAAAATGAATTTTGAGAAGGTTGTTAGTGAGAGCACCAACAGCAGTAACTCACAGTTTTGGAAAGCCATTGAAATCTGGATGAGAAATCCTCACGTTGTTAACCGTCGGATCCTAGCGTCTCAAGAGCTATTAGCGGTTGAAGTCAACTGTGACGTTCCCGATATTTTCGAACGCATCGAAAAGCTGCAGATCAAAGCTGATGATTTTGAGCGTTTATCCACGGGAGATGTGAAATATTTATTGGACATCTTAAGTATCGCGGAGTATTGCCAAACGCTTCAATGTACAGATCCGGTCGTGGTGGGCGACGATAAGACATATCTGCGCGTGAGGAAGCTGCTGCCTCGCAATACGCAGATATTCTCGTCCACGCTGGAATTCGTGTTTGTCGACAAAGGATCGACTAGCGTCACCAGTTTCCACAAACCGATTGTCCCGGGTAAACAGTCCCTGGGTTTGAATACAGCCTACAGGATACAGCATCGCGAGTATGTGTCTACATGTATAAACGTATGTAAAACGGACGGCGATAATTATGGTAGAGGCTGCAACTGGCTCAAATCCAAGTTCTTCCCACGACTGTTGAGATGGTTGGACGACGAGGATGATACCACCGGTCCGAGGATCAGTTCTCTCGGTCTCATCTCCGTTGAGAAGTATACCTTGCTGTACAATCGGCTGAAAGAGAAGTACGGCACAGAAATGGTGAATGTGTGGCCGGAGAACACGGATCCGGCGAAATTCGTCTACGAGGATATCGCGATTGCGACTTACCTGTTATTGCTTTGGGAGAAGGAGAGGCTGGAGAAAGGAACGCAGGAGTTACAGTCATTCGTCGATCTTGGCTGCGGAAACGGTCTTCTCGTCTACATCTTGTCTAGCGAAGGTCACAGAGGGACAGGAATCGATTTGCGCAGGAGGAAGATCTGGGATCTGTTCCCGCAGAGCACTCGTTTACAAGTGCGTGAAAAATTCGTTAAAACCATCATCTACCCTAGTGAATTCGGACATCAGTCCACAATCCGCACTGCTCTTTCATTAATAATTTATTGTAATTTTATGGATAATCCTTTTATCCTTGTATTAGAAATAGATTTAAAAAATTTATGGATATTATAGACATAATGTTTAACAATACTAATATTCATTTTATCGTGCAAATATATTTTAACAATCATATTGCATTGTAGGTCGGCACGATCATTCCATCCTCTGATACGGTCTTCCCCGGCGTGGATTGGATCATAGGGAATCACTCGGACGAGCTCACCCCTTGGATTCCTGTGATTGCCGCGCGTAGTTCCTACGAGTGTCGGTTTTTCCTGTTGCCATGCTGTGCTTACGAATTCGACGGTAGCAAGTATCGCCGATGCAACGCCGCCGAGAGCCAGTATTCGGAGTACATGTGTTACGTTAAAAGCGTGTGCGAGGGTTGCGGCTTCCTCACATTAGTGGACAGATTGCGAATCCCGTCGACTAAGCGGACTTGTTTCGTTGGATGGAAGAGGACTTACGCGAAGGAGAACATCGCGACGCTGGATGCCGATATCCAGAGAATCATAAACGCGAGATCCCGAGTGGAAGATGTAAAGATCGAAGCGGAGAACAACGACCTGTGGTCTGCGAGCTTCAAGCCGAGGGATTCGACGATACGAACGCGGAATTGCACGCAATTAGATAAAGAGCTGATTCTCGAGATAGTCAACGTGGTCGCGGCGCATCTCCTTCGCGCGGGTCGTAAGATACCGTTGGAGCGGAGACCCGGTGAAACGTGGAACGCTGGCGGACACATCGGCATCGGTGAGGTGGCGAAGCTAATCGCGCCCGGGATGCTGCAGCAGCTGCGAAACGAGTGCGGCGGGCTGCAAACTCTATTGAAGAATCACAGTCACATATTCTGCGTCGCTCAGGGAAAAGTGCAGTTTAGGATACCCGGCACCGTTGACAAGAGGAAGAAAAGGCGAAGGAACGCTGGCGCTCCTTTGAGGAAGGTGAAGCCTTGCTGGTTTCACAAGAATCATCCCGACGGGTGTCCCGCTCTAGAGATCGATTGTGACTTTCAGCATTGAGGTCCTTTTGTTCTTTATTGTTCTGCGTTGCGAAGTTTTGTATACTTATCTAAGTCAAACGTGTACGTAACAGTGGATTTTATTTTAAATAAAAGAAGATAAATGTCGATTGCGTATCGACGCTGAAATAAAAAAGAAATGTTCATGCAATAAATTCACGAAATTTGACTCAGCAATACAAAATATAACAATAGTCAACTAAAATAAACGATAATTAATTAAATTATGTCTCGAGCATATTGTTATAGCATTAGTGATACGTAAAATACATCACAGTTTTGATCATTTGCTTAATGTTCGAAATCTTTCTCTTCACATCTGTTCGCCATTTGGAAGCATTTTTAATTAGTACGTTATATTACACACAAGCAATTTGTTCGAATCACAGGGTTGAATTTCTCGAAATCTTTTAAAAAAGACTTTCACTTGAGAAAATCTACCACCAGTATGTCGTCCAGGTTTAGTAGCTTGGTATCGCCATCTTGATTGTCCTGTAGAAGCGCTCCCAACATCTGCTGGCCGCTCTTTAATTTCTTAACGTCGAGCATGACCACCTGGTGGACGCGTCTCAGGTGCGTCTGGAGGTTGCACTTTTGTGTGAATAAATGCTTGCAGTGCGGGCAGGGGTAAGGTCGGTCACCAGTATGATGCTTCTGGTGCAGCTGCAGCGTAAACTTCTGCACGAACGACTTGCCGCACTGCTCGCACTTGTACGGTCGTTCCCCTGTATGAATGCGCTTGTGTCGTTCCATCTGATACGGCTTCATAAACGTTTTGCCGCACACATCGCATTCTTTCCTTGAAGTCTGAGTCGAAGGTTTCGTCGCCGTTGGCGTCGTCATCGTCGTTTGATCGCTCGTCTTCGCTTCAGACACACTGATGCTGGTATCTTGAGTCTGTATCTGTACGGACACAGAGGGCATACAATTGTTCATCTGAATAACTGTCGCGTTGCTGTCTACGGATGTCATCTCCGTCGGCACTTGGCTGGTTATTACCATATTGGCGTTACCCAGGTTACAAGTTTCCTGAAAAGGATCAGGATTGACTAACTCGATCACATTAGTTGGCATTCCGATGTTGATGGCATTGGAACTGTTTGCTGGCTGCGTCAGTAGAGTGTCGTCCGTTTGAATAGTGACGAGACCGTTTGCCAACAGGAACTGCAGATTCGCCACCAACTCATTGTTTTCGTTCACGGACAATATAGAATTGTTGTTGAGAATCGTCGTCGTTGCTGCGTCAGCGTGGTTGAATGAGATTTGATTCGGCAAATGAACTGTAGTACCGAGATTCATTTCATTCTCTTCCAACGCAGGATAATCCAGATTCTGCGATGGCGCGGCTTCATCGTTGATCATGGCAGGAGTCGTCGTCATTGTTGTCGTCGTCGACGTATTATCTAGTGAACTATTGCAAACTTTTTCGAGGCTGGCCGCTGCCTCCGCCACCGCAGCGATCTTCGAATGTTTCGGTTTGCGCTTCGTGCCGCCCTTATGCTCCCTTGCGTGCTTCAACATGTGTACCTTCTTGTGACCCGAAGTGCGGAATCGGAAATCGCACACGGGACACTTGAATGGTTTCGAACCTAGAACATTTAAAGTGTGTCAATATAAATTGTTATTTTTTATTCGAGTTAAAATTCTGATATTTATCACACATAACTCTGATGTTTAAAAGTCGCAAATGAAAGAGATTTATATTAAATAACAGGAATGAATTTTCCTTACGTTGTAATTATTCTCATTGAATTGTGATGCATAAAATAATTTAAGAAATTACTCTCACCTGTATGCAATCGCATGTGAACCTTTAAACTGCCCTTCGTAGCGAACATGCTGCTGCAGACATGGCAACAGAACGTCTTTTTACCTGTGTGAACTTTCATATGCGAGTCTAAAGTACACTTGACCGCAAAACTCTTGCTGCAGTGATCGCATTTATACGGTCGTTCGCCCGTATGCGTGCGAATATGCCTGATAAGGTCGCTTGGTTTACGGAAAGTTTTCGGACAGTACTTGCATTTATTAGTATATTCCCTCGTCTCCTTCTTCTCCATATTTTCCTGAATGATCAAATAATATAACAATGACTATAAGTCACTTGATCGATGCAAGACTTTGTGAATTAGTGTAAATATTTGTATGTACTTACATCAACGTAGTCCATGCTTTTTCTCTCGGCGACTGCATCCATCAAAACCTTCTCAGAAACTGACGGATTCGGATCTACTTGGACATCTAGCGTCGTTATCCCTGGTAAATCGGTGTTCGAGGAAATAAGATCCTTCTGAGAGCTATCTGGTTTTGTGAATGAATTCCAAGCAGTATGCATTTTATTATGAATTTTCAATTGCAGTTTGCTGCCCAGTATCTTCTGGCAGGTCGTGCATTTCCACCGTCTGTGAAAAAATGAAAAAATGCATGATTTTTTACTAAGATGCGTTTGAGAAACATTTCTCGTTGTTATGTCAATTAATTCACTTACTGCTTATTCGTGTGCATCTTCATATGCCTGCTGAGACCGCCGTTTGTACAGAATCGCTGGGAACATTCCGAACACTCAAACTCTTTAGCACCGCGATGAGATTTCAGATGTTCCTGTGATAATTATGTTAATTTTACTGCATGATTTAGAAGTAGTTGTAATTTTATACTGCAATGTATGAAATATCTAGAAAATGTTTTTTGTACCTTTAATCTCTCTGTTGTGAAACCTTGACTACCACACATGTGACACTGCAACAGAGTTTTACTCTCCGTCGAGCTGCCAGAAGAAACAAGTGTCTCTGGTTGTATTGTGCTCTGAAAAGTCCTCCTACAAGCATCGCACATCTTTTAACTATTCGATGAAAACAGTGAAAACAGTCTCACATTAAATTAAAACATATGAATTAAAATAACTTACATAAACAAAGGATTTCTTTCGTTCTCGCACGATACAGTATTGCTTTTCTGCATTGTTTTCTCATGTTTAATCATGCTTTGTATTTCCGATCCATTTGTAGTGTCCGCTTTCGCGATAACTTTCGAGTACTTCGACGGACATACTTGCGAAAGTTTTACTAATTCCGAACAATTCTCCTTAGGATTTATTACCACCAGATGAGTGTTTCTCGTAATTTGAGACGCGTCTATGTTACTGGCGGTGGTAACTAGAGCTCGCTGTTCCTCTTGCTGGTTATTATCTATGGATCTGGGCAAAATACTGGACATATTCGTAGAGCTGCTCGTATTTAGACCGATATCTAAATCGTTATCCGTCTGGAAAATCGAGTTTAAGTATTAGTAATTTCATGCTTATAAAATACTTTTATTAACACTTTATTAATTTTTACTATTAATAAAGTACTAATACTATTAATACTTTATTGAAATACACTTTTATATCGATAGATATAAAAGTAGATTCTGAAACATTTCTTTTAGAAAGAAAATGCATTTACCTGCAATGTAATTTGGTTCATATCAAACGAATCGAATTGTGACATAAATATGGCATTGCCTGACGGTTCCAGAGCCTTGTTATGTTCATATATAATATTGAGCACCGGTTGTTCTCTGGAATTGTTGAGAGAACTCGTATTCGTCTCGTCCACTTGCCTTGGTAGATTATTTGCTCCCAACTCGAGATTCATGCCGATATTAAATAGTTGCTGATTCAAAGTCTCCTCGATTTCTCGTATGCTTTCCTATAAAATTTCCGAATATTTCACTCATCTCTCTTATTACAACACATTTATGAATCTCTTATAAATATTAGAATTATGTACCGGCGTGAGAGTTTGATCTCCTGAGTAATGAGGTAACGTGATGGTACCAGTTTCATCGGCATGTAGAGTTTGCGACGTTTCTAAATTAGTTGTGTCAACAGGTAAATTTTCTGGAATCATATACATATTTAGTTTTAATTTTTGTTGATTCCAACATACCTAATTGATTTTATCAAATTTTACATATAATTTATTTATTTTTTTTTTAAACATACGATTTACTATCGACGGCGTTGTATTGTCCGGTAATAAAAAGGATTTCTCTTTCTCCGCGCTGATATTTTGAAATTGATCGGAGAAAGCCTGCGTAAAATCTGGTGCCATTTGTGGTTGAAACGACACCTCCATATCTTCGGTGAGAGTGATGCTCTCCGGTAACGCTGATGTAATTCCTTTATCCGCACTTAAAGGCTGCGACTCCTTCTGATTCTGCGTCTTTTGTTCCTCCAATTGCTGTTTGTATATATGTGAGATTTTTAATACTTTCTAATACTTTCTACAACATATATTTAATATACCAATATATACCAACCCGTTGCGTCAGCTCGTGCATATGCCTTTTTATGTGCTTCCGGCAATTGACCTTTGTTTTAAACGTTTTTCGGCAGTACGGACACATGTACGACCTTTTATTGCTATGCGTAACTAAATGTCTCTTCATGCTACTCTGCGTGGAGAATTTTGTGTCGCATACCGAACAGCTGTACGGCCTCGCGTCGTCGTGCGTGTGCAAGTGAGATTTCAGCACACTGTTCGATGTAAATCTCCTGCAAATCAGGAAACGCGATTCTGATATGCAAAATATATTAAAAGTTAGATCAGCAGACAGATCGAACAATCTATTCTTTTTTTCATATGTAACTCTTATATATGTTGACGAAGGTTTTTGATTAATCTGATATTAGACTACAGAAATGTCATATCTCGAACCTGTCGCACTTGGAACACTTGTAAGGACGCTCGCCCGTATGTCTACGAAAATGTTGCTTCAAGTGGCTGACTTTCCTGAACGCTGCATGACAAACCCAACACTCGTGTGGCCTGGCTACGCCAACGTTTTCATACGATTGTTTCTGTTTCGACTGCGCTACGTTAATTTTATTACCGGCATCGCTGATGACAAGCGGTTCTTGCAGTACCACTTGCGGCACCAAGCTTTCCACTTTCGATATCTTCGGTCTTTCCCGTGTGTGACTCTTCATGTGATTTTTTAGAATGGTGCTCGCGCTAAATGACTTGTCACATATGTTGCACTTGTGCGGTTTTGTGTGTAACCTAAAATGAAAAAAAAAAAAAAAAAAAAAGATTTGTATTAACATTTGAATTGATCTTATGCAAGAAAGGGAAGGATAGATACATATGCAAAATGATGAATTAAAATGTCATATAAAGATCATATAAAAAATGTTAAAACTTGCTTCGTGTGAGCGGTAAGGCTGCTATGACACGCAAAGGTTTTGTCGCAGGAGTCGCAGGCGTATTTCTTCACTCCAGTGTGAGTCCGTTCGTGCGCTATCATTGTCGACTTTAGCGCGAAGGAACGCACGCAATACATACACTGAAAGATACAAAATAAATTAGATGAGACATCGCGATCTATATTTTCAAAAATACGAAATAAAATTTTAATTTTACTTTGAAGGGCTTCTCTTGAGTGTGTACGCGTAAATGACGTATCAAGTCCGATGGCTTTTTGAATTCTTTCGGGCAGAATGAACATGCATACCACCGTATGTTTCCTACGCAACGTTGTTTTATAGTGAGATACCTGTGAATGTAGATAGTTGTTTATTACAAACATAAAATTTTGTTCATTCCAGTTAAGTCATCATATGTATTTTTAAATTGCTGCTGTACTTTTCATACAATTTTACGTTTCCCCCCTAGAACAAAGAATATTACCTCGAAGTACCACCAGCAGTTCTGTCCAACAGCGTGACGTACGACGTTGACGAATCCGTTTTCTTCGGTTCTATGGTTTCTGTGAACAAAATATTTATTGTATCATTCAAAATAATAACATTTAGAAAATTTATAGATTATATTTATAGAATATATTTTATTAATTATATTTATATTCAGATGTAATATTTCTTAATGAATGACGAATAAAACAATTACCTTTCGAAGTGCCTTCGTTTTTATTCGGTAAGCCGCTGTTTTTCAATGCTTGTTGCAGGATATCATTCTGTTCCGCACTTAGCGTCGCGGTTCTTGTGGAATCTGCGGTATTGTTCACGACAGATTCCAAAGATGCTAATTGTGATATAACACTGTCGACGGTAGCGCGCATGTCAGCTTCCGAGGAGATACTGGAATTAGCTTCTGTAAGCTTAGCGACATATTCCTGAAACAAACACGACGTTTGTAACTCTGAATCATTCTGCGTAATAAATATTGCACTTACCTCCGATAAAATAGGATGCATTCGTTTTATGTGTCCATTTAAACTGCCCAACTTCTTAAAGATACAGGAACAATAAGAACAGGCATACGTGGGCTCACCTTCTGGCGCATTATGTACTCTCAATATATGCGCTTTTAGATTCCCTGAAAAATTAGTAAAACTCACAGTGTGATTTAAGATTCCTGGCACATTATAGACAAACTTTTTTGAATCTTGAAAGTTTTCTAATCGAAAGAAAGGTGAAGGATTTTTTCTGCGAAAAAATAATACAAAAATGCAGAATAAAATTTTTTTCTTAGAAGACTTTGTTTCCAGGAAGAATTATTGTGAAGATTGATAACATATTCTCTTCTTGACTCTCTTTCTCTTCGATTGTCAGTTCAGAAACATTTAGTATATAATATTAATTGTAAATTTCTCCAAACCTTTTTGACTAAACTTGGCGTTACAGAGACTGCAGGTATGCGGCCGAATGCCCTTGTGTTGCCAGGAATGGATTTGTAGTGAACTCTTTTGCGTGAACGCCCTGTTGCAGATGGTACACTAAATGGCACAAAAAAAACGTATGTATGAAACTATTATAAATATTATCATTAATGAGTTTCTTCTACAAAGCATTTACCTTAAAGGGCTTTTCTCCAGTGTGTACTCTGATATGTCGCATCAATTGGCTCGGTTTTTGGAAAGTCTTCAAGCATATGGTACATTTATACATTGTTTTATGTTTCGTTCCCCTCTTAGTTTGCTTTACTATCTTCGTCTGTAACTGTAGAGAAATAAATGCGATAAGACTCTTGAGCACAGACGCGATCTGTTTATTGGAAGTGTAAGAGCGCTTTTAAGGAAAAAAAGGGTGAAGAAAGAAACCTTTTATTGCAGTTTTATGCAAAACAAAAAAAGATAAAGGAGCCTAACGGAGCATTAATATTATTGCAGAATTATTGATCCATCAAATGTATAAAAAAATAAATAAATATTTAAATATACAACATAAATAAAAATTTATCAAACGATAAGTAAACCAGAAAAATAAATTTATACAAAATATAATTTAAACAAAATTGATACAAAATATAATACAAAAAATAAATTTAATAAATTACTTAATAAATTCTTCCTATTTACCCTGTAATGTTCACGAATGTGCATTCGATAGAGTGCGGGCTGCACGAATTGTTTGTTGCATAATTTGCACTTTCGCACATCCTCATTCGCCCATTTTTCTCCGTGAAGTTTTAAATGCGCGTCCAATTGAGCCTGTAAACATAAAAATAATTTATACCTTTAAAATACGAATTATTTTATATTACTTATTTCTTACATTTTACATTATCTTTTTATCAACTATAATTCGTAAAAGTTATCTAATTTTCCATAAAGTACACATCTCTGAGCATCCTTGTGTCTGTGTATAATAATTTTAAGGATTATTGAGATTGTGATGTACCTTATAATACTGTGCGCTGATACCAAGTGCAAGATGGAACACGCGCGTGCAGACGAAGAGGAGCGCGAAATTCAGGCAGTCTACAGCGAACGACATATCGGAAGACGGCACCGTGGCTCGGTTGTGTAATATAAAGTAACACGCGGCAGTGGGTACTTATATGGCAGTGCTTGGAGCAAAAAGTAGGCCGAACACAACGCAATGATCCGAATTATCGTGGCGATCGATCGTTTCGAAGAAACGCCTTTTTTACAATATCAACGCTGATAAAAAAATGAACACAACATTGAACACGAAATTTGACTGTTACTCGTGTCTCGACAGTAAATTGAATCATGTGTATGTCGCGCATACACAGAATTCCGCTAGCGAGTGTCAGACGATAAATCCAGACTCCAAAATAGCTCGCGTTTTCCATCACCTACTGATAAATAACATTGAGAAAAGAGCGAAGTATAAACTAAAGATCAGACTACTCGTCCTGGAGATCGGACTATTCGTCAAGCGATTAATTATACGTAGAGCTTTATTGCATTGTGACCACGTGATGGTTGCATTTTGCGCTGCGACAGCCGAACGATTGCAAGAACTCGAATCTCACTCTCCCTTTCTTTCTCCTCTCTCTCGATACTTTCTTCTGTTATTCTCTTCTTCCCTATCTTCTCTCGGAGAATTTCATATCAAAATATATAATAATTCTTTTTCGTTTCTCGTCTTTCCTTTTCCTCTGCCACTCTCATCCGTATCTTCCCTCTCTATCTTTCTTCAGCGAATTTCATGCTGAAGCAGTGCATGTAATAAAATTCTCTTTCTTCCTTTTCTCTTCGCACCATCCAGAATTGGCAGCGACGGTTTCAAGACGAATCTCGAGATCGTGAAGATCGTACTCTTTTAATTTCCGTGCATCATCGTATTCAGTATCGCGCCGAAGGAGGACATTGCACTTTTTCCGACACGCATACTGTTAGCGACCCAACTGCAGCAGCTTTCTCCCCTCTCAGCCTTTTGATCTTCCCGAAGACGTCCAGTCTTCTTCTTCCTCTTACTCTCCCTTCCGCCCACGAATCGTCGTACTCTTCTTCCTCTTCCGTTTGATCGATCTACGCGACCTCCCGTTTCTTCGTCTTCCTCCTTCTCCCTCTTTCGAGTTTCGTTCTCCTTTTCCAGCAGAAGCAACAGCAGCACTTCCTTCGCAATGACGAGATTTCGGTTCACCAACGATAAGCTCGCCTCTCGCATCTCGGATTCCTCAGATGTCGTCAACAAACGCCACGGGATGAACTGGCGATCTACACGAGTAAACCTGAGACGGCATAATTTGTAAGTCCATAGAATTTTACGATGATTTTAAAGACTGGCAATAATTCCAGATGAGATGACGGAAAAAGAATAATAGAAGCTCCTTCAGTGATTCCTTTATGACTCTTACATGAAAAACTGAAGATTCAATGAAAGCATTTCGGAAAATATTCCATAAGTCTATACGATTTGTCACAATAATCATTCACAATCATTACTTGAAAAATAAAAAAATAAAATGTAACAACGTTCTCATGAGCCTGGATTTTATCTTTTATTTGTTAGCAGCATCCGAAAGAAAAGTCTAGAAAAGATTCGACAGTATTTGCAGCGATTCTTTATAATGAAGCGTATTGAATCGCCAACGCACGGAACATCTAATCACGTCGGACGTAGTGATTCAGGAAACGACCTCCGGCTTCGATACACCGCCCACCCTTGAGAAGAGCGCAGATCCTCACTATTGAAACCACTCTCTTACATTTCGCTTCTTTCCATATAACACTATTAATATAGTTATATAAAACAACACTTTATTCTGGATGAGAGAATTAATGTCGAAGAGAACGAAGAGCTTTTTATAAAAACAGAAAGGCACTGAGGTAAAGGACGGAAGAGTCAGCTTTGTAGTTCTTTCCAACGCATCTTCCTTCGTAATTCGAAGACAAGGACGAGCTGGGCAGTGCGAATGATTGCACAATAGCGGATGGACAATTGGCGTGTCAAGTGTCATGCAGACGACGCGAATGACTCGAGACTGAAGAGTAAGAAGAAGAGGATCGACAGCGCTCTTAAGGGACGGAGTTCCTAAAATACGATCTCGAGGAAGCGTCATCGGTTTCCCCGTATTAAATCGCTCTCTTTCTCGCCGCCGTTCTCCACGCCATCGCAGATTTCGCTGATCGCCTCTCTCTGGTCTTCATCTTCTTCAACGCGTCACGCTGTGGTCAGATTATTATTGCTTCGTGCGTAAACACGAGTGCGAAACGGGCCTTTGCGAAAGATTACACTGTCGCTCTGAGAGTTAAGTTTCTTCCGCGAAGGAGATCTCCCGTATGTCTCAAAGCGGCACAACGTGACGATCCATCGACCGTTTTTATATCTTAATCCGGTTGTGATTTAAATATCGCTTAAGACGAACGAGCAATCTCGACAAGGAATCGAGATTTTCAGGGTTACTAATAATAGTGAGTTATCATCGGAACGGCGGCTATATATCCTCACTTTTCCCGGTAAAGTTCAACGGTTCGTTTCTTATCAACGACAGTCGCATTATCGGCGCTTTTATTTTGCCCGACGATTCTTCCTTTCCGCCGTCTACTTCTGCCTCCTTCGCAAACTCATTTTGTATTCGTTATCCTCTACCGGTGCACGTAGATTATCAATCCGAGACGCATCGACTCCATCTAAGCAACAAAAATGCACGTCAATTATTTATGCTTGGGATTTCTCTTCCTTTTTTAAATATAAATTTCGTTTCACATGTCGTACATACCATGTACTAAAAAGAGACACAAACTGCACCAACTTCTATTACGAACTTCGAAGTTTTCGGGGAAAGGCAGGGGACCACCTCGAAGACCTTTCAAGTCGTGTCTGACGCCAGAAAAAATATACCAGTCCGTAGACGAGTGTGTAAAAAACTGCCGGAACGACGTAAGCTACGTTTCAAGAGAATTCTTCCTCGTCGATATTTGATCAAGAAGACAAGTTAAGCGAAGATTAGTAAAATTATGATAAAGAATTGTTTGCCAATTTTATCAATTAATTTTGCAAAAAAGTAGTTTATTCGATCGCATGTACTTCCATATTTATTTTTCGAGCCCTTTATCTCTTCGGTAGTAAATTCCAACGATGCAGAACACTAAAGAAATGCGTGCAAGTAACTTTTGTGCGATCATGATTTAATCAACATCTCACATAAGCAACACATTGTTTAATTAATCTAATAAGGAGAAGTTAAAATGGCCACGCAATCTTGTAGATGAATAAATATAAATTCTTGCGGCGCATTCCAGTGATGTGTTCCTCAACTTTAAGAAAAATCGCACATTTCATAAAAGAGATACGCGTTCGACAACGGGATGACAAGCGCATACATGTGCACGTTTCACGAATACTCGCTGCTCACTGACGAAGCGGCTGTAAATGTCGCTTACGTCGTCGTCGAAATCATCATCGTTATCGGTTTCTCCTTTCTCTCCGCAAGTTACTTTGAAATTTAATCAAGAAATGTCATAGTAGATGAATCATATTAAATCTAATAGCCTGAGATTCCATATTATCTTTATATAAAGAATGTGTGTATTCCCTTTTTTCGTATCTTCTTTAATTTTTTTTAATTTTGTTCTTTTTTCTTCAATACAACTTCTTTCTGTTTTCTAAACATAATTATTTTTCTCTTCAATAAAAATACAACCGTTTTTGTATTTTTATTCCTAAATTTTCATTTTTTTTTTTTTTAGTCTTTTTTACATCTTCAAATTTTCTCCATGTTTGTGATTGTCTTTAAAGGCTAGTTCTTTAAAGTGATTGTCTTTCAGGCTAAAATTAAGATGTTTATATCTTCTCCTTCTCTTCTCTTCCTTTACTTCAAGTTGAATCCCCTCAAGCTTATAATCCTATCTTAATATATCCACGATTTTCTCTACTTCTTTTCTTGAACCTAAAGTTTGTGTATACTCAAACACTGAAACAGGATGATACGCAATGCAACGCTTCCTGGAGTCTGTTCCACATTTCGACCTCACACGCGTTTACGCATGTGCGTGTGCGCGGACGTGTGACGCGTGTCGGCGGCCAAACGCGAGGGCAATCGGCGAGAGATCTGTGTGAGATCATGCGATTCAGTTGCGTAATTCGTGCGCGACCCATTAATACGGCCGCTGTAGCCGCCCACTTGCCCATGTCTTACGACCCACGCTGTTATCACGGTCACGCGTGATCGTTGCGATGATCGGCGGTGATCCCGATCAATTCTTATTGTCTTCGTAAACTCGGAAGATCGTCCGAACACATGGGATCGTAATTAAATCGAAGACATCTTCTTCTGATAAAAATGCATTTTTCTTCTACTGCTGATCAATTTAACGCTCGATGAGGACACGCGTTATCTCGAATGCATGATTCATTAATTCCATTCCCTGCGAATTATTGCTAATGATGTTGATTATATATATACATTTTTATGGATGTGTAGCAAAGATGAAGCAACTAAATACCATTGATGCTCTGCAAGGCCGATTATTGCTGGCATACTTTAACGACGCTATGAGATAATAGCCTCTTGATCTTCGAGACCATTGAAAGGAATTATTAAATCATCATCTCTATTTCTTTGGCTACAGTCGGTCGCGAGGATATATGGCGAGAAACGTGGATTCCTATTTTCTACGATTTGATTTTGGCTGGCTGGGGCGAGCAAATAAATCATTGTAGATCAACTCTTGATTAGACAAAATAACATTAAGATTCGTTTTATATCGAACTATTTTATATTAGCAGTACCAAACTTATTCATTGCTAAATCTTATGTTAATAATAATAAATAATTCTTGCCGATCGTTGAAGACACTGTTAAACAATAACAAATACATTTCGAAAAACAGATTCGGGCATGAAAAATAAATAAGTAATTACATATAGAATTTGTATGTTATGAATTGAGGTTTATGAGCGCCGACTTAGGCACATGGTTCAATTAAGAAACGAATAAACGAATACGAGGCAAAGCACTTTAGACCTTAGCCGCAATAATTATGTATCCCGAATGTCGTATCTGGAATGATGAATGTTATCGGTCGGTAGGTCGGTCTGCTCGATCAGCAGAAATACGTTAGCATTACACAGCATCGATAAGGCAATCTTAGCGTGATACAACTTGTACGCTATATAAAGACCGTCTCGAAACTATCGGATTGATATTTCAAGACTAGTCTTTTTTGTAATACTTATCAAAATTGTATACAGAAATTTTCGATTGCTGATATTTTATGTAGAAAAAAATTATGTTTATAAAATTATGTTTATTGGTTATTATATGAAGAAATAAGAAACGAGCAATCTTAAACTTACCTTCGTTGAAAAGGCGTCCTCGCACTCCGTGCAAAAGAGATTCTCCTCCTTTTCGTGTAGCAACATGTGAGATTTAAGACTCGCCATTCTCGCATATTTCCTACCGCATTCGGGACATTTTGGGTCGCCGGTATTATGCGTTGCCATGTGAAGCGTGAAATTTGTCTGTAACGATACCATTGTATGAAGTTACTAGACTGAATCTGATCATTGCAACCAAGATCAAGAAGAATAACTTTCTCTTACTGCCATTAATCTAATTCTATAAAAAATTAGCTGGTGATCAAACAGATTTATTCAACAAAAATCATTTAGATGTACATTTTAGCAATTCTATTAATCTAATAATAAATCTAATAATTATTTTTATATTTTGTCTAATATATTATCTTATATTAATACTAATATATATTGATTAAAATTATAAAATGATGTATATGAGTGACTCGATATATTTTCATTTTTTAAAGATAAATACATAATCATGAGATTCTCTTAAAAGTTAATAAAAAAGAAAAAACTTACTGGAATATTAAATGATGCTGGACATTTGGGGCATCTGTGCGGTTTCTCTTCGGCATGATTTTCCATATGTTTGCGGTACAATGTTTGTTTAGTAAATTCTTGTCTGCATATATCACATTTCAGAGACTGCGTATTCTACAACAAAATATTAATAATATAAAACTTTGCAATGAGAATAATTCATAACTATGATGAAATGAAATAAAATTATTCCAATATATGTATCACGCAAAACATTTTGTAAATCTATTTTAAATAATGGACTCAAAGCATAAAAATATTTTCAAGTAGCAATACTAATCAATGATATTAACATACTTGCAAAGTTATTCCAGTCTTTTTTGGTCTCCCTGGAGATCTTTTGTAGATGTTCTGTATCATAGATACAGGAATAGATTCACTTCTAGCATAATTGTCAACTGTTGACTGCTCTTTGTCTAATAACACATTGCTATTAGCTCCGATAGATAACAGAGATTCCGTAACTCCATATTCATTTATATCCTGCACTTTTAATTGCTCCGTAATCGCAGATCCATTCTCAAAATGTTGAAGTAGTGGCAGTAGGTTTGTTTGTTGCATCACAGTTCCTGATAGACCATCCACATTCAATTGGAAAACAGGCTAAAACAGAAAAGCGTGTCATGCTCAATAAATGAAACGTACCTATGTTGCTAAATGCTTCCAAGACACTATCAAGTTCATGTACCGGATGTAAAATAAAACTTCCATCCACAGTTTTTATAAATGCCGAAGAGACTATATTATTTTGTGGCATTAATGTAACTGGCGTCATGAGTTCCACCGTGCCATCCTCATGTTCTGAAAAGAATTAAATCTTCAGTAGTTTTGCAGAACATATACATTAAATAATCTTTCTGTTTACTTGTTCATTTAAATTACAATTTCCATAAGTGTAAAATATTATTACGAGAAATTCTAAATATAGATAAATCCCTAATTATTGTGTATATATATGAAGGCTATAGAACGTGTATTGCAATTGTAGAATTATGTACATACAGCTCTGGATCTCGCTTCTAGTTATTATACTTATACTGTTTTTGTATATTATATTAGTTCTATCGTCTTACCACCTACTGCCAGCAATGTATGACCATCATCGTCCATAGTGATAAAACCAATCGGCACTGTATCACTGGAGTCGGTAAGTTCCATAATCACATTCTGTTCTGTCAACATGTTGGCTTTTAATGTAACAAGCAGCAGTAGTCAGATAATAAGCAATATGTATAAATGGCTTGCTATATAATCTGATGCAGATCCAATCGCAGGTCTGAATGTTCAACAGCCACAGTTCTTACAGGCTGTAACACAACATTAATGGATTAATAATTAATTATAACGATAATATATTATAATGATAATAATATATCTTAATAATCTGGCTGAGGTCCAAATATTTGACGTTTTACAATTTTTATTTTTTTACAGTTCTTACTGTCATATAACTATCATTAATACAGACTACAATTCTTATTGTTGCATAACTGCATCATAAATAAATCAATGTTATAACAATAATTAAATCTGAACATAATCTAACACAGGTCCAAATGTTCAACAACTATAGTTCTTACTGTAACACAATATCAATGGATCAATAATCATAAGGATAGCTAGATTTTAACATAATCTGACAGAAATCGAAATATTTGACAGTTATATTTCTAAGCTACAGTTCTTACTGTCGCATAACTGCATCATTAATAAATGACTAAATTGATGATCTTAAACATAATCTCTGATCCAAATATTCGACTACAGTTCTAACTGCATTAATAAATTAACGATTACAAGGCTAATCAGATCTTGACGTAGCACAGATCTAAACATTCGACCGTTACAGTTCTCACTGTGTCATTTATGCGTCAACAATCGTATGTAAAGACAATTAGACCTTAAGCTCTGCGTAACTCTAACCTACATCTCGAGTGCGCAGTATACTGTTTCTCAAATGTTGTACCATACATCAAGATCGAATCGAGCATAACGTTTGACACGCCGAGATGCCCCGAAGTCACGTCTCGTTCCTCGCCCGTGGATATTTGATCCCGGAACTCTCGCTCACATCACACAAACGTATCTCCATATGTTGTTTTCTTGCCGCTCTCTCCCTTCCCCTCTCCTGGATGTGCGCTGGCCCGATCATCGTTCACCGCTCGTCGCAATCACTTCCTTTGCGGCTTTCGTTCGGTTCCATCCGTTGACCGCTTTTGTCAATGAATCGACGCGAATCAACATAATTCGTCATCGCCATCGTGTTTATGATGCGTAACAAGTCGTTATTAAGCCCGTATACAGCACAGAATATTTCAGCAATATAAATTTTAATTAACCCTTCCTGGTCATCGATTTTTGAACTGCTGGATGAACACTGTTAAAAAAATTACAGAATATACTTTAAACCTTTGACTTTGTGATAAAACAGCTTGGTAGTGCAAAATTTAATTAAAAAAAAAAAAAAAAAAATCGCAATCTTGGAAACTTTAGGGCAATTAATACGTTAATTTCTCTAAAGTTTCCAAGATCGCGTTTTTTTTTTAAATTAAATTTTAATTAAATTTTTAACAATTGTTACTAAAAAAATTGTAACTTTTTTCAATTTTAATATTTTAAAATGAAATTTTTACCAGATATTCTTCAGATGATTTAGAAAATGCTCGGGTCATTTTGACCAGCGTGTGATTTTTTTCGAAGCGTGACCAAGAAGGGTTAACTGAATCGGCGAGTAGCTCGGTGAAATTGTTCAGCGCAAAACTTGTAATTTGTTTCTTAATCTTCTATAAAAAATTAAATATCTTTTTCGCGTTGACTAAGATAGCGCAGGTACCACTTGATGATGATTAAACGGCAATTAGTTGAACCAGGCAGAATCGCTTAAATAAAAATAACATTTCTAGCTGACATGACTCTCGAATCTATTTTTTTGGTTATATGTTAAACGACAAGTTTGTTTAAATTTTGTTGAAACAGATGCAACATTAATTAATTAATTCTTTTGGCAGTTCGAGATGTGGAAGAAAAGGTTATATCAGGAACGAGTTTCGAATACTCTTTTTAGAGTTTAGAATTCTCTTTAAGATTTCACGTCTCGAAAATGAGGCAGATTTGTCTTCCTACCTAAAGCGCAAAATTATTACGTTCGCCGATTGATGCCATTTTGATGAAAAGATATCGTTCGATATATCGATTGCGAGCGCGTGCCAAACAATCGACTCGAGCCATGTCGATTTACATCGATACGACGAGCGTGTTTATCAATGTTTATTTGTTGAGGTTAACTCCTGGCTCTTGAATTGTCAAGTAAACGCTGTGCTTAATTCGTCTCTCGATAAGTCGGTCGATTCGCGGAAGAAACATGCCGGGCCCAGTCGAGCACCGGAGTGTTACACCGATAATAAAATTTGCTCGAGAAATCTTCCGGGGCGTAAGTGATGACATTTGTTCCAATTATGTAATCTTGTCTGCGCTCTTTCGATTTTTACGCATCGTTCCTCGATTTGTTAATTCATACACGAGTTTCCTGAATAAATCGTGCCGTCTGCCTGGAAAATGTGTCATTAATTGTTATATTTATCACGAGGTTACATCCAGACACGAATTTCATTTGATCAACATTTTATGGAAAATTAATATTCTACTTGTAAATTATTCTTCTCTTTTTGTTTGTGATATATTTATGTCGGTCCCTTTGGTAAAAAATGTTTTGGAGCTGAAGAAGTTGAACTTGTAGATCATATCCCTTATGATAAACAAGTATAGAGAGAGCGTAACAATTTGAAAATCTTAATGTCCTCATTTTTCTCCATCAGGTCATGATCTATACTTGTTATGTATGATAAGCGTTAATATTAGAAATACAATCTTTAAGATAAACTTTGAGAAGTTAAGAAATTAGATGTTTTTTACAGAGCAATGTGGAGTGATTTCCTTTTGACAAGAAAATTTTCCTAGAAAATAATGTTCAGTTAGCTTCTGGCAACGTAATAGCGTGTGTTTGATTGTTTATATCCTTTGTAGAGAAAAATCGTGCTAGGCAATAGATTCCCCGATGAACAGGCCGAGCGTACGCAACCTCCACCTGAAGTACCAGGAGGTCCATATCACAAAACTTCACAAATTTATTATTACCTTCGAGATGCTAGACGAGAAGTCCAACCACCAACTTTAATTAGTGGATCGAAGCAAATTGGTACAGAGTGAGTATAAATGTCAATCTTACATTTAAAAAGGATTAAAATCAATATATGTATGTGCAATATCTTTTGGTGTAAAGTTTAATCAGAATAATTGAACAAACTGATTCATATATTTGTAATAATTTTATCATTAAATAAAAAAGTTAGCTATTGCCATTAGCGATATCTTCTTTGAAACTTTTAGGAAGGAGCTCCTTGCCGAAAAGAAATACATTACTCCAGGAAAAACTTATAATTGGGGTTCCTAATTTCTCAGAATCAAGTCTAGCCATTGGTGCAAGTACATTGACATGATATTGTTCAATGATAAGTTTACTTAGCTATTGTACATAGAGAATAAATTAAACTGCGTTAAATTAAACTTTTACTTTGCGTTTAATTGATAATTATACCCTCGAAAAATAATTGCACATAAAATTATTATAAAGATACATTATCAAGAGACAGTAAGTTAAAATAAAAAATGTAACTATACAAAATGTAAGTGTATTCTTTCTGATGTTAAGATCTGATTAAATACTATCTTATTATTAGTTGAAGATAAAGATTAAAGAAAAATACGCTGTGAGATGAGGGATTTTCTAAATACGTTGTGGTTAAAGTAATTTAATCTTTACTCATTAACAGCGGATAAATTAATAACAGGAATGTACTCGTATACACGGATGTGTTGTATACGACAGACATGTACATATACATATATAAGTTTTCTTTAGATAGTCATAATATCTTGTTACATACATACGAAACTGCTTTTTCGTAAAATACATGTGGGACTAAAATAATACTGACACCAATACATTTGTACAGTTTTACAGTCAGTAGTTATATCGTAATATCTAACAATTACAGTACATCAAGGACTGATTCTAATATCTGATTCTAATTCGATAACAGTCGTAGCGAACGCAAAGCGTCGCCCATTAACGATCATGCGGACGGGGAAGAGAGAAGAGGAGACAGAAATAAATTTTTCGATAAATAAATTCAATAGGGGATTTGATTCTGATAATACTGTATCATATCGTAAGTTTTCGTACGGAAGTTGAGGTAGCTGTTACGTATTACATTGATCATGAAGATCGCTGCGTCACGATCGGTAGCGGTCGGTACAAACCGGCTGCGTAGCAGCTTGATAGTCTGTCCGCGGAAGCACGGTAATCCGGTATCGAGCATGAGGGAGACGAGAGAGATAATAGCTTCCTGGTAGGGCCTACAAGATAAAAAATATTTAAAAAGTGCATTTAAGTGTTAATTACAATTTATTAGTATGAACGATTTTTTGTTGCATGTAGGATGTAGTGTAAATGTATAGACTTTTGAAATAATAAGTAATATTCACCTAACTGCGAGAAAGGCCTGCACGCATAATTCCATGAACCAACGGAACGGTGCAGCTTCCATTTTGCCACCCATTACGAGGACCATTTCGTCAGTAAGCTTAATGTCGGGTTCGAAGCCCAGATTACCGCCGGGCGAGCTCTCGAACATGAAGCCAAAGTCAATATGTATGATATGACCTTGAGTGTCTATCATGATGTTGCCGTTGTGACGATCTTTTATTTGCAGGAGGTAGGTGATTACGCTATAAGCCGCCATCGACTTGACAAAGTTACGACGAACGTTTTGAAACTCCTTGGTCGTTTCATCGCCGTGTTGCGTGATAAAGTATTGATACATGTCGCTATCTGTTGTACGGCCGAGTTGATCCCTCGATGTTGCATGCGGCACACATTCTATCACGCCGCACTGATAACACATAGATGTAATTATAAACGAAATATTCATTAGAGAACGTACTCATATAAGAAATCAGTATCTATTTTACCCCGGGAGCTGTGGCTACCACTCTGTAGGGAAACAGGAAGAGATTTAGCCCCACCTTCTGGAATACGTTCTTAAAAATGCTAATCACTTGCAGCGCTAGCATGTCTTGCCTGACGTCGTCACCGACTTTAAAAATAGCGGCTTGCCATGTCTGCTCTTCCGTTTCTCTCTTGCTATCGACTTTCCCGTTGGTCGACACCGCTAGCGCGATATTCTCGAGCTCGTTGATACCATATCTCTGCACTTTGAAACGTGCTAAAAATGGTGCCTTAGCAGCGCTGTAATTATAAGATATAATTGCATAGTATCTTAAAATATTATATATATTGTCTCTTTTAATCATTCTAAATCGCACCTTTGCATAGGAGTACCACTTTGATAATCTATATCGATGACCATCGCTTCGGGATTTGATGGCAGATAGCAACCAGGTTGTACTTTGACCCTTGCTAAAGCATCTAAGCACGCAGCTTTGCGTTCTGGTCCTTTAGGATACGGTCGGATTTCACCCGAGATGTTAGTGATCTTATCGAAAAAGTCGAACTCCCTCTCGTAGAATTGTTTTGCTGGGCCAGACAAGGCGTTCAGAATATTCTTCGTCAACGAATCTAAGACGTCATATAACACCGGGTCTTTCACCTGCTTATCTTCATCCATGTATATATTAGTATGCATGTTCCATATCAATTGATGTGCCACTACCTAAACCATGTTAAGTCAAAGCGGTTATAATTCCTCACAAATTAATACTTCAATTTAAGTAATTTAAATCTTGCATTACATATTACCTGTGATCGTTTAGCAATCTTCTTAATAAACTCGATTACATAGCCCATTGCGTCGTGGCGGACAGCTTGTACTAGTTGAGGTATGTAGAAAAGAACAGCATCGGCTGGGTAGCTGTCCAATACGTGCACTGCGTATTGCGCCGAGATGGGATGATGTGGGAATTGTCGCGAGAAGTATGCCAGTGCTTGAATCGGAGACACTCTTGCCCACGTTAACATATAAACTAACTAAAACAGAATCAAAATTTTATATGAGAGATGACTATTTCTAATGTCTACTTATCAATCGTCTATTAATATTATAGAGATCGAATAACTCATAAATTATTATTTAATAAAGCGTAAAGTTAAAAATCTCACTTCAGGTACATCGTTGAGAAGTGTGTCTGTCGTAACAAGATACTGTAATGCTTCCGACACATGCATAACTGGCACGGGTTTAAGGCGCACCAGCCCGCAGATTTCCTTGATGATGACTTCGTGATTCTTTAATCGCACCGGTAAGAATATGGCCAGAACTGGACTGATCTCCCATGCGAGCCGCGTATATTCTCGCCAGCGATCGTTCATCCCTTTGGCACGCCAATCCGCGATACTTCCTTCTCCTTGCAACGCGAGTTCCGGTCTTCCGCTGGGATTACGCCAGACCTTGACGAGAAATGAGATTTTGACATTTACAAGCTGATTTTCATTATTGTGAGAAATTATAGTTCCCTGTATTTGCGACTTGAGAACTCACCAGTAACATTTCGATTTCAACTGCTAACAACTCGAGAATCAAATTTCTCTTTTTAATGTAATCTTTCACGAGAACATTGGCGTTTACAATTCGTTTGCTGCGATTGCTGCGTTTGCTCAATGTGTTGGTGCTGGTCGACATAGGTATGGTGCTCATCCATACATTGCTGGATGATTTTGAAAAGTCATTCGGCGTAGGAGCTAGCGTAGCAGCTAACGAACCAATTGTCTCGCTTGGAATCATTGAGGTTGTATAAGTTTGAGATGCTACTATCTCAAATTCGTTATCGGCTCCTGTCATCATTAAGTATTTTTTATCGCTATGCATTACCTATAAAAATACATAAAACAAAGTGATGCTAGATGTGGTAAATTCCAATATAAAATAAATATATTATAAATTAAAAATATATATTTATTAAATATATAAAATAATATACAAAATTTAAATATATATATAAATTTAAATATATATAAAATATATATATAAGTAATTCCGATATTTTATTGAAAAACAAAACAAACGAGATAATTTCATATAATTTTTATATATTTTTATATTTGATATTTTATAAATGGAACTTTAATCTTTAACATACTCAACCTACCTGCCAAAAGCGTATCAGTGTAACTATGTCTTCGCTAAGCTGGTCGATCTCTTGGGTCGGTAATTGACGCTCTCGACAGAAATAATCTAGACAATTGGAATAGACACGTTCTCGTAGGACGTTCTTGCTTAAAGTTCTGCAAAAATAGATCCAATTATTTTTTTATCGCAATCATAGTTCATAAGATAATGAAAGAAGATATGTTACCTTGGTAAAACGTCACCTTGCAGCAATACCAAGCCGCATGAGAGAAGTTTAAAACGCACGCCAACCGCAGCGACGTGTCGAGTGATACCGGATTCCTCGCCGGATGCACCGACAGTCATGGGTAACGAGCGATGCAAGAGTAGAGCAATCATATCGACTGTCTCTTGGCAACAATACTTGGCTGTTTCGATGAGTTCCACTATGAAGGTCACCCAGATATCATGCGGTTTCACGAGTGGCGGATTAGGTCCAAGTTTGCAGCCCTCATAGACTGCGAGCGGACTGACCTCCTCCTCGTTCGGTGCGAACAAGCCCATCCTCTTGTCAACGGTATACTGCCACGCGAGTAACATTTCTTGCAAAAATCGCAGCTTTAAATCTGGTCGTACGGTTAAGATCCACTGCCAGCACTCAACCGCTGTTGTCATGGCTGCGGTCGTGAACAATTCTATCTGCGAGCACGCGACCGTATGTAATAATCGTCTATGTATACCTAAAACGAAAACCCAAATTCAATTAGTGCAAATTAAAGAGAAGCCCGCCAATAAATTGCTTAAACAACAAACAAATTACTCAAAGATTTTAGAAAGATTTAAGATTACATAGTTGACTAGTTCAAATTTACCAGGCATGGATATTAAAAGAGCGGTAGCACGCCAAAGAGCTCCGCGATGGGAGGTATCATCGCGATCCTGACAGGCGCGACGGACAGCCTCGATCAATCTCTCGACAACTTTATCCCTACACTCTTCCAGAGTCATCTCTGCGGTTGGCGATTCGGTACGTGCAAGGGCAAGCATACCCGCTACCTCGCCAGCATGCCATGATCTCGTAGACATCATCGATAGCAGCCACGAACTCGCGCCTTTTGAACCGCGTGGCCTCTTATCCAACGAATTCGTCTATTAAATATCGATAATAACAAGTATAAGTTATTATTTACAATGTGTTAAATAGAAGAAAATTAAGTTAAGATAAATCCTAAAAATTTTAAATAAAACTACGCATATAATACAGTTAAACATTGCTACATACATTTGCTGGAACTACTATGGGAATCGCGGTGTCCACAAATTCGAGAACCGAGTCAATAGCCAGCGACAAACCAGAATGATGTCGTATGGAAGACGGTATTTGATTGATGTACTCTTGTAAATGCGATCTGGTAGCTTGCGGTGCCCACTTCATAGCTTCCTGCACAATACCCTTGCATCTCGCGGTAAAATCCTTCACAATAATCTGCAATTCACGCGACATCATAGCAACTGTTTTATTTTAACAATAAATACAATAACATCATACCTCTCTTGCGTCAAGATTATTCATTAACTCGATGCTATATGGTGTGCCAGGTATTCTTAAGCTTGGCGTTTCTTCGTTTGGATCGAGTTGTAATGAATATGATAAAATCTGCAATGATCACGTAGTAAACAAGTCAAAGATATAACAGAACGATAAATATAAATGTAATAAAATAAATACCTGTAATATGTCCAACATACTCCAAAGGACTTTGCAGTTCCACAACAAATGCGGGAAAGCGTCCACTAAAGCACTGAGGTACTTGTCTGCCACTCGCCTGATTTGTTTGTGCACGTGATTGAAATGCACCAGCAGAAATTGCGCATGATTTTCGAGCTCCTTCTCGCGTTGCTCATCTTTTGGTTTGCGCTGCATCACATCCTTGAATTTCGCAAACACAGAGTCCGCTACGCAGCATATGCACTGCCACATACCGCTTTTGTCCTTCTGCAAATCAGTATCGCACAGGTACTCCATTATCGGTTGTAAACTCGGTTCAGGACTGTTAGCCACTCGTAAAGTCTCTGACCAATAGACGGAAAGTAAGTACGTGCACTGCGCGAACTGTAGTTTGGTAACGTATGCCGATATATCGTTTGTACTGCAAAAAAAATTACAGAAATTTTATAGTTAAGTTCGAAAAATTCAGAAAAATATATAGATATTTCGATTTTATAATAAAATAAAGCATATATAATTTTCTTGTACTTAGAAGTAGATGTCACGCATTAAAATATAAAGCGTTCTTCAGACAAATGATGTTAATTATATGATTGATTAGAATTTGGGAAACGTGACGATTTGAAGTGAATCGTACCGGGTGCTCATCTTCAATACTTGACTCCGCAACTCTTGCAGCTCATTCAACGAGACACTGTCGTTGCGCACCGCCGATGTATACTGCAACTCTCGCATCTCGAGACGCGCACTAGTCTGAGAGATAAGGTAGGGTGACTTGACGGCGATCTCCTTAACGCCTTCGTACCATTCAGACGGCCACAATCTCGAAGGATGATCAGCGGCGAAACCCATTATAACGCAGTACAACCAAAAGTCCTTGAACAGTTTCAGAAGTCGTTTCTGCGGATGTCTGATCGGTGGTAAACGTCGCACCAATATCGCGATCACGGGGATGAGTACTCCTAGATTTCCAGCGCTACTAACGGCTTTCTGTATAACATAAGATAATTCAATTACAATTCTGATTCGTTTTGTCAAGATTATTGGTTTAAGTGACTTTACCGTAGCAGCAATACTATTCGGCAACTTATCACTGGCGCGTTTACCCTCGAGGCCCAATTGCACGAACAGTTCCAGAAGATGCAGCAACAAGTCATCCAACTCAGACTCGCCCTGCAGATTCGCCGCTATGTTCGCCAGAGCGTTTGTAACCGCTTTGGAAACATGGCAATATTGTTTACGGTCGTCGTTCGCGGCGTACGTTGCTGTACTCGATCCCAGCGACATGGAGAACATCTGCATTATTCCTTCATAAATCTGTAAAAATCCATGATAATAATCATCCAAAGAATGCTACAAGCGTTCTGAATATTCTAAATAAGTGCTGACTCACACCTTTGGTTCGCATTTGGCAATGATCATGCAGCCCAATTGATCCACTATGAGAAAATCGAGATCGCTGGGAGTGCGGCAGAAGAGCTGCTGGAAAAACGGGAAGATCGTGCGCATCGTCTTCGGCGTATTCTTCAGCGCCACGGCGACGTGGCCCAACATGATCACGATGTTCTTTGATACTACTTCGTTCTTCAACTTCTCGTCGCTCTCGCTAAAACCAAGTGTAATTTACCTTGTATTACCTATGCTGATTAGAAAAACATCGACAAACTCTTTCGATGAAAATTACCCATCGGATATATCCGCGGTGTATAATCTGTTCGAGACACTGGCCACGAGCGCTGGGACGCAATCTGGATTCACAGAATGTGCGGCTTCCAGAGCGATGCAGAGATTACCGATGGCCGCATCGCGAAGTTTCTCAAACGCTGTGTGCACCGTTGATGTCTGTTTTGTGTCGCTTATTTCCTTCCCTTGGACTGTCCAGATGTATACATGTATATCACATTTATTATACATGATAACAATAATTTTATAATTAGTTAAACATTAATGATATATGACATAAATCTATTGTACCCAGCACTTTGAATTGATGTTCCTTCATGGAATATTCGCTGTGCTGTCGATATAACTTCAAAAGAATTGGCGATGGCGCGATGAGAAAGTCCCGTAGGTAATAGATAGACGTGCTGGCTATGTTGGGAAATTTCTGTGCCAATTTTCCCAATCCCTCAAGACAAACCATCAGTAATGGCATGTGCGCCAGCACAAGCTTGGGCCCGTGATTGGAATTAATCTTCTCCACGAGTCGTCCGCACAAACTATCCGCACCTGAGAATTAACATATAATACTTTCTTTGCATAAAAATATAAATATACAAATGTATATATATATATATATATATATATATATATATATATATATGTGTGTGTAAAATTATTAATTCGTTATTTAAACACGGCACACATATAAAGATGTTTTGTGAGTGTTCCTCCGTGCAAAAATCTGCTTTAAAAAATTAACATAAAAAATCCACAAAATTTTCTAAAAATAAATTCACAAGTCTTAAATCAACAGTTTATCTACTACACCAATTTAAAGTCAATTAAATATACTATGAGAAAGGAAACAAATTGTTATCGTATTACTAAGCAAAGATACTTGTTAATAATTATTAGTAGCAAACATGTTAACGAGAATGTAACACACACGGGTAAATCAATATACCCTTGCCGATCAGCATTGAACTGATATCCGCGAATAGCGCGGACAAATCATATTCGCCGGATACTGGAAAAATAACATGAGAGCTTTAAAAGATTTGTGCTTGGATGAGTGTCGCGATCGAAACAGACATTGATATCTCGCGGTCACACTGGTCCATGTACTTTAGAGTCCATGAAACTTCTACAGATTATTTACTCTCGTGAATGCAATGCTCTTAATTTTACTAGAAAATGCTTCCGCGGATCTCTGTTTCGTCAGCGACAAATAGACGTCATCTCACCTGTTTCATCACCAATCGCCCAGACCAGAAGATCCACGCACGCGGAGTTAGCCATCACGTTCACCTTAAAGCGATTCACGGTCCGGAAATTTGTGTCAATGTCTTCACGCTCGCTCGCGTCGTGCTGTCGTGATTGCAGTTCCGTTTGACCCGAAAGAAATAGACCCTTTACGAATTCCTGCACGTCTCTAGTGAAAGGTGGCGGTAAATCACGCTGATTTTGCAACAACTCGCGCAACAGGGCCACCATCACGAGATTCATTGTCTCGCTGAACGTGCGATATGGGTAAATGTGTACTTGACCAGAACTGTACACCTGAAAATAATTGCAAAAACTAAGTAGTATTACATATAAGTCCAGGTACAAATACAATATGTAATATAAAACTTACTTGTTGCGCCTCTTCATCAAGAAACGTCAGGATCTCCTTGGTAAGTAATTTTTTGGCTAAAGCCAACACACTCTGTAAATGCACCACGGTAAATTGCATCCCAGCCCTTCTTTCGGGGCTCTCGTTACAACGCATTTGCGGGAATTGATTGAAACTCGAGCCATAACGGCTGAAGAAATACGTCGTCGGATCGTACGGCACTGACAGGAAGGACTGTAGCGACGGTCTCTTGCCGCAGTGATAATCATGACTCTCATAGCCCGGTAACGCATTGTCGATACAAGAATTAAAATTGCCACTCAAAGATCGTGGGATGATGGGCCTGAAGTTTGAAAAACTGTGCTGCTTCTTGTCAGGCATAGAGCGATTTTCCGTGCTGCTTGCCGGCGAAGGCGTCTCCCGCCGTGGAAAGATGCGGCAGAGCAACGGTGGATCCGTACACGCGAAGCGTCCCATCGATCTTGCCAGACCAATCAGCACCGGAACCAGACACTTGCATAGCGATACTAAAACAATACGTCATGTGTCAGAACTAATTAACTAATGACAGAAATAAAATTTCTCACTTTTATCAGAACATGCTTTCAAATGATAGCCTAATGTAATATTTATAATAAGTGTATTAATCGATCTTAATACCTACTCTTTGCTTGCAAGCCCCTATTGCTATTTTGATCCTTGTATCCACGTATCAGATTGGTCAGAACAGCAAGTATCTCGACCTGAGTCGAGATGATTTCTTCTCGTGCCGGTTCGCACCTTGCCGCCACATCACTCAGCAACGTGTTCAGGCAGAAGCTGAAACGTTCGGCAACCGGGACTCGTTCGGTGAGCGAACATTTCACCTCGTCTCGCCACACCGCTTTCGGAAGACCGCGCAATAATCTTAATAAATACGGCAAAATTTTATCCCGGTGCTGCAGACCGGACTCCAAAAAATAAATTCCCAACGCAATGGTCGCATCCTGACCCCTCTGATCCAGGCGGAATACACCCTGAGCGGAATCTTGCGGACATAATTTGTACAACTTGGCTACCTGCAATTAAACATGGAAAATGTTATTTTTAAATCCCCGAAAAAAATTGGATTAATCTAATTCCTTTGGTCATGACAAGTACAGAGAGACTTTTTCAAAAGAGAGAAAATCTTGTAGAAAATATCCGAGGGATTGGTCACTAATGGTTCTAGTGTACAAAAATTACCCTTAATTCGGATTACCTTTAAATTACCTCATATTACTTAAGATTATCTAATACTACCTCAGATTACTTAAGATTGCCTAATACTACTTCAGATTACTTAACATTATCTAACATTACCTCAAATTACTCCAGATTATCAAATACTACCCAGCAAACACAATGTTACATGTAACATACATGTTAGTTGTAATTTCCTACTCAACAATATAATTGTTATATAACACGCTATTTGATATTATCTTTAGATTACTTAGATTTCCTGAAATTACCCAAGATTATCTGAGAATGCTAAAGATTATTTAGAATACCAAAAGTTACCTTAGATTACCTAGCCCTTGTACAAAAATTACCTCAGTGACCAACCCCTAGAAAATATCTTAAATTATTATTTGTACTTAAATAATAATTTATTTCTAATTAATATTAATGTTATGTTATGATAACGTATATGTAATATTTTTAACTATTATCTTTAAATAACAATTTATAATTAATATTCATGTTATATACATATTTGTTATAATAAAATAATATAAAAATATAATCTCACATTTTTATCAATATTTTATAAATAATCATAACCTTTAAAGTATCGATTTCTTCCTGCTCCAACATTTACAAATAATTGTACATTTATCTCTTGATAAATTACTACTACGTAATTTCTGGAGTATAGATTACATACCGTTGAAAAAATGCATTTGTTATTGCACTTTCAAGATTTTTTCAAAGTCATTATACAAACTGCAGTCGTAATTTTTTACAAAGCAGCAAAATTAATTATCATGCATCTCAACTGACTGACTGTAATAATATGGGCAAAGTGACGTGATATCCTTTGGCTTATGTCATAACATGAAAATGTCAGGATGTCAGCTGGCACTTCCTGTGATTTAATTCCGATAAAATCGACGGAAGACACAGGATGTAATAGCTGTCCGTGATCCGAAAAATTGACATTCCATCGAAGGATTCTCTCGGAGGATATTCAACTTACTTTTTCCCACGGTGTCGGCTTGATAGCGGCCAAACATCTCGCCAATTGTTGAACGGCATTCGAGAAAAACAACCTCTCATCCGCCATCATCTTGCAGTCGACCGATCGCCACTGGTCGGCAGCTTTGGAACAATTCGGAATTCGTTCGCGACAAGTAACGTCGTCTGCTAGGTTCGTTCGTAAATCGCAGAAGGAAGTATAAAGGTCCATTCAGACGGATCAGATTGGTAGAGAGGAATGATGTCGAGAAATCTTTTATTTCAGATTTGTGATTGGTTACTCTTACTGCGCATACGTTTCACACGGCTATGTATGTATGTACATCAATATCAGAGAGAAGAATATTCTTCTGTCAACATGGACAGATCTGAAATCCACTTCACTTATTTTAGATAACAGAAAGATATAAGCTATACATCCAAATAAAAATTCCGGACTTATTAATAGGATATATCATTAATGTTAATATTAATATTAGAAAAAAAGTATATCAATAGAATATTAATATATAGAATATTAATATATTAATATTTCTTTTGTTTTAATAAATGATGGCACAGTTTGAATAAATAATGAAACTTCGCTTTTACAAGATTTCTTCTACAGGATTGTTCCATTGGTTTTCATCCACGATAAATAATATTCTAGCTTCTTCAAGCATAGAAGTATACTCTTTTTCGACAAGCTTGCGTCGTCGCCATGGCTCTGTAAAAATCTCTTTGTGAATTCTTGATTGCCGCTCTTGCAGACTGAAATTTCTTTCTTCGCTGCTACCAACAATCGGTGGAGCTCGGAGAGTGCCGCGGATGTATAGACAGTTTTCATTTCGACGCCTGGTCCTTGTAAAATGGAAGCGCCGGCTTCTCTTAGCGCCGCCAAAATTTGTTCATCTTGCGGCAACGAATCGACCTATATACATATTTAATAATAATATATTATAACATATACATTTATATTAATATATATATGTATACAAGCTACTCACGCTTTTTATGTTTCCTATAACAGATTCAATTGCGGAATCTGCATCTTTAAAAACTTCATTGTTCTTCATATTCCCACAAATAATTAAAAAAACACAGGCTGCCTCCTCGGCACAGTTCAAGTAATCTCCAATGTAATAAAGAGCGATATACGCATAAGCATATATTACGTTCATCACATTAAAGGGTACGCAAGGGGATGCTTTCTAAAATATGTAAAATAATATAATGTTTAGTCGCACAATTTTAATTATATTATTTTGAGCACACATATGAATTTATTATTACCAACCTGCAATTCATTAAATAACGGTACATCTATCACAGCAGGATATTTTAAATCGCTATAAGCATTCATAATGTCCTCTTCGACAGGGTAAATTAATTTTCTTTCCACACGGCAGGTCCACCATGGCACCCACTTGGGCAGTAACTTTTCTGCCTCTCCATTTTTTATCAGTGCCTCAAATTCTTGCCTCTCAGCTTCGGATAAGGCTGACCAGAGCTCGTTTGGATCTTCAAAATTGACATTTTGCAATCTGGTTTCCAAATCAAGAAGCTGAAAGAGATACACGTTCCTAAGAAATGAGCATTTATTAAGTCACAAAGTTTCTGAAGCATCTTTAATTACCTCTTGCTCGTCGTCTGAATCCAATGGATAGTCCTCTTCGCCACTGGAGCTCTTCTCGTCTGAATCTCTATCCAAGATGTCATTTTCCAGATCCGCCTCGTGTACTCTCTTGAGGATCTCCATCATTTTTTGCCTAGCAACCGGGTCATTCTCCTGAGACTTCAGATCCTCCTCGACACACTGCTTGTAAAAGCTCTCAGAGCAATCCGTGTGTGCGTCTGACTTGTAACACTCTACCCCGCAGTAGCCTATGCCACATCGTGGGCAGGTATACAAACGTTTGCGCTCGTTGCACCTATAAGAAAAATGCATTGTTGATACAATAGCAGATAAAAGCAGTCAGTTGCAATACTTGATCTCCATGAGATCTCACCTTTACATCGCAATTTTATATGGATACCTCTTATAAATTACATCACAATTTTAAACGTTCAATAATAAAACGCTGTACTTACAATTCACAGATATTAGTGGCTAAACTCGTGCCTGGAAACTCTGTCATTTTGAATCTTTTTATGGAACGTCGTTATTTACAACTGCAGTCCGAAACGTGTTCGCTATCGGCGCGCTCACGGTTATAGTTTACGTCACGTATACTATACTATTGATTTTCAGCAGCTGATTGTGAGCGCATTTCGGGCCTATATAAACATCGTTATTTTGATCATTGCACTTGAAGGAATATGGAGATAAACGACTGTTTTACCTACGCTGCTCTACTTCACCGAGTTAAAAATACAGTTTCTTGGTATTTCGGAAGATGTCGGCAAATGTATCGTTTCTGAATTCTTTCCATTTGTAGCCGATTCTTCGGGCTTTTCGTTTCCTCTTCTCTTATCACCAACTTCTAATTACATTAATTTTCGTATTAGATACTTCATTTATCGTACAAAATACAAATATATATACAAATACGACTTATTATAATATTATATTATTAATATTATAATTTATAATATAATTTATAATATTATAAATTAATATCTTAATTTCTCTATTCTACAGCCAACATCCTTGAAATATTTATATTTGTATTTATTATATATTTATAGATAATAATAATTTGTATATATAATAATATTATATATACAAATTTTAATATTATAATTAATAATATTATAATTTGTATATATAATATTATTATATATACAAATTATTATTATCTATAAATATATAATAAATACAAATATAAATAGTTCAAGGGTGTTGGCTGTAGAATAGAGAAATTTTCGAGTCTAGAATTTTCTATTTTGTAACCAGACGATGCTCTTGAAAAATTTGTAGTACGACAAATATAATCTTGAAGAAAGTGTAACGTAGTGCAGTTGCAAAACTTTTTAATACGTTTGACTGCTAGGCGGCTCAGGCGTTATACTTAGACTTTAGATAGAGAAAACACGGCGAACTCGATCCGCTTTATCGCGAACTTCGCAGCTATCGCGCAGAAAGGGAGAAAAAGAATCTCAATCATGCATGTCGGGCGATCGACCGCGGCAATCTATCTTCCAAGTAGCAAGCTGACATTATTTGTCATCATTTTGACGTCAAATGTCAAGAAGTATCATTTTGACATCGGATGACGTCACACACTACCTAGACTGGCACTGTACAAATCTTAGAACATATATACCTAGGTATATACTTATACCTATATATATACTTAGGTATATATGTTCTAAGGTACAAATATAACTTCAAAGCGTACATTTTTTTGTTCTCATTAAAGTCCTATAATAAGAAAAGCGCGAACTCTACTCTCGCTTTGCCAACCGCCGCCATCTTAGGTCCTCTTGACCAATCAGATCGCCAGCAGCTTTCTTCTGATTGGTCAAGAGGCAAACGCAAACGCAATCGCCAATCGCTAGTGTGATTCGGGCATTACACTCTCTCTTTCTCTCTCTCGCGCGATTTCTTCCTCTTTTTTTCCCCCTCGTCCTCTTTTATCACAAAGACACGCGACGCGATAAAAACGCGGCTTGCGTCTCGTTGGCTTGTCGCGTTATCGCACTTATTGCTGATCGCTCGCCTCTCTGATTGGCGCTGCTGACAGCCGCAACAAAAACAAGCGGGTACCAGGCGGAGCGGAACTTCAGCGTGCGTCAGAGCGCATTGAGCGAGCCGGTGTTACGTCTTCCAAAGTGTTACGATCCCGAAGATTCTCAGAGCTGAACGATCACTCAGGACTGAAAATCCGTATCCTTGTCCTTCTCCACGTTAACCTCTCTTAAATAATACTGTAGTCACGTGAATTATTTAGAGGGTTCATCGACAGTCTACCTACCGATACCTGATACTCTCACCTGTTCCAATCCACTCGATCTAGCAGCTGTTATTAATCGGCAGTCACAAACTGAATCGCAAATACGCATTATCTTATCCACCTCTCGTGACGCAGCTCGCAGTGTGATCATTAGCGCCGGCAATAATTAGGCGTTAGGTGTGTGCCACATCGTCGAGGAACTGCTAACTCGCCCATCGTTTTCTCTCTCTTTCTTTTTTTTTCTCTTTCTGAAGCGGCGAACTCGACGTTTTGTCTGTGTGCGTTCGACGACGAGACTCCAACATGGGCGAGGATAAGGTATCGTGTATGATTTATTCCCAGCGAACTAACAGCAAATTAACAACTGACAGTAACATTACATCAACGTTACAATAACCCGCTCAGCAATGTAACGCGTGTTGCGTGTACAAAATAGTTACATTGTTATGTAAAAGCAGCTGATTTAACTAAACCGTTCAACTAAAGCAATAATAATGAATTTTTGTTATTCTAATTAATTGTTCAGTCTGTCTGACAATTTTTAGCCCGGACAAGGAAAATTTTTTTTGTTTGTCCCAACAAGAAAATTTATTTGACAGCTCGTGACAAATCGATTTTGTTGAATCAATTTTTTTTTCAGTGTATATACACAACAGTTACATTGTTATGCGCGTAGACGTGTTTTATCGCACTTAAATTGAAATTTTAATTAAAGATAAAAATGTAAACAATTTACAACGGCTCCTTGGGTATAAAATCTTAAAATAAATAAAAGCCTTTTTTCAGAGCCAAAACGTATGTATATATAATGTGTGGTTGATAAAACTATTATAATTATTCGTTAAAAACATGTAGCAAACAATTTGTACATGCGTTTCGGCTCACTGAGCCCTCTTCAGTAACGCAAAATTTAAAACAGATATAGTCAACGATGCTGAGTAGACAAGCCCTGTGAGGTCCTGTGGGTCAAAGAGATTGCGTCCCCCACAGGGCTATCTACTCAGGCCCTATCTGTTCAGCATCGTTGACTATAAAAATTGACTACAAAAATTTTCTCTATCGCAGGTAACATGTGCCTAATTGGAGATGTAATTATACAAACAATAATTGCCTCGCTAATCGCTTCCTGGAAAAGTGTGTTTCTCCGACCTTGGCTCTTTTTTCCTCGCATTCTTTTTTTTTATGTTTTAAATTTTGCGTTATTGAAGAGGGCTCAGTGAGCCGAAACGCGTCTACGTATGTACAAATTGTTTGCGACATGTTTTTAACGAATGATTGTAACAGTTTTATTAACCACATTATATATACATATGTTTTGGGTCTAAAAAAAGGCTTTTATTTATTTTAAGATTGAAATTTTAACATTGATGTGATGCTCAAGTTGACGTTTGCCAAGTTTTCTTATCCGCGCCGCATCGCAGAAATTTTTTCCATCCCACGAAACAAAAATGTTCCTTATTGCAGGTAACACGTAATTAGAGGTGTAATCCTCCTAATTGGAGGTGTAATCATGCAAACAATAATTGCCTCGCTAATCGCTTCCTGGAAAAGTGTGCTTCTCCGACCTTGGCTCTTTTTTCCTCGTCGCATTCTTTTTTTTTCCGCTTTGATTTCCGCGAAACTAAAATATACGTTTTGTAATCGACGCTGTTTTCCAACCCTTTTCCGCCTCGTTTTTCATTCCGCTCGATTTCCTCCAAGCTAGAAAAAGATACATGTTTATTCGTTGGAATCGATGCTATTTTTCGATCCTTTAAGACGCCGGCGCTTTTCCGCCGCATTTTTATTCCGCTCGATTTCTCCGAGGTTTAAAAAAATACTGTTTATCAAGAAACTTGTGTTTATTCGATAGAATCGAAGCTGTTTCTCTTATCCTGCTAATGCGCTTTCTCCGGTTCTCTCCTTTCCACGACGTCTCCTTTCGACGTTGGTGTATCTAATTTCATAGGTGCACAGGAATGCACGGAGAAAACACGCGTTTTCCAATTCTCGTTCTCGTTTCATTGTCAATTCGCTGATTCTGCGGAAACGCAGGTTCTGAAGAAACATACGCGCTTATTTATACGCAACTTTTTATCGTACGGATTAGAGGAAGCACAAATGCATTTCGCACTGTCGCGGAGTGTCACCGCTTATCACTTTGTACTTATCTATCGTTCGATAGTCGCAATAATCCTCTTGAAATTATCGCAATAATCCCCTTGGAATTGTCACAATTTACTCGCCAGACACGTAGTGTTTTTATCTTCGACAACACACGAGCCAAGAAACCTCGAAGGTCATAAAAACAGAGTTTGAGACCTTACATTCCATTTCGTAGAGTTAGCAAATTTCTAAACTGCCTTCGTAGAGTTAGCAAATTTCTAAACTGCGCACATACAACTGCAGGCTATTTATTTATCTCGACGAGAATCAGATTTATGTGCGCATTAATAATAATAATATGTTATCATTTAAACGCAGCATGATGAAGTGTACTTTAATCTGATCCTTCTGTCCGCCACATAGTTGCATTAGTAAGACGGATTATATTCTAGTTTGATATTCGATACCATCGGCAGTCCGAATCTTATTAAGTATTGTAGTCACATAAATATTCAAGACAGACGAAAATAATATAAATAAATCGGAAATGCACAATTTCCGTTCGATAAATTTGCTCGCTAAAAATCGACATTTGTAAGGGAGAAAGGATGAAATGTTTTGCATCCGTTTGTCGAAAAAAAAAAAAAAAACTGTCCATTGCTCGATTCGTAATAAGGAAAAATTAGACAACTTGGAGTCCCTTATAATCGGATTTTTTTGCTCGTGAAAAAAAATTATTCAACCGGATCAATGAAATTAAAAAAAATATAGACAAAAAAAGAACACTGAACGTGTAAGAAAAAAAAGCATCGTATATTTTTTGTCTTAAAAGTATTTCCCAGTGCTTCTATGTAAAGCCTGTTAATATTTCTTATCCCGAATTAATCAGGTCGTTGAGAATTAACAAATACAGATAAAAAGATTTGTAAGATAAGAAATCTCGATTTAGGAAGTGAGATACTCGGTACTTCAGCACAGAATTGCGCGGCAGAAAAGCAGGAATATTGTTTCAACACTCTACAAGGTCGTATCTGGAATTTACACGTGTGTCTTTATTTTTTAAGTCTTGATGATTAATTTGATTTAATCAATGCTCATTATTTATCAATAATCTTTTCTTTTCAAGCAAAAGGAATTCGGCTAGTTGGTCAATTGCGCTTCCCAGGCTCTGCGTTATTCTTTTTCAATGTAAAACTTAATGAGCGTGTAAAGATTCACCTTGTCATGCAACGAACGGAAACATTGTTACGAAAAATGCTTGTCATGCTCGAGTAAAAAATACGGAGTGCTCAAGGAATGCTCAATATCGTACAAACAGAGATTGTCATTGACATCAAGATTCTATCAGCAACACTCTATTCGCTCCTTTCATTCATTTCTTTGAAGAAGAAGACGAAGAAATCTCTTGAAAAAATAAGATAAGACTCTTCCTAGCAGTCCAGGATGAGTCTCGATTTTGTAGAACTGCGTGAACAAGAGAAAAAATTCAATCAATCACTTGTCTAACACAAATCAAGTCATATCTTATAAATTCTTTTGCGTACAAATTCGTTCGAACAAGCTTAGGGTGTTTGTACTGAGAAAAAAAATGTTGAATCAAAAAATATTCCTTTCAACTGTGGCGGTCAAGCAAACATTTGTTAAGTCAAAAATATGTGTTTTGATAAATGATGTATATTTAATTAAAAAAAAAAAAAAAAAACATACATTTGAACTCTAAAGAAGTACTGCCAACTAAACATGTTTAGTCATATCAACCATTTTTTCTTCTCATAATCAGTGTGTGTCTAGCTGAAAGGTTTGTAGCAAAGATTCCAGCCACTTGTTTTGTAATTACGACTGATTATGTCTTTTTTTTTTGTTTATTCTACTACTGTGATTAATGCTGGAAAATACAGCGACAAGCACGAGTGGAGAGCAATTATTTTCATCTCCCTTTTTCTTTTACATCTAAAAATAGAAGTCTTTATTGTACAACGTACAACAATTGAAGGGACGTTAAGGGTTGAAAAAGGGTGATCCCTTTAATCACAAGGGATAATTCAACGAAATGATTCGCGAGAGGAACTCCTTATTTGTTGCGTCCGTATGAGCGAGAGATTCTTCTAGTTTTGAATTCGTAAGAAGTGACTACGTTGAAAATTCAAAAAATTACGGCTCGTGAAACGCGCATTGAGATCCACTGAAATAGTGACGTCACGACGCATGCGTTAGTATGCGCTTTTTCTGTCAACAGCAGATGATCTTTATCGCGTATGCACAATCGCGTCTATTGGCATGATATTCGCAGGTTACCTGGCCCATTTATAATTAGTCACGAGCCTGATCTTTGCACGCTTCGTTGAACAAACAAACGGACACGCGATCTCAGGTTGCTCATCCATTGGTTACCTTTGTTGGATATTTTCCATCCCCCATCGTCAAGTAATAAATTTAGATGATTCATCCGTGAGCCGGTGAGAAGAAAAATTATGCTTTAGTTTTAAGAAACAAAGTGACACGATTTGTTTTTTTATGTGCCGAGTCGTTGTGTAATTAATTGTGATATCTTCTTCTTTGTGGCAGATGTCAGAGAAGAATCCCGAGATGAGAGAAACTGCAGCAAGAATCTGTCGGGATTATTTGCATGGCGTGTGGAAACATATTACATCGGAAAACATTATTCTCAAACGCATCAGGTTTGTGAGATTTTTCTGCGGAGAGTATAGGAGCGATAAGATGGCGATAAGTGATAAAGCGTTTAATTGTATTTAATTATTTTCAGCGGTGGTCTGAGTAATTGGCTGTACAACGTCCAGCTTCCTGAAGGGACAGTTCCGGTTAGGGGAGAACCTCGTCAGGTTTTGTTACGTCTTTATGGGCAGGTGCATGGAGAGAGGGCCTTAGAAGGACTTATCACAGAATCCGTTATCTTCACTTTACTCTCTGAGAGGAGACTCGGGCCGAAACTGCACGGGGTGTTTCCTGGTGGTCGTATAGAGGAATACATACCGGCCCGACCTTTGCTCACAAAGGAATTAGCGGATCCGACCTTGAGTGTAATGATCGCAGAGAAGATGGGACAGATACATACGATGCAGATACCAATTAGCAAGGAGCCCACGTGGATATGGGACACAATGAATAACTGGCTCAACACGGCGACAGACATTCTTGAAAACAGCGAGGACATTGACAGAAGGCAGTTGGAGAACATCAGTGCGATAAAATGCATAAATTTGGAGCGCGAAATCAATTGGCTTAGGTAAGTAGGAAGTACTTGTGAAACTTATGAAGAAGACATCATGTATCGAAGCCTTGGACTTTCTAATTTCTATTTCAGAACAATTGTAATGCAACAAAAGCACCCAGTTACGTTCTGTCATAATGACATGCAAGAGGGAAATATACTCCTTCTTCAAAATACGCGAAAGCCCAAGTTAGTACTCATTGACTTCGAATATTGTTCCTACAACTATCGAGGATTCGATATCGCCAATCATTTCGCCGAATGGCTGTACGACTACACAGCACCAGAATATCCTTTCTTTTACGAACGTCCAGCAGCTGGTCCCACGAAGGAGCAAAAGGTAAGCACGAACTAAAGAAAGGCTTGGGAGGTGAAGTAATCCGGGTAAGATATATTTGTTTCATCCAGTGTTATCATATCATGAGTTCTTTCGTAAGCGATTAAATCATTGATAGTATAATATTCATAAATAAAAGAATAGGTATATTTTAAAGTACAATCTATTTCTCATAGTACATTAGGCAATGTTATTATCGATAAAGGAAGTTATAGTAAGAAGAAATTTATGAGCTTCGATAGCAAATATTGATATTGTCAATTTGATTTTTTATAATTAGGTAAGAAATTATTTTTGCCTTTTTGTTTTTCAAAATTACAATACGATATTTATGAAAAATTCATATCTGATTCAGAAATGCAAATGCAAATTTGAAAACAATGTGCACATTTCACGTAAAAACAATAACAAACTGTTCAAATAGGTCAAAATTTTACGATATTTCGCGATGAAGCAGCTTTCGGTCAAGTACCATACTATTCGGTACTGTACCGGATACAGTAGGTAGGGTGTCGGCTTGGCGTGTGCTGCGTGTGTATATATTAGTTTCACAGGACTGCAATCCGTCAAGACAAGGCTGATGCCTGCAAACAGAGAAAAAATTGGCCGGCAATGTGAAACTGCCTGTGCTGTGATGGATCCCGACTTGTGGGTGCTGTACATTTGTGGAAACCAGGGTGCCACCGGTACCACACCATCTTGGCAGCACCAATCCGCTCATCTACGATTCTAGAGTACCTGTACACTGTCCTCTCTAGTCAATTCATAGCCTGCGTACCCTTACGAACGTATCTTTTCGGGATAACTGTGCTATTTTCGGGATAAAAGTGCATTATATTCTATTGGAATACTTTAATTGACACGTATTCTGTATGTGTAATTAATACGTGCTGAATTCATACCTTAAGTTTGCAAATGATTTTTCAAATAGTCCAGGTTACTGACGATAATTTATCATGAGATATTAATGGGAATTTTTAAATAAATAGGAGATACTTATCTTCCGACAATAATGGATAGGCGTGAATAATTCATATCAATCATTTTTTTATCATTGATATTTCTTTTCAAGAATATATATTTGATGTATATTTTATATTATGTAATGCATCTTAAATTATCCTTTGTACTTTTCAATGCTTGATATTTATATTTCATTTGTTAGCAAATCGAGCTCTGTGTATGTCTAATTTGTTCATATTATTGTACAATGCATTGTAAAAGCTATTTTGGCTATTTCGGCAACAAACATAGATACATAGTTATATAGTTTCATATATCAGTGAATATTTTTATATTAACGAATGAATCTATTAAGAGATTATTTAATGAAGCTATTAAAAGATTATATATATTTAATTATTAATAAATTAAAATACAATAGTGTAGGGTAATCCTCTACACCTTCTCTTTAATATACAGTTTTTATAAAATGGTTTTTCTCGACAGCTCAACTTCATAAGAACCTACCTAAGAACATTGGGGAAAGAAGGATCTCTGGAGGAGGAACGCATCATGATGGAAGTGAGGGTATTTTCGCTAGCTAGTCACTTGTTCTGGGGTCTCTGGAGCATCGTAAACGCGAAACTTTCACAAATTCCATTTGGCTATTGGGTATGTATTTTTTTGGTTCTTGTATTCGTTCTCATTCTTTGATTAGGTTCTGTATCTGTTTAAATATGTGGACATTGTTACGTTTCAGGATTACGCTGCTTCTAGATTGAAGAATTACATGTATCTGAAAGAGAAATTTCTAACTTCTGGATCACCAGATGGCAGGCTGAAGAGAAAATCCATAGATATAGACTGAAAGAACAAGGGGTTGAATAAGGGAAAATGCATTTACAAATTGATATAACACTTTGCTACATAGGTAGCTAGCTTCGTTTGATCCATCGATTCTAACTGATGGCGTTAAATTCTGACAAGCGGCGAATAAATCTTAGCGGAGTACGCACATTATTTCATACATCGCGAAATAATGTAGTCTGCTGCTTTTTAACTGCATTGTTTGCATACAATAGACAATGAAACAAGAAGAGCAGATCGAGAGTAAATAGAAAGTCAAACATGTGATATAGAATAAGCATGTACTTAAATGTGGATCTTTGTTCAATACTTTTAATTCATTCAAATGATTTCTGAAACTAAGAGAGCAGAGTACTAATGTACTTAATTTTTTATTCGAAAACTCATAAATGATGAAATAGCATTAGAATTTTACTCCTTAATGGGAGATTGAAGTTGAAAAAACTGACAATGAGTATACAGTCATGTACTCAAATTGTGAAAAAGTCCATTTCTAAAGATATTATATATTTAATCTTATTATAGTTTTTATATTTATCATAAGATTATATATCAAATTGTTGCCAATTGTATTGAGTCAACTTGCTTGGTTTACTTGTTATATAATTTTTATTATATTAAATTTTAATATGTATAAATTAGTTGTAAATAGACTTAACAATATTTACTATGCTGTTTTTACTTAAAATTGTATAATTTATTATTGTAAGTATAAGTACTTAATATTACATGAAAAAAGGATAGCATTTAACATTTATTACTGATATCTACCAATATAATGCACCGACAACTAAAAACATGTATTTTCACGAATTTCCAAATAAAACATTTATTTCTTGTTTCTATTTTGTATTTTATAACTCGTAAAAAAATTATAATTAATACCAATATTTTTTCGTTTTTAATCCAAAGAAGAGACGCGGAGGATTCTGTCTATAAATGCAGATATAAGAAATCATGATCCATTTATTGGCGACATGTCAAGAAATCGATTTTATAATTGTGAGCACGTGAACCAACATTCTGTTGACACAACAAACGAGTAAAGTGGCCTGTATTTTCAGAGTGTGAGGATTTCAGAAGCCCTTGATTCTAATAGTTTCTCCATCGAGCTAACATCCTTGCACCATCCATCGAGGCGTTGTACCATCCCAGCGATTTGGCTGCGATCTAGAACGCGCGGTTGTACCCAAGTCATATTGACAGTGCCCGCTACTTGATCTATAGCACCTCGCACGAGACCTTGGGCAAGAGCTTTCATCACCAGTAATTCCACTTCGCCAAGAGGTAGACGTGTCTCCTGAGAGATTTCCGTAAATGTCAGTTGTCTGAAAAATGTCGTACATCATTGACAAATAAACCATTCAATTTTTTTGAGAATTTGAGGAAACAGCATGCTCGTAACTGAATTGTACCGATTGTTGGCTTGCCGCTTAAAAGTCATTTCCATGAGACAGAGTAACGAGATCTTTTGTCTCAATTTTAATTCCTGCGCCGCTAAATCGGCCACTTTGCTCCATTGCGGCTTCAGTCTCTCCAATGCGACAATATCCCCAGCGTTGAAGGCTTGCAACAAATCGACGAGCCAGTTGTTTGGCGTGCCCTTTAACGATTCTAAGACTGGATGCGCTAGTAATTCCCCGAGATTGTAGACGCCTTCACCCAAGAGTGCTGCAAGTCCGAGAAAAAAGGCATGCTGTTCTTGCTCTTGTCTGCTCAAGCTGTTCAATTCGATGCAACCTAGATATCTTAATAATAAAAAGAAAAATATAGAAACTCAGGTGACAGACGCCTATACACATCGCAATCCGATCATAAAAATATCAACAACCCGCATGATTTTGGAAGGGCATTCTACAATCGTATGTAACAGATTCTTCCCATGACTTTTAGTCGAGGAAAGGACGAGCTGAGGTGAGAGGTTTTATTTTTCATCCTCAATCAAATTCAAAGGAACAGTAATAAATTATGCATCCAACGTCTCAACAATTACTTAATTGTACTTAATTATATCTGTGGCAATCGTGGCTCAGAGAAATGTACATTGTCTTAACGAGCCAAAGTCCGAGTTCAAATCCGACCAAAAATCGTCGGTTTTTATTCGATCGCCACCTCTCGGAAGACAACGGCAAACCACCGAGAGAATCTTGCAGGAGAACATGAATGCATGTCACCGGAGGTCACCATACCCTCACGTAGGGTGAAGGACTGAGGAGACTTAATTATATATAATACTTTTGTATATATAATAATAAACAATGCAAGTATCTTCTCTTTGTCAGTGATCGGAAATTCAAAGGAAAGGGCAGTAACTGATGTCAAACCAGCACAAATAATATATAAAATTAACGTTTATTACGACGTTTCGTCGAAGGTCGAAACATCGTAATAAACGTAATTTTATATATCATTTGTGCCAGTTTGACGTCAGTTACTGCCCTTTTCTTTTCTTTGTATATAATAATAATTACTTAATCATAATTAATTATGCAAAGCTTATAAACTTTACATAAACTTATTAACGATCTTATAAATTATTTATACATTATATGTAAAAGTACCTTAATGCTGTACGATAATATTCTGCATGTTTGCCCTGTAATCTATACAGCCGGCTGGCGAGAAGGTAAAAACGTCCATGAACTGTCGTAATGCCATCAGCGTTATCCAGCATAGCTTCTACTTCTTCTATGATCTTCTTTGCTTGCTCCTGATTGTTCAGTTTATCTAACAAAATTTGTCCCTTAAGAACTTTACAAAGAGCGACAGCCTCATTATTGCTCTGGACCTTTGTCTCTGTCTTCTCCAGGAATTTAATTGCTTCTTGCTTATCTTGGAACTGTTGTATCACATGTGCTAATATCTCCACCAATGACAATGGGTTTATTCTTCGGAAAAACATAACACATAACGTGTAAAAATTACTGGCGAAGAAAAGATTTTTCATATTTTTATAACGCATATAATCTTAATAGTTTATTTGTTATTTAACAAAAGACTTTAATAAAGAGCCATACATAGATTAATATAAATACAAGTATATCGTATACCATATAAGGTAAATTTAAATTTGAAATAGAACCTAATTGGCAATGCTCACTTGTTCTCGAAGGTGGACAAAAAGTTGACATACAGCTGCACGAGATTATCTCCCTGCTGTAGAACTGGATTCTTCACAAACGTCTCCAGTTTCAACGTCAACTGATGCCAAAGCCTGCAAGTCATCAAGACCGAGAAGGTTTAGCATTACGTTTTCTCATACTGTGATATTCTATCGCACGAGATATTGCCGATTATACCGTTTGCTGTACAACTCCTCGAGCTGCGCCCACTCCGCGGCCAGATCTTTGTCGGCAACATTTTGCTTTTGGCTGAGAAAAGTGTTAACATCCTTCACCGCCACGGTCACCGCCATGCTTGATAATGACAACACAAATGAACATGAGGAGGAAAGATGTCTCTGCTCCACTCAGTGGCGCTGTATGGCTCCAGCACACAGGACACGGCAAGGCATCAACGCGGCAATGCGTTCGCCAATCACTGTCTTGCTTTGTCCAATACGAAAATTTGTTTCCTAGGGATTTTATCAATAATTTGTCCAATACTTCTATTGGATGTTAGATATTTATATATGAAAAAACAATATCCGTATATCCGATAATATATTTATATTAGATGGAAAATATATTTTCTTAACATATATATGTATATATATGTATATATATATATATATAAAATATATAAAATGTAATTCTATAAAATATTATAAATAATAAAATTACATTTTTAATATTATATATATAATCTCAATTAACAGTAACTTTAGTATATAACTTCCTACTCAACAATACAAATATATATATATAGGTATATAAAATTTATATATAAATATAAAATATAACGCGTGTTATGTAACGTTGTTGAATATAAAAAATTATATTATTGATGTTACGTTACTGTTAGTAGTTGGTGTTTACGATGTGTATATAAAATGTAATTTTATAATACATATAAATTTTAAGCAGCTTGGTATAAAAGTTATAAGATTGTGCGTTTGATATTTATTTTCGACATTACAGACGGCCGAGAGTATATAATCACTCTATTAAATAAAAGATAATATTTACAGTTATAATGCAGAGTAATCCGAAATCTGTGTTCAAACTATGAGCGAACTTTTTACCGTGCAGGGACGATTACATTTAATACAACGGCGACTGTCTCTCCTTATAATTATTTCCTTAATAACTAATATACAAGATAAATTTATATATTGTCTTAATATGTTACATTTTACAGATAATGTACACATTCGATACTATTGCGTACCTAATGGTACTGTACATTAATGTAATTGTACTATAGAGATCTAAGAGCGTTAACGCACAATTTCAATATTCTCCGTGAAAGAATGCTGCTGGGATTTCGAAAAATGGAGCAACATGATTACACCGATAACTCAGAATAAAATATAGATATGTCTTTGTTCTAATCTCACTAACGCCGAGTTCGATGAATATTTTCGTCACCCCAACGTTCGAGCGCTACTCATTAAATTTCTATAGAACCGGCGAACGTTAAAACGTCACGGAACGATTGGTCTTTACATTAATATTTCGAAGATAGATTTACGATGAAGACAGGGCGGCAACTCCGGGTAATACTTTACCCTCGAGGAGTTCCAAACTCGCACCACCGCCAGTGCTCACGTGGCTCACTTTATCTTCAGTTTTCCATTTAGCCGCGCATGTCGCCGTGTCCCCGCCGCCGATAATAGTAATCGTTCCCCGAGTTGTTGCTTCAACGACATTGTCCATCAAGCTCTTCGTACCCTTGTTAAAGTTCTCAAATTCAAACACTCCTGCTGGGCCGTTCCATACTATAACCTTTGCTCTCTTAATTGGTTCTGTATAGACGATTAGTAGATTAGTAGTTTAATTACTAACGCTTTTTTCAACACTTATTATTGCATCATTCATATATGTTCTCTGAAAAAATATGTAAATTGTCATGAATAATGAAAAATATGCTCACCTGCAAACAAATCTCTTGATTTTGGACCAACGTCGAGACCCAGCCATCCATCGGGTATACCATTTTCGATATCTGCAGCTCCCACCGCTGCATTCTCTGCAAACTTATCGGCGGTCACAAAATCCACTGGTAAATGAATCTGGACATTATTCTTTTTCGCTTTATCCAACAGTTCATTCACAATTTTTGCTCCTTCTTCGTCAAACAGCGAATTTCCAATCTAGAGTCATGTAAACGTAATTATATATTTACAAATATTATCGTTCGTGGTATTTTTACTACACATGTATACATACACACATACCTTCATATTTTTGGACACCTTTAAGAACGTGTAGGCCATACCACCTCCGATAATCATCTCGTTCACTTTGTCCAGAAGATTATTAATTAATTGGATCTTGTCAGCAATTTTAGCTCCTCCAAGTATAGCCAAAAACGGTCTTTCTGGATTGTCCAGAGCTTTCGCAAAGTATTCGAGTTCTTTCTTCAATAGAAAACCACTTGCTCTTATATCAAATCCATCTCCCATCATGGAACTGTGAGCACGATGAGCAGTTCCAAAGGCATCGTTTATATAGACATCCCCTAGCTTTCTCAGGGATGCCCTAAATTCAGTGACTTTATCCTTGTCAGCTTTAATCTAAAATAAATCAATATATTATTTTTATGTTCCATACACATTTGTATTTGAAGGATAGTTCACTTTAAGTTAATCCTTCCGTCAGTTGCAACATCCAATAGATACAGGTTACAACATTTATTTATTTTTAAGCCATTAATCTTTAAAAAAATTTTTTATCTATTCCAATGCTTATTAATTGTCTTTGTTTTTTTAATATCTAGTCTATTAGCCAAGTGCTGATAAAAGGAAAATTAGTACAAGAAGCAGAGGAAAATGGAAAAATTGATATATCCGATTTATCGTGACATTCATTGATAAAAAAATAACACAAACTGAGGAAGGGTTGAATTAGAGACTCAAATAATGAAAATGATCTTACGTACCTTACTTCCATCAGGACCTACTCCTTTGCCTTCTTCTTCGACGTGATATCTCAGATTCTCCAACAAAATGATGGTTCCAGGTGCAGGATTGGCACAAGCAGCTTCCACCTCAGGCCCGACGCAATCGTTCAAAAATAAAATCTCCTTTCCCAACAGAGTTTTTAGCTCCTCGGCCACAGGTTTTAACGTATACTTTTCGTCCCTCTTGCCATCCGGACGGCCCAGATGGGACATTAGTACAACCGATTTGGCTTTCTTGTCGATGGCGTACTTCACCGTGTCCAGCGCGGCGACGATTCTCTGATTATTTGTTATCTTCCCCTCTTTCAACGGCACGTTGAAGTCAACCCTGGAAAGTCATTTCGTTACATTTCCATTACGTTTGTGTGCTTCACCGACCTTCCTCTATTGATGAAATCTTGAAATCAGGAAGCCGCATACGTACCTTATAAGCACCCTCTTATCCGCCAACTCCACCTTATCGATGCTGAGCTTGTTGAGCGCCATAGCGATGGTGTTTCCCCTCGCAATTCCGATATCCTTGAAGAAGAGACGAACACCTCCGGGCGTGACAAATCTCGTAACGTCACGCAACCGCTCGTCGCTCGATGAGCTCGAATCGCGAGTCGGTGTCCCAAAGTCAAAGCAAGGTCGCCGAGCGTGGCGACCTCCCGTAATTCTTTGCAACGCCCGACGCGTCCAACCCAACCGGATTGGAATCATCGTCCTGAGAACGGTCTTAAATCCTAATGAACTGATCTGAGCGATTTCGCACGATCTTTGTATATTAAATATGTTAGATTCTCGCGGAGTTTCTCCTCCGAAGAATGCATTTCTCGCGATGAATCTATTAAAGATTATATTTTAAAAATCGATCGTGAAATACGAGCTTCAGCGTCGCGAATAATTTTACTAAATTGTACACCGTCCAGATTTTTTTGAAAAAATTTGTGCGGATGGATTCGAATTAATAACTGTATTATGGACTAATTATTTTATGAAGCAATCAACCAATCGCGTGCACGATAAGGGGTATTTTAGTCCGAAAAATCATTCGTAAAGTCTCTTCGAGAGAAATTCTGAACTATTTGAAAACGATAAACTTATCATATAATACCTGAATTGTTTTGTTAACGTAGACAGAATTATGTGCTTTTTTTAATTGTTTAATTAATATATAAGAATTATTTGTTATTTAACATGTGAGGTTAATGTTATTTAATATATGAGATTTAAGTGTAAAACACACATTATTCACTTTTGGACAAAAATGAATTTTTGATTTATTCTTCATCATTTAATGAAAATGGGATGTTTTGCAATTAGATTTTATATGGAAATAAAAGATTGGACTTCAAAGATAAATTGTATTACAAATTTAAAATTACAAATTATTAATAATAAAGTAAATTAAAATAGCCAATCTAAATTTATCGTTACCATAGATTTTTCAAGCGAATTGATTGGCTCAAAATCTCTTTCTTGCAGCCAATCAACAGGCTCGAAATATTCGTCGTAAATGTAATAATACCATTAATATCATGAAAATCGACTCTTATCGCACCTGCTGTTTACGAATAAGGCGCCAATTTTTAAGGTTACATTTAGGTTAGGTTGTACTCAGCTGTATCACGCTAATAATTAAGTAGAAAGTAATCAACAGCGGTGAATGACACAAACGCGAAAAGAAGCGAATGCGATGGCACATTGGCGTGATTGATATGACGGACTAAATATTCCAAGAATACGGGACAATGGAATCCGACGACGTGTATCAGGACGAGAGCGACAACGACGGTATCATTCTTGCTTCTGGAAAAACCGTTTCTATTTTTTTTTTAATTTGTTGTGTGGATATTTACATCATGCCATATAAATGTGCACAGTTTTATCGTTATGCGAGTTGCTTTAAATCGTTGGGTTCTGTTATCGTTTGCATTAATTCTCAGGTAGTTTTACTACAGCGTTTCTCACAATCATCTCAAGTATTTTGTATACATTGTATTTTGTTAATGAAGAACTTGAATGCATTGAATTGAGTTGCAAGAATCAAAACTGATTTAAGATGATTCAAGAGTGTTTGTGGAATATCATTTCGATTTTGGCTATACTAAGATAGTACATTAATGTTCTTGACAAAGTTAAATGTTGTTCATGTTGAAACAAAAATGTATAGGAGTTTAATAAAATGGTACGTACTGTTCCAGCAAAGAATAGCTGCATGAATCTTGTGACGTCAATCCCAATAGTGAGCAAGCTGTTTGATGTGTATTGTAAAGTTGGAAAAGGTGCGTTTAGCTCTGTCTTCCTGGCTACTTTAAAGTCTTCCGATAGATGTAAGAAATTTGCATTGAAGCAATTGATTCCTACCTGCCATCCCGATAGGATCAAACGCGAATTGCAATACTTGCAACAATTAGGGTATGTTGCAAAACAAATTTTGGAGAAGGCATACTGTTGTTTTATATAAAATCAGTTAACATTAGCAAGATGTATACGAATGTTTCAGAGGGAAAGATTACATCGTCGGATTAGAATTATGTTTAAGGCATCGTAGTTCAGTAGTATTCGTAATGCCATACATGAGACATGATAAGTTTGCAGTAAGTTTACAATTTACATTCGAATTTGTGTTTAGTGAAATTAATAATACTCACGATGATAATTATGACTAGGAATATGTCCAAGATATGACTGTTGAAGAAATAAAGGATTACATGAGAGCACTACTAACTGCTTTACGAAGAGTACACAAATTTAACGTTATACATAGGGACGTGAAACCCAGTAATTTTCTCTATGATCGTACAAATAGAAGGTAAACTTCATTGAAGTAAAAAAATATTTTTTTTCTACAATGTCCGAAAATTACAATCCAATATAATGTTTGTTTAGATATTTGCTAGTGGACTTTGGTCTTGCACAAGAATGCCAGGTGGAGAAACTGAGGAGAATGAGTGAAGCAAATATTGGAACATTCGGTACAAAGCGGAAGAGATCCAATGAAGTACGATGTTTTATACGAATAATAATCTGTTAGAACGATTTTGATGATGTTTCTTATTTCTTGTTATAATTTGTTCTAGAATAATATAAATCTCCAAGCTAATTTTGCTGCTAAGAGAAATACCAAATGTCATTGCTTTGGGAAACCTAAAGTATGTGTGATATGTTTAAAAGAGCCAGAACAACTGGCACATCGTGCAGGCACGCCTGGATTTCGTGCTCCGGAGGTTTTGTTGAAATATCTTTTACAAACATCAGGTATTAAAAAATACTGGCAGGCTATGGAAAATAAAGTATTTCTAGTAAGTATTTCTAGTAAAAGAAAAATGCAAAATTTCAGCGATTGATATCTGGGCTTGTGGTGTGATAATGCTATGCATACTCAGTGGTTCACAACCGTTCTTTCGTTCACCCGATGACTGTACAGCTCTAGCGGAAATTACAACAATATTTGGTTCTAAAGAAGTACAAAAGTGTGCACAAAAATTAGGTATTTTAACACGTATTGTGATTATGACAAATGACTTATTTATTGAAGTTCTTATATTTTTTGTTTCATTAATTTATGTTAATTTTTTTATTATATTTATTTTTTTTTGTTTCATTCAGGTAAAAAAGTTATCTTTAGTGAAAATTTACCAGGTATGGACATTATATCTTTGTGCCTAAGGTTAAGACAGAGAAACAAAACTATGATGTATAATACACAAAGTAATATATATAAGGTATATCTTGTTTATATTTTAAATATTTTTTTACGAAGTAATATTGCAGGAGAACGTAGATACAATCATGATTGAATCTTTGATTTTTATGTTATGTTAAAAGACAAGATAATTCAAATCATTGCAAATTCTTATTAATAGAGGTAGAATTCTCTTAATAGTAATATAATCTTATTTTGTTGCCAAATTATTAGAATTACTTTTACTACGAAAATAAAACTTTATCTAATTTTCCTGCTTATTGCTTCAATAATGTGCAATATCTTTATTTTACGATGTCTCAAAATTATTATAAAACTTTAAGGTACCGCCAAATATTCAATATCCCAAGGAAGCTTATAATCTTTTGATGAAACTTCTAGATCTAGATTATAGGACACGTATTACTGCAGAGCAAGCATTGGCACATCCATTTTTGAGTGCGTGATACATTGATGCATGTTTCAGATATGTTATATGTTTTAAAATATTTGAAAGAAACATTTTTGTTATTACTTCGTTAAAATTACAGCTTTAGTTTATTATTTGTTGTTTAAATTGCAGTTTTCTATTAAGATAAATTTCCGAACTATTTAATAAAAGTAAATTGTAGAAAAGATTTTTTAAAATATTTTCTAAAAAAAATTATTTCTGCAGAATACATAATATATAATTTCGAGATTTATTAATATAATACATGTTAAAATTTAAAAAATTATGATGTTTCTGACATATTGTCATGGTATTTCGTATGATTTATCATTTACAGAAATTTATTATTTAAAATTTATTGTTTGTCGGATTTCTGATATTTAATTTTTATAAAAGACTATTAATGTTGATAAACGGACGACTTTTGCTACATGATATAACTTTGTACGATATATACATATTATCTATAATTAAGTTATATGTAATATTGTATTTAAATACACTATTCTCATACAAATAGATGGAATAATGATTTTCTATTTTAATTACATGTGATTTCATAATAAGTATATTTATAATCGATTCAATAAAATATTTTATACAATATTTCGTGCATGTATCATTTGATACGACATATTAATTATTGCATTTTAGTAGATTTATATAACACAAATAAGCTATATGTATATCTGTATCCTGTACAATTATATATTTAAATATATAAACACAAATATAATTATATGATTGTATAAATATTTGAAATAAAAGTACAAAAATTTAATTGTAATATTTATCATTTAAGGCACTTGATTTGAAATATGAGGAACATACAACATCTAGATCTCAATTAATGTTGTTTAAATGTTCATGTGTTATAATTTTCTGAATCGATATGTTCTATATTACCAGTGCTTTGTGAAGATTCATCAAGATTTTCTTCGACATTTTTCTTGATTAGTTTCCATTCCGCAGCAGCTTCCAAAGCAGTGGCTGCCAATTCCTTGATCTTCTTGTTTTGCACGGTATCGTTTTTACTTAATGCCATAAGTAGTTCCATTACGTCCGTTTCGATAAGTTTTGCAGCGACGTCTTTCGTACTTTTTATCATATTTAGCACAATTACAATACCCCTATGTTGTATGTCGTCGTTTGGATTAGCGAGTAAAAAGCGTAGGGATTCCAGCCAATCTTTCGAGTCAAAAATTTTCTCGCAAGCCTTTTTGCTGGCCGACGTCAGCATCGCTAGAGCTCCAGCCGCTGCCTTGCTAGTATCTTGATCTTCATCTTCGCACAGTATCACAAGATATTTAACTCGATCATTTTCCTGCTCGAAATATTGGATAACTTCCTCGCACATTATCAAATTGTTTATAACTTGTGTGGCCGCGCGTCTTAACATGTCGTGATCCTCGTACATATAGGCCTCGATCTTCTGAAATCCTCCCTCCTTCAATATACATTTTCGCACACTGTCGTTGACACCAGCTAGATTGCACAAAGCCATTAGGCTCTCGAAATTCTCGAGAGCGGAACACTCCGGGTTTAGGAGATTTATGAACGGCCGAACAACCTCCATGATTCTTTGACCGGGAAATGCGACCTCTGGATTTATTGTAATTCCTAGACGAGCCAGGGCTTGCGAAGCTTGCTTCTTTCCCTTGTCCGTGCCATCCAGCGCCAACGGCAACAATGCCTTCGTACCGCCTTGTTGAACAACTATTCCTCTCACTTCCTGTTGACTACATATCGCGTTGAAAACGCGGGCTATCAATTCCTTGCTATTCTGGCTCTCCGTTTTGGCGAGGCTCACCAGAGCACTGGTCACACCGGCTTTCGCTAATCCGCACAGTCTTTTACTCACGAAGTCGACATCGTCCAATTCATGTTCCTCGGGAATATGATGTTTGGCAAACTTTGCCAATTCTATCATCTCGGGTATGAGTTCTTGCTTGTCATAAGCGTTGCACAAATTCACTAACGTCGTGACTACGCCATAGAGAACCGATTGATCGCCAGTCTTGGCGAGCTCGATCATTGCTTGAACGGCTTGTTGATCCTCGATTAACTTCTCTTTGACCTCAGCGTCGAAAGTGAGATATGACAGGCCTTCAACGGCCCATTTTCTCATATCTTTATCTTTCTTGGGATTGATCAAGAATCGTCTGCAAGCCTCGGCCAACTTCTTTGTCGCTCCATCCGCGAACGGTCTGATAGTCGCGTCTGTGCCTCCGGAACTGCCTAACTTACACAAACCCACTAACGCTCGAACCCGAATTGAATCATCTTTAGATTGATACAGCTTCTTTAATATATTTACACCTTGACTTATGATCGCATTGGCCTTATCTTTTTTAGTAGCAGCGGCAACGATACATTCGCAAGCCACTTTCTGCTGTAATACATCATCCGTTCCTGCCATAACAAGGATCATCTCTAAAATCCCTTCTTTAGCTACAACTGCATTTCCAACATCCAACGGACCCAATAGTAAGGTTGTTATCGCGACTACTACACGCACCTGTAAAACAATATTGATTAATAATTTATTAATTTACACACACGCGCGCGCGGTGCGTATGTATGTATACATTTCGTGAAAATAATATAATTAATTTTAGAAAATCAAGAAAACAGTTTTATTTAGTTTTGTTTGAAAATAGAAGAAATCTCGGGTAAATTAAACTTTAGAAAATATAGATGAGTCATATCTTCAATTTCGATTAAACTTGTTATAATCGTATTTTAATTTAAAACTTATAAAATATGAAAAAAATCTTCTTTGACATTTTTGCTTTAAAAAGTATTAAATTGCTCAAAGATATATTCAACTATTTATTTAAAAATAATTTAACTAGAGAAGATTTGAGAGAAGTTATAAAATTCATACCTTGGATTCTATATCAGGCGTAAGCAATTTATCTTTAATAAATTCATTAATGGCGTTACTAAATTTTTCCTTAGCAGCATCATAATACATGTTTTCATATATTTTTGCTAAGCATACGCTGGTTATAGTTCGCGTGGAAGACGTGATGTTCATCGAAGATTCGTAATTGTATTCCTCCATTTCACTGGCCACCTCCATCAATCTTTGCAAACCGCCAAGTTCGACTAATCGTTCGGCCCAGTTTAATGCAGTATAATGAATGTTACGCATAACAAGTTCTATTACTGCATCTCTAGCAAGTCCTGTTAGCGTTCTATTCGTTACACTATACAACAAACATGACAGAATCGTGTCTATTTCTTTCTTATGCGTCTCGCATAAATCCTTGTCGGGTTTTGAATCGGGTTTATTATTCATGCCGCTGTAAGTGTTCAATATATTCTGAAACCAACATATATAATAAATTTTTAATTACTAAAATACATGTATGATAACTACTAATATTTTATTCGATATTCACCTGTAAACAATGTTGAGATGCATGGACTCTCTCTGTAGATGTGCTGTTCATCATATCCAGATACCAAGGCAAACCAATGTTTTTTACAATGGAGTCGGTTCGACTAATATTGTTTTTGCATAACTCGCCTACAATACGAATCGCGCTACAAATCACTTCCTCATTCTTTTCAACTGTCACAAGTTGTGCGATTTTAGATACACCTTTCTTTTTGAAGATCTCCTCAGCACCAGCTCTCTCACGTGCGAGCACAAGCAGATTATTCATAGCAGTTTCACGTTTCTCCTCATTTCCGGTCATGTTAAATGCTAGATCCAGCATTTGTGATACCTAATAAAAAGTAAAATTAAACATGTAACACTTGAATATAATAATCTGTATATAATAAAGATATAAATTAACTGTAAAGATTAAATTTGTATGATGTAATTTTTATTCATACAGTGTGTGTAGACTATTAATCAATCGTCATTAATAATTATATAATTAAATAAACAAAAACTTAAATCAAATTATACGATATAAAATAAAAATAAAATTCTTACTAATATATCTAGTATATGATTATAATTTGTTATTATCTAGTTTATCATGTTTTGTTAATTTATACCTTTTTAATAATTATGTACATTTACCTTGGCACTAATACATGAACTTTCTTTATGACGTTCTTGTACAATTTCATGTAAGTGTGCCGCTATGGGCTGAATAACTTTGTTATTCGGATCAGATAAAATAATATTTCTTGCATCCCGATATGCCTCCTCGAATCTTTCTAGTGCTTCTAGCGCTTGACATCTGCGAAACAGTGCCTTGGGATCGTTACAACATATCTTTAATGCACTGTCACAATCTTTAACCACTTTCTCGTAATCACATAACTTTAAATAAGCAGCAGCCCGATTTTTATAGCACACTGCTTTCTCAGCGTTGTCCTCCTTTACTAGTTTTAATGCGTTTGTATAGTGACTCAAGGCTTCTGACCAGTTGCCTTTGTTAAACTCTTCATTACCCTTTTCTTTCCATTCCTGTGCAGTCATATCTGACTTCGTCATGGTGGACTAATTCTAAAATAAAAAACATGATGCTGTATTATAAGTATTTTTTAACAAGATTCTCTGCGATATCTCATATATATTATTTTAAATGCAAAAAGCATAAAACATGCAATTATTAAAAGATTATATGCAAGTATCAGACATTGGATAAAGATAAACATACAGTTTGATAATAACAATGTAATTTCTAGTATGAGAGCTGTATGTAAATTGGAATTGATTATTGCAAAAATTACATTAGTTGACTCTCGTTAAATTAAAAAACAACAAATTAATTCTAATTTGAACGCCTTACCTCTTGTCTAGTGACAATTTACAATTAATTGATTTAGAAAATTTGTAAACCAGTTTTTTATCAATTGTAGTTGGCAGTCTAGCTCACTCAGCGTTCATTCACAGAATGATCCAGGATTCCGCTTGTTTCGTGTTATAAACGACGTAGAACTATCCAGACGCAACGGGTGCGACATTCGCGAAGGTTTATTTTCGGCAAACCGTCTCCGACGAATAGGAACATTAGGGTTAAATATAGACACGATGATGCTCGCGCTAGCTGTAATTCAATTATCATCGATCGCGAAAGTTCGAGTTTGGATGGTCTGTCGTCGCTATGTAATCAATGATGATTTTTATGACGCTACATGAAACCATTTTATCTCGTTAACGTAATCGTGTACTGCTTCGCTGCAAGAGTCAGGGATAATTTACACTTTTCCCTCTGTCACATCGAGAATTTAAATTCCCCCGACAAAAGCGCGTCTGGAAAAGATGTGCGATTTATCTGAGACGCACGAGAAATTTATTTGCGTCAAATTAAATCACGTTTCATCAACATTTTCAAATGGAGAGGTTAAGATCCATAACTTTTGAGGTTACAGGATTTTCGCACAACGTGAAGTTCGCCAACTTCTCGACGCTTCGAAAATCGCGATACCGAGCGACAGTATTATGCCCGAATCACACTAGCGATTAGCGATTGCGTTTGCATCTGAATTTGCGATTACGATTGCCTCTTGACCAATCAGAAGGAAGCTGCTGGCGATCTGATTGGTCAAGAGGCAATCGTAATCGCAAATTCAGACGCAAACGCAATCGATAATCGCTAGTGTGATTCGGGCATTACGATATTGCGATTCTCGAAAGTACCAACGGCCAGTTGCGGAACGCGGTCGCGACGCGGTTCGAATCGTTCCGCGATCTTTGCCGCGCAAAGGTGAGTCGTCGCGAAAATTTGTCGTCGAACGTTTTTCTCGGTGCGCCTCGCGGTTTTTCTCGAGACATCGAACGTGCGATCGTTGTCGCATATTCATCGTTATTGTCGAGATCGCGACGAACGGTGTCGGGACGACTTGCGATCCCGGCGCGCTCGTAATTGTTCTTCGTCAACTGGAAGATTCTTCCCGCCTGTCTCACGTCGTTTTCCCGAGCGGTGTCAAAAACTGTACGATCATCGTCAGGTATGTACTCATATATGCGCTAACGATCCTAAAAAATATGATCTACAGCAGCGATCGTATTTTTTGTAATATTTGTAATATCAAGGAGTAGAGGCGGGCGAGTGAAAGGCCGCCATTTTGTGATGGCCACGCATATTCCCGCGCACTTGGAACAGTCCGATGACTGAGAGAAATTTTCTTTTTCTTAGGTTGCATTCCAAAACGTCTTATTTGAGGAAAATTTTACTCAATACTCTATAGCTCACGTCACATATACTATAGAAATTGAGAATTTTTCTCAAATAAGACGTTTTGGAATGCAACTCTAGATATTGAATTTTTCTTCTTTAAACATCTTTTTTAAACATCTTTAAACATCTAGGGTTGCATTCCAAAACATCTTATTTGAGGAAAATTTTACTCAATCTCTATATGTGACGTGAGCTATAGAGTATTGAGTAAAATTTTCCTCAAATAAGACGTTTTGGAATGCAACCTAGACACACACATAAGCCTTTCTAGAGCCCGTAATATGCAATATGAATTTAAATTACATTGAAATAAATTAAAACATATATGAAATAAATTAAAATTTTCTTCTTTAAATCATCATGTTTTACAACTTTTTAACTTAATAACTCGTATTCATAAATGGTTTTCACTTTGAATATGGTGTTTTCCGCTTCGAAATACATTCGCAATACATTATCAAATTACGTTATTCTTACCAGAAATATAATTCTTTTTATTATTAAGTAATAATGTTATTTATTATTATTATTAGTGGAAATAATTTGAAGTTCCATTATGCAATGCGATAGTTTCGCAAATTTTCTGTAAAATTCTTCTAATAAATTTTCTAAAATTCAACCAGTGAATTTTTTCAAGTTTTAAGTGAATCCGCTTTCCGTGTACATGTGTGATAAAATCATGAAATTAATATTACGAATTATTTCAAGTTTTTTCGCAAGCAATTTTTTAAACACAATTTTTCAAACGTTTTTCCCATTACACAGGGCATACAGTTGAATTTTACCCCTGTAATTGAACGCTTTTCGAAATATTTGTAGCATAAAGTGGACCGTAGTCCCTGAAAGTCAAGCTACAAAAATTGAAAAACACTTTTGGCCGGCTTTTTGAATGCCTTTTTCATTGCCATCAAACCTACAAGATTACATAAGATTTTTTTTTTTTTACAAGAAAGAAAAATAGGGGTGGCGGAGTGGGTAAGTCAATTTATATTCCTTTTGCAGGGAGGTTCTCAATTTTTTTGAATCACAAATTTCGCGGATTGTTAAAAATCCTGCGTATTGAACGCGATTGAACATTGGCGGATTGTAGATCACGAATCGGAGCTGAGCCAATCGGACGTGGACTTATAGCAGGCTATTTATCGATAGTCGATCGGCGCTCCGTAATCATCTACCTACCGGATCCGTCGATGATCTCGCTTTCGCGTACGATGTTTTCGACAGCGTCTCCCTGGTGTCGCTCCCGACCACGTGTGTTCCTCAAAATGTGAATGAAAATTTTGAAACGTAACGTCCGTGCACGCATTGGAAAATTTTGTGTACTCCTCGATCGCGTGTCTGTGTCGTGTGTGCATGTGTGTTGTGTATGACATATAAAATGGGCGAGTGCGCCAATGTATATACCTTCCACGACAAGACCCTTGCCGAGAGATTGGAGGAATATACCAATATATTGTCCGCGCGTGGAACAATAGTGCCCGCTTCGAGCATTCAGACAGAATGGGCTTGCGACGTGGAGCTCGTCATCGAGCCAGTCGGCTGGCAGGCGTTGTGGAAGATATCTCGTGATACGTGTGAGAATTATGGTATTCGCTATCCGACGATTGTCAAAGTGGAGGTGTTGGGGATGGACTACCCCACGTTGAGCGCCCTGGTGAAGATCACGGCCGTCCAGGATGACATACACCTGCCTGAGAAGCACGAGGTCCCATTGATTGAGCTGTATCCCACCATCGAACAGATAAACAATAGTTTGGATATAATAGGTACTGCACATTGTGTAGATAGACTGCGGTTCTTCTACAATTACCTTTGGATGCCATGGGATGAGGATGAGGATGATAATATTGATTGGGTGGAGCAGCACCTGGAGCGTAGAATCAGACTGTTCTACGACATGAATAACGGAGTCATTAGTAAGGAAACGTGTGACGTTATCAGATCATTCATCAGCGAGGGGAAAGAGATACAGAAGAAAATTTCAACGTATGAGGATTTGCTGCCCGAAGATTTCCATGAAGACGATGTGCCTGAAGATTTGGTGCAGGAAACATGTACATTAATGAAACTTCACTTTCGACTTCAGCAGATTAAAGCTGAGATGGACCTGCTGGAGAATCCTTCGTTGAGGGGATTGCTTGGGAAGAATCAATCATATAATAGAAGAGAAAAGCACAGCAATAACGAAAATAGGAAAAATAGGAAAAATGTGTACTACTTTGTGTGGTTGGGGGGTGTTGTCAAAGAACTGCAGGAACTTTCTAGTAAAATTCATGTCTGTGTTGTAATGTGTACTACTTTGTGTGGTTGGGGGGTGTTGTCAAAGAACTGCAGGAACTTTCTAGTAAAATTCAAACAATGTTGCCTGAGGATGCACCCATCAAGTACGTTTCGATTCTACTAAGCAAGAATGTTTGAGAGAGTTAAGTAATCAGTTTTTACATTGTTTCAGAATTTGTGGCTATCTGGATGAGATTATGGATATATTTGAGACAGGCGATACTATTTTTTTAGGTAAAGGAAATTATTCAATTAAGGGTTCCAGGGGGTTGCAAGAAGGAGGTACACTTATAGGACTTTCTAATGTGGAGAACACAATAATTTCTCCATTTGAATCAGATACGTCATCGTCTCTATTCGATTTATGTGGCAATGAGGTATGCCTCGATAAAGTAAATTTTCTGATGTTTCTTCTATGTCTGCTATTTTATTGATTTTGCAATTATTTTGTGAAACCCAACAGATATTGTTGAAAAATATCTGCATCGACTTGGGAGCACTTCAAGCAGGTATAATTGTCAGAAAGGACTGTACTGTACTTGTAACTGATTGCAGAATATATGTCTCTAATGTCTCTACAAGTAGTAGTGTTAAATGGGGTGCAGTTGTTATGCCAGGAGCAAAATTAGTACTTGAAAACACGACTTTTCAAGGATTAGGGACTGCTATCGTTATTTATGGTACCGGTGAAGTTGTTATGAATAATTGTCACTTTGAAGGCTGCGAGGGTGTACGGGTAAAGTTATTTCGCATTAATCTTGAGTCGATATGTTACTCTTTAGAATATTTATAATGAATGTAATAACGTCTTTGTTTCAGCTCAACGATAATGCACGTTTTACCGCGACCAGCTGTTCTTTCGAGCATGTTGAAAAGGGACATGCTATAGTGATAGAAACTGAGAAAGTAACTCGTTCGGAAAGTGTAGAGGTGGAAAGCGAATTGAGCCACGTGTCTCTAAAAAACATTTCTTTAAATGAATGTAAATTTTCCAACAATGATAAAGGGAGTGTCATGCTGAGACCGAAAGATACGGCCGCCCTTATGCATGGACAAGTTGATACTGTGGTAGAAGGATCAGCTTGTAAAGAGGAAGTTATGGAATTATGAGTTTCGCATTATCTGTTACATTGTAAATCCTTAGAATTGATATTATCCTTTTGATACAAGATGCAAGCTTATTGATATATTTATGAAAACGGATTTTATAAGCTTTCGAATATTTTTCTACAGAAATATATCTGGTGTAAGAAATCTATTACGTAAGAATGATTTTGCACCTTGCCCGCAAAGTTCATGAAAATTTTTCACTAATACACTTCTTCATATGCCTATCCACTAATGGATATTTGCGATCATTCGGTAACATGCATCCGTTATCCGAAGATTCTCTTGGCAAGATACTCTCGGTAGTTTGTCATTGCCTTCCGAGAGGTGGCGATCGATTAAAAACCGACGACTTTTGGTCGGGTTTGAACTCTGATCTTTGGCTCATTAAGACAATGTACATTTCTCTGAGCCACGATCGCTACACTAATACACTAACCGATTGATATTTTTTTTCGAAAATGTGATAACATCGACCGTGTCCATTTTCATGTTTCTACCAAAATGTATTAACTTTAATCTCGATTTAACGTATTTTTTGTAATTCAGAACTAGAAAGAGTTAAAAATAAATAAATTAAATCGATTAAATTTAATGTATATGGTAAAAATCGACACGAATCGACGGTTTACTGTCGGTAAATCGGTACTATCTTTGTTGTACATGCTCTTTAAGTTAGGTACCTCTCAATAGGTGTCGCCAGCAGGAAAGATTCGCCGGCTCAGTGTTCGCGATTGTTTGGAGCATGCGGCTCCGACACGCGTATCGTTTTGTGTAACGGACATGACAATTCTGAGATTGCAAATTTTGATAAAGGTATCGATTGTCCGTCACAAATTTGGTAACACGCCCATATTAACGCAGTTATTCACTTCGAGCCGAAATTTCGCGGTCTTTCGCGCGTGTACTGATCCTAACCTCATTCGCAGGTCAGCAAGTCGGACGCCCCGCGTTAACAAACGTGAGTATCTCGATCACACTACTAATAAAATCTTGAATGTCCCGATGTCGACGTGTACCGGATGTTCGCCGAGTACGACGAGGGCTTCGCGATCGGCGAAGGGCAACTTCGAAAACGTTCGAGCTCACTCGAGCATGTGCATTCACGTCGCATGCGTGTTGCGTTGTCCCTTTCGCAAAGGAAAAGGATCGCGGAGTAAGCAAATCGTAATTCACGCGTCGCTCGCGAAAGCGTCGCTTTTTTCAACCCTCAACCAGTCGCGAGCGTCGCTGCAAGTGCATTCGCTTCTTCCTTTTTCCCCTCCCCCCTTCCGGTCATGTGCTCGCGCGCGTTGACACGTGTAGTCGGCACGTATGAATGAAACGTCATTCGCGTCAACGTGCCCGAGCGCATCGATCGGGCTCGCCGATTCTCGTCTTGTTCGTCCCGCTAATGATTAATCGTGTTTTCCATCGTCGAGCGAGATAAAAACCGCGCCGCCGTCACGCTTTGATATTGAGGCGCGGTGATTAATCGCGAAGGGGTGGCAAGGTGACGACAGGGAGAAAGGGGGGACCGAGCTGTCGTTGGCAATGCGCTAAACGCGACCGTGTACTCGTGATGTATCGCGGATGCGATGCATATTCATGACGCGGTAAGGCGACATAATAAAAATTGTCGGGTTCTCGGCGTTTTGCGCGGCGATCGAATGTCACAGCGCTCGTGTGTGATATCTATTATAATTCTGAACTTATGCTTCTCCCCTTCTATCCTCGGGGATCTGTTTTCCGGGAAACACGATGAATTTAAAAGGAAAAAGATCATTATCCGGGTTAATCCTCAACTCGTGTTTTTTCGTCGTTGAACATGGATTCCGATTAACTTTGCAAAGTGTACTAAAGATCCACCGTAAACAAAGAGTGTTTCTACAATGTTCCTTATTTAATTGTTGGAGAATTAAAAGTTAATTAAGTAATCTCGTGCAATTTTCTCTCTTTCTACTTCTATAAGTTCTCCTAAACAAAAGTTGCATTGAAAGCTCGATCCGAACGAGCGAACACAAGTGAGCAACTTGTTTCGATAAGTGCAAAAATGAGTGCACCGCAAGTATTGCTCATTTATGTTTGTTTGTGTTCGTTCATTTGATCTAGATTCGGGGTTTCGTGTATGTTTGTGTCTTAAAGTAGTTTGTCCGCGCGAAACCAGTTTCTTAGAATTTAAAAAAAGAATCTTAATTGCATATTAATAGAAATGCTATCTATATTATCTATGTTATCTATATATGTAAAATTAGAAAAGACTAAAAATTACTGGAGCTGAGATAATTGAAGTTACCACTTTTTTTATGTATGTACATTGAACCGTACTGACTTCTAGTTTTTCTAGCGACTGCTCTTACGGTTTTAATAAAAAAACAAATAGATAAAAAAAGAATCTTAATTGCATATTAATAGAAATGCTATCTGTATTATCTATGTTATCTATATATGTAAAATTAGAAAAGACTAAAAATTACTGGAGCTGAGATAATTGAAGTTGAAGTTACCACTTTTTTTATGTATGTACATTGAACCGTACTGACTTCTTGTTTTTCTAGCGACTAAACTGCTTTTACGGTTTTAATAAAAAAACAAATAGATAAAAAAAAATTTTGTAAAAATATAAAAAAATTTGAATTTGTCGACCATCTTTCGAGAAAAATATTTCGAGAAAAACATATGGAAAGTACACAGTTTCTGGCAGCATTTATAGCGTACAGAAACGTGTGAAAAGCTGTCAACATTGTCTATTGGTATGCACGATGTATGTATTATGTACACACACTTGCGTAATAGGGAAACAATCAAAAATATTATATGTAAAGCATGATAGCGATTACTTTTTATGGAATTTGAAACATCATGTAAATTTTATTGATACTATTTTGCAATATCACATCTACGGAGAGATCATAAATCATATTTGTGAACACAATATAAATTTTTCAAGCTTTTTCGTGTTCTGTTAAGAACTAAATTTTAATAGTATTTAAATGTCACAGATCTATTTTAACACATGACGCATTAAAAAACTCGTTATTATTTCATTTGTTGTACAAATTATTCAAGTGAATTGATTGGAAGAATTTTTGAATCTTTAGAAATTTTCTATTTTGTAGCCAATCAATTAAAAAAATTTCTTGTACGACAAATGTAATATTACTTTAATATTATATTAGGTCGTTTCGCAAAAAAAGTTAAAAAAAGAATAACGCAGTGAAGTTGAAATATCGAAGTGCTAAATGTGTTTGATTTTCTCTGTTTTTCTTACAGTTTTCTTCGGTCGCACGTTCGAATTGCTGTTTCAACGAGTCGAAACGATTATTAGGGCTGAGTGGAAGTATACGAAGACTGACCGGTCTTATGACATGGTGGAGACAACCACACCAACGCAGTCCGTCGATGGACAAACGCAGTTTGGCAACACGCGTTACCTTGAACCGTCAGACTGCATATTCGTTTTTAAAAACACGCTTTCGGATTACGAGGAGCCGCCTTCCGATGAAGAGGTGAGTACAACATTTATTTGCCGCGATCGCTTCGATTCAGCGATTTAACAAGACGATTTTATTATTATTATTCGATTTATGGCGAAGTTGTTCAATTGCAGAAACCGGTATATATATATTTTTCGAATATTGTCGGAATATCGCAATCGTATGCTTTGCCTCAAGTTAAATAATATCTTCGTAAAAGGAAAGTTGTGCTTCGTTTTTTTTTCTTTTAAATTACAACTTTGTGGAAAGTAATGTGTAATTTATTACGGCAACACGTAATTCTTGAACGAGCCAAAACCTTTCAATTTTATCAAATAAAAAATAGTTTATTTCTCTTATGAACATAACTTTGATTTAATATTTTATATGTTTTATATACAGGGTGGCCCACATAACTCTTAACAGCTGAATATTTCGGAAACCAAACCCGTGAGAGAAAAATTTTTTAAACAAAAGTTGTTTGGTTTCAAGGGGGCCATAAGATGGTACCATTGGTTTGACCTTGAAGAATTATTTGAAAGTCACATAAAAATTACCTCAATTTTTTTAAATGGCATTCCCTATTTTTTATTACATATTCTTGTAGCTTATCTCGAGAGCTTTCCAAAACACTATAATAAAGTATTTTTTTATTAAGTATTTTCCGAGTTATAAGGGTTGAAATAATTTCTTAATTTTACATAAACTATAAAATATCTCGTAAAATATTCACCTTTCGATGACCTTACCTCAATACTTTTATGCACAGAATAATGAGAGGAATCAATTGGTGTAAAGAAAACACATAGTTGTTGTTAACAAAAAGTATGTAATTGTTAGTTACAAATTGCATATTTTTTATTAAAAACAACTATGTGTTTTCTTTACACCAATTGATTCCTCTCATCATTCTGTGCATAAAAGTATTGAGGTAAGGTCATCAAAAGGTGAATATTTTACGAGATATTTTATAGTTTATGTAAAATTAAGAAATTATTTCAACCCTTATAACTCGGAAAATACTTAATAAAAAAATACTTTATTATAGTGTTTTGGAAAGCTCTCGAGATAAGCTACAAGAATATGTAATAAAAAATAGGGAATGCCATTTAAAAAAATTGAGGTAATTTTTATGTGACTTTCAAATAATTCTTCAAGGTCAAACCAATGGTACCATCTTATGGCCCCCTCGAAACCAAACAACTTTTGTTTAAAAAATTTTTCTCTCACGGGTTTGGTTTCCGAAATATTCAGCTGTTAAGAGTTATGTGGGCCACCCTGTATATATATATATATATATCTTTATGTATTTATATTAATATTTTGTACATATTTCCTTTTTTATACATATCGCGACTTTTTTCATTTTGTTTTTCTTGTTTTCGCGTAAGCTAAAATCATTGTATATAATTATGTTATATCATAACAGATAATTATAAAAGAATTTTAAAGAGCTTTTTCTCAACAATATAAGGTTTGAGTATCTATTGTACATTCCGAAAATTAAAGAAATAAATTCTTTAGATGATTTTATGAAGTTTATATATATTTTTTATATTTAAACGCTTTGGAGTTTTGGAGATATAGTGTTTAAGAAAAAAAATTATATTGCAGGAAAATTTGTAAATTGTAACAGTGCGATAACGTGACGCGCGATATCCAATGACAGTTTTTCCGAACATGTTACGTAGCGTTATCGAGTTGGTCTGCAAGAGCCATAAAATAAATACTAGAAAATTTGTTTCGATAGTTGATGTTGATGACAATTTACGAATTTTCCCATAATATAATTTTTTTCTTGAACATCTTGCATCTTCGGAAGCCGTTTATGACAAAAGTGTGTATAAACTTTTTTTTTCACAAAAACCTTTGAGGAATTACTTCTTTGATTTTCAGAATGTACTTATGAACCACTTTGTATAATAGCAGAATAAATAAAATGGTTCATTTGGATATGCCTAATCTAATTCCAATTCATACTGAACAATTATTTATTTTTTAATACAAGGTTAAACGTTTCTACACGTTCGAACTTTGTGATGTTTACTTGATCAAACGCGAATGGACATGCTGCGCGTGACCTAAAAGTTACGCGAGATGTGCGAAAACACTTGATGTTATATAATGTATGTAGCAAATAAAGTAGCCTACGTAAGTGTTAGCAATTGTCATGGGATTGGAGAGACCTGCGGTTGGCTTCTGGTTGATGTCGACCGCCGATTACAAAACAAGGAGCGATAAAAAAGTCGGGGGACGATTTTAAAGCACGACTTTACGATCGATCACATGGCGGATTAAATTATTCCGCTCCACATTTTTCTTTCAGTCGCAAAGGGTTTTCGTGCGTTCTCTCTTTCTGTCTCTTTTTCTTTCTCGTTCTTTCGTTTGGGTGCAATAAAGTCCGATACCATGCTACACAAACGCTTTAATACGTGATTGCTTTCCGCTCTGCGTGTGAGACGTCTTGCTCGGGGAGCTTTGACAAAATATATTATTCAAAGACATCCACGTCATAATCGCCCGTTTTTGAAATACTCGGCTCCAGTGTAGGGCGCAAAATTCTGGTTGAATTATTACCGCGATAAGTTTCTCTATCGCGGTATACAAATGATTGTCATGGTATGTTACAATAGATTTATCGTGAAATAGGATTTCCTGTTTTTCCTGAAACGGAATGTGATTAGCGTGTAACGAAAAAAACCTTATATTTCACGTAGATGAAAGATATCACAGTGTAAAAATTCCATATATTTAACGTGGAAATATATACGTCATCGTGCAGGTTGCTGGAGTAACAGGTCGTTTAAACAATACCCGTCTGCGAATTTCAATTTTTCTCGAGCAGGATCGATGACGCTTGACAGCAGGATCTTATAAATCATCTTGTAATATTGTCGATTATGAGCGATTCGTGCATAATGCATGTCCTCTGTCGAGTCACGACTACACGTTTCTACATGTATTCGAAATATATCTACAGCACCATAGTGTGTCTCTCGGTTACTTGTCAAGTCGCGTGTCGCTCGTTTACGAGCACCGTCGTGTCGTGGCATTCGCGATAGCGCCAAGATAAAATTTCTCAATTGAACGCGTACAATGTGTCGCGCGGCAGTACTTCCGAAAATATTCTACTCGAGTTGTGAAGTTGAGCAAAAAATAAAAATAACTATCCGCGAGATAGTAGTCAATTCGTGCACGTGGGAAACGAGCAGGTCTGATAAAAATAGTTGGACTATTACAATATGAGCAGGTGAAACTGTTCAAGTAAGAGAAAATTTATGTAGAAGAGTTGATCATGCGACGTATAATAGATTATGTAAATGTTAATTAACTTTGTTTAAAGATCTCGCCTTTGGCTACAACCACTACATTGTTAGTTACAAGAATATTTTTTTCGAAGAACAAATTGTTTGTCATGATATTAATACAACGCAAGAATAATACATATAATATACAGAGTGAGGAAAAAGTATGGAAACGAGATGAGCTACAAGAATATGCAATAATATATCGGGTATCCCATTAAAAAAAATTCAAGATGATTTTGGTCTGACCTTGGCGACGCCATGCAAAGTCAAAATGATAAGATTAATAAATCAGACCTTTTTCAATCTTACAACTTTTGTCTGAAACATTTCTTTCTAAAATGCGTAGTTTCCGAGATATTTAAGGGTTTCCATACTTTTTCCTCACCCTGTATATATAATTAACATGTGGAAATTAAGAGAAGCAATTGGATAATTGTAAAAATAAGATGGAATTATGATGTGGAGGTGAAAGGGCGAAACAGAATATGAGAGAGAGAGATAAAAAAGAAGTATAGTTGTGAAAACGATCATTTGAGAGGACCAGAAAACAGCAGCCTCGTTGCTGCAAATAACATTCCTTGTACGCGTGTATACGTATGTGTGTGTGCGCGTGTCAAAAGCATCGGCGGGATGTATTGCGAGTTACTGTTTTCGGTCGTTTCCATCGAACCTGAAACGTCCTGCTCCTTTTTTCTGCTCGTCGATAGAGAGCAGTCAAGTTTGCCTTTTTTTTTCCTAACTCGCTCGCTCTAAATTTCCTCATTAGCACTCCGCGCGAGTGTGTCGATTCCTTTGCAGTTGTTCCTTAATGAGGTTGTTTTTTCTGTATACTCGTGTCAAAGTATGTTATGAAAGAGATAATGGACTTCTTTCTCGGGGGGAACGTGCGCGAAACGTGACAAATATCGTCTTTCTGGTCTATTTTTCTATCAGCCATCGTCGGTCATAATTTTAAACAACGTATGGAGATTTTCCAAACAGAAAGCGGGACGACGACGTGGCGCTGTCAAAATTCGTAACTATGTCGGAACAAGGGATAGACAAAGAGAGAGAGAGAGAGAGAGAGGAATAACGACAGAAAATGCACTCATTTGCATTGCAAGCTTAACGAATCGCTTATTCTTCACAATATTGTATTGCGTTAATGACGCGGCTGTCGAAGCATCGTGTCATATCACCTGTTCGCTGCACTAAATACACATCCCCGGTTTTGTTCAAATCGTTCGTCGAACGGCGACACGTGTCCCGGTCAAATTTTGATAAGCGACGAACGCGGTCGAACGAATCCTATCTGTTCGGTGCACCGAGAGTTAAAAATTATCGATCGCGATTGCGACGACACGTTTCGATGATAAAATAAGCGAAGCCGCAACACGTCACGGCTTTCGTATGTGCTCTTGTTGGGTTTCCAACAATTAAAACCCGAATCGTTCGATTCATCGGAATTTAATTGAGTTCAATATTTCAGCATGTCTTTCATCTCGTTTGGCGATCCTGATAAACGCTTGTCAAATTAATTCACTTTAACTGGGTTCCTTGTAAACACTCTCGTGAAAGATATTCATCTTGCTTTGTAATCCCATAACAATAGATTAAAAAGTGAAAATCTTAAGATCCTTCAAAAATATTAATAATATACTAACTGAGAGCCGTGTAAAATAGTTTGATAAAATTTTCTTAAAAATAGTTAAAATAAATCACAATCGCGAAAAAATTTCCTGAATGTGTGTAGGCGGTTGGCTATTATATGACGCGAATAAATTACAACGCATCGTGTATTGTCCGTTCTATATTAACCAGACGACAGGTATGTCGCATGATTTAGCTTGCTTTTAAGATTAAATTAACTTGCCCAGCACTGCTAAGAAAATTCGCTATGAAATAACATGCCTCGAGCTGACTTGCCACTTAACTATCAGATCGTAAATCACGATATATTTGTACCATGCTTTCGATAATCCATGGCGAAGTAAATACACGCCAATATCAGCTCTATTATTACACGTTAGCACGTTATCGAGATGCAATCCTTTACGCTTGATTAAAATTTCTGCCGAAGAAAGATAGATTCTGAATTTGCCGAGAAATTCTCATCATCCTTACATTTTTCGCATTTTCCGCTCTCGTAATAACGAAGATGATTAACTAACTCAAGACGCGAAAATGATTAATGCCAAACATTTACGGTGCATAAACGTCCGTTAAAGCGGACAACGATGTTTACGGCAAAATTTTTTGAATATCTCGGGCGCAATGATGAAATTGACGGACGATAGATCAATAAAAGCGTTGTTGCCGGCAGCAAAGGAAGGGATCTAGGCAGCTCCAGCTGCGGTTTATTTCGGGTTTAAGATCCGTGGATGCACGATGTCTCGTGTCTAAGAGGCACACGTACGTTTGCACATTCTCCCGGGACGCAGCGCGTGTAAATGCGAGAGAAATAGATTATTTAGTGGCCAGTAAAACATAGCCCGCGTTTCGTTATAATGACATCGCGCGACAATCGTAAACAGCACAATTTTGTTATGGTGTAACCGCCAGAATGAGATACGTACGCACCTGTCACAAATAATGTAATTACACAGTGTGCCTGAATTTAAGCGCTCACCCGGCTCAGTTTTGCATCCACGCATTCGATTTGACCGTGATAATCGCAAAAATCGTCTGTATTCGCATTTAGAGCTCGATAAATTTCAGACGCAGGCTATTTAGTATATTTGAAATTAAAATTGTGTGCGATGAAGACGTGACACATTGGTTTATATACACATCGTTTCATGCGACGTTTATACAGAGGTTGGACTAGGTTTGAAATAGCACGCGCGGATAAAATCGCATTCAGGCAAACTGCAAATTGGTCGGTTCAACGCGACGAGCAATATCGATGTAGGAAGAGCGGGGAAGAAGTGGTCTCGAGCACTTTGTTAAGCCTTTACAGTTTGCCTGTCCCAAAAGAACGGCTTATTAACTTCAATTTTTTGTTCCTCTCCCAGGTGAACGCTATTTTCTAATAGCTTAAAGGCGCTTTGTCGTGCAATTGCGCGTACACATCGTAATAACGCATTTTAATTCCGTTTTAACAGGGATAATAGTGACACTAACGACTGTACGAAAAATACTGATAACGATAAATCCGAAAGTATTAATAACGACAACTGGTTATATCGAGCTGTGTAATGTGCATCACGCGTACAATTTGACGCAATTTATTATTTCTTTCCCCGCTTATGAGTAATACTTGCTAAATTATTCATAAGTCACACTTTGCGTGCCGGATAGAACGTCGCAAATTCTAAAATAAAATCCTAGACGGTGGGGAGTGGCGTCGTACCTTTTGCGAAATTAAAGGTTAATTAATCCTGCCGGGAGCGACAACAATCGCGATGGATTCTGCGCTGCAGGAATGATGGATAGTATATTTTATATTAAAATATCAACGTAATGTTTCAGAGTGCGTTGCTAAAAAAAAGAGAGAGAGAGAGAAGAAAAACGAATTTGACAATTACTGTTATCACAAGCGTATTTTTCGTTCAGAATATTACGAGCTTTTAATAGATGTTTCGATTCGTTGGCGCCGAGATTTCGATCAGGAGCTGTGACTGCCGGGACGATCGATGATAACAGTTAAAGCTGAGCGATGACTATAATATCCGTCCACAAATCGTGTTCAACGACTGTATTCAGATAACTATCTTTCTATCTAGTAGATAAGAGAGAGGCCCTAGGCGCTTGGAAGAACTCTATCTAACATCGAAGGTCATATTCGCGTGCCAGCTGTCGCTTCTGGATTTTCTTAGGTGATACAACGTCGCCGTGTTTAAGCAGTTTGGAATTTATCTCAAACTACAGTAACTCTAAGCTTCTCACGAATCTTGAGTCATAACTTTCCAGTTGTAGACGTCGCATCGTGTCGTACCAGCAAGTCACATCTCTAATCATCATTGCGAAGCGAGAACATAATAAATGATTAAAAATTCAACAGCCGACATTAGTACTAAAAAGAAAATTATGGTCACGATACTTTTTTTCCACCAACAGCGAAACGCGCACTTTTTTGTTGCTAATCTAAAGCTAAAATTAGAATACGGCTTTAATTGCGGTTAACTTCCGTAATTTCCGGTCAATCAGCGGTCGGGTGTCCTTGGGGGGGAAACTCGAACATCGGCATAAAATGTTTACTTCGGGGCGCTGTACCTGCTAATTTTGGCGCGTCGACACCCCGTGGCGAGAGAGATTCGATCTGTGTAGCTCACGAATGGAGAGGTGGCATTGAAGATAAGCAGGAAGGTCGCGACAGACTGTTACGTACATATCGCACGTGCACGAATATACGAAATCGCGATTTGGCACGCGTAAGTATGCGGAAAAACTTTTGAAAGCTATTAAATTATGGACATATATACAATGTCGCCTACGTTCTTTATTACGTTTAATCCTAAACATCTGAAATTTACGTAAACCATAAACATGGTTAAATTTTATTCAGCGCACTTTTATTTGTTCATAATTCGGGAAAATGATCAAAATGTAATGCTTTGGTTTTAAATCGGTGTAGAAAATATCGAGGAAGATAATTCTAATATTTTTAATTAATAGTTTTTGCGATTAAAAAATTGAGAAAAGTTACAATAAAAAAATGAAATACATGTTTCTTTAAAATTCACTTCACCTAAAGTTAGTCTAGGTAAATTTGAGAGTTTCTAGCGTTAGCTGAGAATAAACCGTTGTGCAAACGGCAACTTCTTTGTGGATAAATGGAACTTGGTGGTAAAGAGGTAGTTAAATAGGATGTCACCAACGAAACTTATCATTCTCACATATGTAGCACGAGCGTAAACTCATCCAACCGGAAGACTATTAGATCGTGTGTTTCAACAACGGCTACTCGGAATGGTCTTTATAGTATTTTCGCTCTAATAATTTGATTGCAGCAGACTTTTCTAAAAATATAGGTTTGCTATATTTCTCGGCGCTCTTCTTTATCTTTTATTAATTTAATTTATTTGATTTGATTATGCTAGCTTAATAAACGAATATGGCGGTTTTTGTTGTGTCTAATATACGTTTACACACTTTAACTACAGGTATATTTATAATGCAGCTTAACTTTATATGGTTTGTACGCTCATTATTATGTCATACTGATACAAGATAGTGAAGCTGTTAATCACTTGTTATCAAAGCAATTAGAACATAATTCTCCTGGGTTGAAGTTAGCTCTTCCGCTTGTAATTCCCATAAAACGGGATCGCGAAATCGGGACGCTGGGAAGAAAGGATAGGAAGTTCTGCTTGAATCAGCGAGATGGTCAAATCTCGAGAGCGGGCGGCAAATATAATTTGGCACGTGTGACACACGCGGGGCGCAATGCGTAAAGGAACGTGATGGGTGTGGAGCTGATTTACGACCCTACCCACAATAGGACAGACCGCACATTTCCGTGGGAATTCCTCCCCTTCCCACGCTATACGGTTTATCCTAAATCAGTTTAAATCGTCTCGCATGGGCGACGCAATCTGACTGCAATTGATGTCCACGGGGAAGAATTCCAAATTTACGCTCACCCGCTGGCGTCACATTATAATTGGACGATTATATTTACGCCGTGCCATATATTGTCGTGCGTGCAATTATTGTAGTACATTACATTATTGTTTGATGTGTGCGTGTTCATTGTATTGCGCGACCATACTGCTGAAATTATGCTAACCAATGTGCTCCATACATGACGTAGTAAATAAATTATTTTATTATTGTTAAAATGCCATTTTGCGCCGGTTATGAACGCGTTAATGTGATGCGAGCTTTTGTTATCTTATTAAGTGTCGCAGCTTTTTGTTGATCTCTCGATTTCCGCATGTCTCTTTGATACGAGCGATATACACGTCGTTACATGAGCTGTTAAATTCGTCGTATGCGTTAAGATTTAAGAGCAAAAGACACAACACGTCTTCGGGAGTCGGTGGTGATTCATATGAGACGATTTATTAACTCGTATTAGCGGCGTCCTGCGACAACGCGTCTCGTAAAAGAAAGCCTCGCGGGATAAAATAGGAACATAGAACTCCCTTTTGTCGAGGGCCGTACCGCGCGTTCGGTCGCGTTTATAATTATCGCCGCCGTCGCGTTGCCGCGATTCCGCGGGCGGAAGGTATGTACATACGTGCCGTATGCGGACCGTCCGTCCCGCGTCTTGGAAGTGAGCGGCAGGCTACCCTGTGGTCCCGCTCTACGTCCAACTATTTTTGTACTGTATGCCCCCGGTGGCTCTTTACGCATCGCCCGACCCACCATTCTGGTCGCTCCACGTTAAAAGACGCTCGAAAACGTCGAAACGTCAGAGACGAAGGCGTCGTTCTTCATCGTCCGCCGTCAAAAACCTCGTCTCTAAGAGAACTCTTTTCGTTTCCTGATTTATCCGCGCCATTTTCCCAAGCTGGCATCTGCACGGACAACATCGTTAACCTTCGTCTATCTATTTTAGATTTGTTTGTTTCGACGTTCGCTTTTACTACATTGTTCTGCAACTCATAATTAACATTATATGGCGCAAATATTTTATTGCGCAATCGATTCTTACATAAGAGTCACGAAAGATTCTGAGGAGATTGCGTATGCTACAGAGATAAATTCTGCCGCACATTCTCTTGTGTCTCGACTCTCTTACTCTATATATGTCTATATAAATTACATGGATGGAACCGGATCGACGGTGCAGCAAGAAGCAGCAGAGATACAATGTATGTAAAATCGAATCGATCTTTCGTAACAAGAGGCAGGTGCTGGTACAATACGGCTGGTATTTATAATTAATAAATAAATCTCGTATTTTTCGAGACACAGACAGTTTAATAATTACACATATTGATTAGAGATTAATTAGCAAGAAAAGCATTTCCTATCTTGAGGCACAGACGGTTCAATAATCAAATTTTGATTAAAGATTAATTAGCAATGTACCTAGCTGATTGTAAAACGAAATATTACCAATTTACTAATTCTAATATATTACTAATATATTACCAATACAATTTACTAATATTAATATATTACTAATAATTTTATTAGTAGTATTCGTAATATTAAATTAGTAGTAGTACTTATTTTATAAATTATAATTTACTTTTTAGGTGAAATCTGACACTATTATTAAATTGCGCATTACAAAATAATTATTAATGAGATAACTACTGACCTTGTATTATTAAACTTTTGTTTCAAATGAAATAAAGTCAAATTATTATTATTAAAAATTATTAAAAAATGGATAGAATATGAAAAAGAATAAAAAATTAGCTTATTTACTAAAAATAAATATAATTGATATGTTAGTATGTTTTTTATTAAATTAATTAATTGGAATATATCCAACATAATAATATTTTGTTTTTCTTCTAATTCTTTGTAAAATGCATTTTGAAAAATCTTTAAATACTAATTTTTTATATTATAGTTTACACAGTATTTAATGGAAACAGAGATCAAACGTAGATCTCTTCTATCGCTTAAAATATTGGAAGGGAAATATAAAATGCCCTATATATATTATTTACATTATACAGAAAATTTATATTCATTTTGCGTAAATAATACAGAATAAATAATACAGAGTAGATATTTTATTGCAATTTTCATGAATATCACGGAGATATTTAAATAAAAATTTTCTATTATTTTTAAAAATACCAGTATTTTTTATATGAAATAATTGAATTGATATCGAAATAATTTTATTTTACTCCATTCTCTTTTTTCTCATTTTTCATCAATCTGAGCAATAAATTAAATTAAGAATTAAATTTACTTGATAAATTTATGAAAAGAAATATCTTAACGAAATATTATTATGTATTATGTTTTCATAATGTTCTTATTTGCGTTTCTCGAAAATCCTGTGTTTGATAATTCAATAAATTAACGATTGCATCAATTTTGGGATTATGTATATTGTACTGTCCTAGTTCATACATTCAAGATAATAGAGAGAAAAAGAGAAACAGAGAGAGTTCTATAAGATGTTAAATTTATCCATATTACCTTAATTTTGTATTAATGTAAATTTATGTACATTTTATATACTGATTTAATTTTCACACAAATTTATTATTGTAAAAAATAAAAATAATATAAAATTAGGAAAATAATCACGTTCGATATGACTAAATAACAATTGAAAACAATACACAGGCCAATAAGTCAAAACATCGAACCAAAATAGAGGTGTCAAAAAATATAAACTATGATTTATTTAAAATCCGAATAACATATGTGTACGTTTCGACTTCACTGAGTCTTCATCAGCACATGATAAGATAATTAAAAAGAAACATAGAGTCGTAGTTAAATAAAAACAAATATAAAAAATATATAAAAATATATAAAAAAATGACAAGACGCAATCATATCATAGTTCGGTCAAAAACAACAAAGAACGAAAACGACGTTGAGTTATGGTTTAAAAGTACGTTCTAAGTGACGATCTCCTAATTACAGTGTTAAAATCTAAAACTAAATAAATAAAAACGTGTGGTACAAACTTATTACTCGTTTGACGGCGAGAATATGTTGGTCAAAATTTTTTGGACGCATGTTGTCTCCTGGTTCGTTGAGACGTTGTAATCGTCAAAAAAATAAAAGAATATGTCTGGGAGATCTTTTTTATTCACCGATGCAATGTGCAACGACAGAATTGTGATAAAACTGAACCAAAATACAAAAATATGTGTATAAATTATAGCAATAATTCAAATAATTAATACCTAAATAATAATAATTGTGTTACCCACATAAAATAATATTTTAGGGATTTGTGTATATATATATATATATATATATATATATATATATATATATATAAGAAAAGGATTAATATAAATAATTAATTTTTCAAATAAAATATGACAATAACAAATAAAATATCAAATAATTTACGCACCTCATGATTGTTGCTTCGTTGCTTTCTTCTCGTTGTCAGATTTTTTATTGCACTGATGTACAACACTTACGAAAACCCGGTTTATTATGATTATGTATTAATTACTAGAATGAGATAATCGTATAACACTTTGCACAACATTTTCCACATTAATCGAACGCAATGCGTATTTTACTGTTGTACATTGCGACGGAATTTTGTCGAAACAATTGTGAAAATAATGCAAAAAACACGTATTCTATTATTCACTCAATATTCGTGAATCTCATAAATTAATTTATCGAACGAAATATCAAATAACGGAGGATTGTAGCAAATCGCATGTATAAACGCTGAATTTATCAATTGCTGTATAATTGACGAATGTAAAATAAGGACCTAATTACGGTAATTATTTAAATCACTCATTTAAATCACGATTCATATATTATTTAGTGCTTTCATTCCGAAGTAATGAGTAAATTGCATTTAGATGAACGAAAAGTTCAAAATACGTTGCGAGAAACATTCGAATCTAATCGTTAAAACAGTTGTTACATCAATTCGTGTATACATTGCGATAAAACAATGATTTGTAATTTCTATCTCTTTTCCCTTCGTTTTCGCGAAATAAATAAATGTTACGAAATACTTGCTTCGATAAATAACGGATTTATCGTTAATCGGAGTTAATTAATTGAACTAATAACGCATATAGTTAATTAAATTAAAAACAATCACATTTGGTATCTTCTGCTTAACACGATCGCTTTTCGATGGGACGCGTAATGGCTTGTGCTGCTCGTTCGAATGTCGAGAAGCAAATGATAGTGCGTTAACCTTGTGTACAGACAATGAATACATACATATGTATACATATGCTGAATAAAAACACATACCAAAGTTGTGCGCCGGTAGAATTGTTATTGTTTGGAAATATTAAATCCCTTGTAAAATAAAATCGATTTTATTTTATTTTATTCTTTGTTTCGATTATTTTATTTTTTCCATTTCGACAAATGAATTGTTACCGTACATTTTATGTTTTGTATGAACTGATTAGACTAATCGTCTAATGTTTTTTATCTTTCACGTAAATAATTTTATCATTATATATTTTTTTTCTTCTATTTTTCTTTGCTCGAACCTATTTTCATTTTTCTTTAAAATGTCACGAGATTCAGAATCTCTTAACATTTTATATACGTACTTCTTTCAAAAAACGATTAATGCAACGTAAGAAATAAAACTCAGCTTGTGTCTCAAACTTTATTCGAGTTTATCTATTAAATCGCGATTGCAAATATAAAACGAATATCAAATTAACTCCTAAGAACTAGTTATTAAACTATATGTTAAGGATAGTTTTAGCTAAGTTCTTCAGTGAAAATGCAAATTAAAAATGTTAGTGTAAGTTCTGCAATTATTATTGCGACAGGTGTAAGTCACGATAAGATATTGCGCAACAAACTAATTGTTGGAGTAGAGAGTTGAAATATTTAATAGCATATTTAAGAGACGGATTTTTTTCTTCATTTTATATAATACACGATGAAGAAACCAATCTGAAATTGGTAAACTACTTTCGAAATTCTAATCGTACCAAATCTAATCATGTGTTTAACAAAGTTATTTTTTATCTATTACACGTGTCTGAAAAAATTTGTAGAATTTCCCGGGATAATAGGATGTCAAAACTTAAGGAAGCAGTAATGACAGCGTGTTTGCATATCACGAGGCTCGACACAAACATATTTTCATCGAACATGCCCTCGTTACTTCATGAACCATATCCGACAATTCCGCGTAAGTTTTTACGAAGCTGAAAATAGTCCGCATTTGGAGTGCGTGTGCCGAATTTATGGAGCTCCGTCGACGGAGTGCCAACTCGAGCATTGTTATCACTCGTTTAACGACTTGCGGACGAACTTCGCCTTTCATTTCACTGAGAACTCGGTCGTCCGCGACCGTGGATCTGCCATCGACATCGTTTATATCCCATCCAGGATAAGCTCGTCCGGGGAGCTCGATTTCCGCCTCGCTCGGTTGATCTATCTCGGTATGATCCGCGAACGTCGCGCTTCGAAGATTCCGCGAATTTCCGTTGCGATCCGCGAGCTTATATACCCACGTGCCTTCCACGATTTCATCGATCCACATCGAAGATATTTCCCGCTACGATACGCATTTTTCTTGTCGGCGTTATCGAGAGGGAGAATCGCGTGCTTCGATATCACATCGGTCTCCTTTCATGTGTGACATCGGGAAAGATCAGAGAGAAATGACGACTACATCAATCATTTTTGCTGGGTAATCCATCAAGAAGCTAATAATCTTATTATAGTTATCGCGCTGAAAACAGCACGTCAAATCCACGAAAAATCCGAATAAAATTTTACATTTCCGTACAAAAATATCGTTAATGTATATTCTCGTATCAAATATTATAACAACGTGTTAAAACATAAACGCTGATTAATGGTGATCATTGGCGATAATATGCGATTGCTGATCAACGGTATTCATTGCACAAAAAAACGCTACGCCACGCGTGCCTAATCGATTATTTTTCTTCGGCTTGACATCGGCGAGCGACGTTGATAAGTCCGTGAAGAAGCGAGTAAATCAATTTTGTACGAAGGCGGTCGGCCACACAGTTTCTCGGTACGCAGCCAGCTAGTACTAATCACGTTATATCACGCTCCCGTTTGTTTCTGTAACGTTAAACAGAGGGGTCTCACGTAACCGGACGGCGCGGCATGGATTCAGCATTCCGTGCGCGGTCTGATTTCTGGTTTTTCCACTTTTGCCTCTTGCCTTGTCTCTTTTTTTTTTCTCTATTTTGCTTATCCGCGCGTATGGATTTCGACGCAACGAGAGCCGGTCGCCGCGGCTCGCGTGAGTGGTGAAAGTCGACCGTCCTGACGCCGGATCTCGGTCCAGCGATTCAGGTTGTGTTCTTTTTTTATTTCCTTGATTTTTTTATGTTTGCATTTTTACGTGACAATCCGTGAACGCGAAAAGGGAAGGTGTCGGAGGCACCGTAAAGCGGCAAGAATTTTCTCGCGCGAAATACCGTTGGACAACTGCTCGGCTGGGAACTATGGAAATGCATTTTATATACTGCGGCTAGAAAGCGCAGGTGTTCCGCAGCAATTGATAAAACGGGATTCATGGCGTTTTATTTTTTATACATGTTTCTCGCCTATTTTTAAAAAATTTTAAAATTTGTCTATTATCTATATTAAATAGCGATAATGACATGTCACGGTTCAATTTATTTTTGCGTACGCGAATTTTGCTCTGCATAAAACTATTAATGCGTTTGAGAGCTTGAGTGAGATTTGAATTGCGGATTTCGAGCGATGCATATGTCATTGCGCGGAGATAATATTGTCGATACTTCGCGAACCAACTGACAACCGACAACTCGCGACGATAATCTAGTTACGGGTAGTTCTACTTACGGACTTACGAAAGCACTGAATTATTACACGTTGCACACAAAGCGAAGGCAGTTCAAAGCTAATTCTAATCATCGCCTATAGAGGTATTTATATGTTCTGGCTTACAATGCATTCGCTGCGAGCCCGGTGCAACATACACCAGGTTAATAATTGGTGCGTATGCGAGTATGCGTCGTACGAAATTTCATCATGCGGCGCCGACAGAGTGTGGAGTGAACTCAATGAACTCTGAAGCGACAGTAATGTGGCGGAAATTGTTTATATTTCAACGCGAGAGATTTGTATTGTTCGCCGATCGAATGAAACGTGACGTAAAATGTCGAATCGGCCGGGATAATTGATCGATTGCGACAATAAAGGGATTCCGATAGCAATTTTGCAGTGACGTGTGAATTATGATCGCCCATGTCGAAAACAGCGCTCGGTATGTCGGTCAAGATACAGAGTTAATAGGTCATCGCGCGATGGGAATGTTCGACTGAATTTGTACGAGGCAATCTCGGCAACTCCCATCGGACCGAATGTAGCAATTACTTTCACCTAATCGGAAGCCTCGCGGGCATTCTGTCCTGCGTAATGTCATCCCAATGTAACGATGTTCTTACATCACAGTCCGCTTGCACAATTTCTCTCTCTCTCTCTTTCTGTCTCTTTCCTTTCCTTGCAACGCTTAAGAACCAACGTGAAAAGAATGAACCTTGACCCAGAAAGTGACAACTAATAAATTACGCTCCGCAAGATAGATTTTTAATTTTCTTTCGGACGAAAAGAAAGAGAGGACGCAATGGCAGAAGTTTCGAGTCGATTCATATCTCATTCTTATCAAGAATTTTACTTCAATCCAAGTTGAAAGTTCTTTTTCATAAATAATTTTTTTAAATATTTATTAGCAATGTGTACACTTACACTTTTATTTGTTTGGATGATGATTATCTGTTGAATGATGTTATATATATACGTGACGTGGTTAATTTTTTTCGTTGGTTTGCTCGGCATAACCGCAAGTATAAACGAAACGTGAAGATAAAACAGATGAATAAATGTGGAATCGTTATGGATGTTGGTCGTGGCGACGACGAATATGTATGCCGGTGCTATGAATATGTTCGTTCGTATACTAACCGAACCACCGTATACTGGATCAAAGGGTGTCACGTGTGCTAAATAAATAACTTCTATACGTATGCCGCGGACGATAGATATAGCCGCATTGCTAATTCGTCAACGACTGATGTAAGATATTTTTGGTAAAGTACACTTACTCGCGAAAATAGTTGCTATACAGTCAAAGCTGACGGAGCGGAAACTTCAAATCGCGATTTTACGGAAATCATGATCATGAAATTACGAAGCATTTCTTGCTCCTGATTCAGTCTGACTTTTTGATTTTCAATAGATAATAATCGATTTGGCACTGCGATCCAAAGATTCGATGATTTGTCGGAGAAGAGGAGACGGCCGTTAATCCGGCGCACGCGACATCATTAGCCGGGAGTTGTTGGCGCTATAATAATCTAGCGAAATGACGCTATAGTCGTTGTCATCGGAAGCTAGCGATCGGTCGGTCGGTCGGCCTCTCTCTCTCTCGATTTCTCTCTGAAAAGCAGTTAAACCTGGACCGTAGCCAAGGTATCCCGACGACGGACCCCTCTTGATCCGCGTCCCGGTGGCGGTTTCGATTTCTACTGATTATGGGGGAGACGCAGCGGCGGTGATGCTGCTGCTGCAAGTACAACTTGCTCTGGAAGCGAATTGTAGAGTGAAAGGGCGGAGGGAGGAGAGAGAGGGAGCGTCGGTGGAGATGTCTGGGCGTCGTCCCCAGGGGCAACAGGTACTCACACATTGGCATTAGCTTTTCCGGGAGATAGACCGACCTATCTACGGGGGTAAGGGGCGAGAGATACCCGGCCGCGCCGCCACGTGCTCGCGCTAAATATAACGTCTGTCCACTGTCTGCCTCTTCCCACCGTCTGCTCCTTCTTGTCTCGCCGCGCGTGCAGCTTCGACGCGGTCGCGGGACCATTACCTCTTCCTCGAAAAAGATCAGATTTCTATGGCAAATGGCGGAACAAGCACACGTTTACCCGTGTATTTAGTTTTATTAATTAATTTGAAATATTAACGCATTAGCTATATAAACTGCATGCGCTTGTTTCACGGACGAGCGAACAAGATCGGCGTGTTGAATTCAATCGACGATGCAGCTGCACGTGTCGATGTCAATTCCGAATGAACTTTCGTCTTCTTCCGTCCGAAGAATAGACAGGCACTTTTTGTCAGTCCGAAATTCATTGTATTTCTACGTGGAAAACGAAAAGTTTCAATAGCACCGGCCGAGCACAACGGGTGCGTATTGGATTACTGTTGTCCTAGTTCGACGGTCGCGATAAACTCTCTTCGTATACGATTCTCACCTCGACATGCATTTTTCATATTCTCAGCCATCCAGTACGTTACTCCTCCATTTTCTCTTTGCACCATATAATATATTAATATTTTTCATGGTCACGTGATGGTATAAAAAACCTGGGCGTTGAAATGTAAGGCTGATCAAAGTATATTTACAGAATTGTATTCTTTATTTCATCTGTTTTGCTATATTATGTACGTCAGCGCGTACGGGAGTCTCATGCAATGTGTGGTCTTCAATTTGGGTGTATTGAATCGCGGCCTTCTTTCGCCGTCAAGAGCCGACGGAGAATCAGAAGAAGGTGGAGTAGGAAGGAAGAAGAAAATGGCCGATGGGGCGGCTTATGCGAATAACTCGATGTTGGCACGGTCACGTTGCGGCCCTCCGTCCGACTCCATTTTCTCGTCAACCTCTCTCCTTCTTTCTCTCTTACTTGCCTTCCCGGTTCCTCTCATCTGTCTGTCTCGTCCACAATATGCCACGGCCAATTTCTGTCCCGCCGCATTTGTCTCTCTTTGCCAATCGTAAAGGCGCTTCGCCGAGCTTTGGAGTCGGCGGAAAGCCTGCGGGAAAAGATACGAGCACGTGGGGCTCGACGACGCGAGACACAGGCGCGGACGGATCGCCGAGGCAAAGAGTGTACTGCACAAAACCCGAATTTCGTCGCAGACGGCGGAATAGCTCGGCACGGTCAACGATCGCGACTCCGATAGCTCGCGCTACGCACTCGCGCCCGTATCGCCGCATCGCAGCGTAGAGACGTGTGTCGCGTAATTCGACCGAAATACCGTGGACAGCTCCTTAATTAAGTTTTACTCTATGTTGCCAGAGGTACGATGCATGCACGCTGTGCCAAGACTAATCCATTTTCCTTCGGATAGAGATCGGAGTTTCAGGAAGTGGATACAGCAATATGAGAATTTAGATCCATGGCTATTTTTCTTTCTCCACGGAAATAGTTTGTAAAAAAAACGTTTGCGAGATTATTCTTGGAATTATGCGTGTTTAACATTAGTCTAGAAGATGTTTACAAGTAGATAGTTATTCAACGTATATGTCTCACAAAAGCGGGTCACTTTGTTAGCTGGTCGTTGTTAACATGTTGTTACAGCAGATGCGCAACATCCATATCGCGTTGAACATCTGCGTGTAAATTGTCCTTACGAGAGGGCACACTCGGCACCCCGAGACTCAAGCTTGAAATACCGGCGCATGAACTTCTTAATTAACGTCCTTCACCTGTTGCCAAGCGACATAATATACCCCTTCAGGTCACTGCAACGTAAATTACGTTGTCGTAAAAAATATCGTTTGTCTTACTGCGACGGAGCTATTCTAAACCGCGTGCGCATTTCAAACAAAATTAAATAGTGTTTATGGTTGTGCGCGTAAAGTTAATTTTCCAGCTACGTGTATCACGAACTCTAAGTATATAACATATAAGTATATATTATATACACACACATATATAAACATTTGTAATACAAAGAGATGTTATGTATATGTCAAAGAACATATGACACAAGAACACACCATGCATTAAAAGAAACGTATGATAAACATATTAAATGCCGGTTTTTGTTAGCGAAAAGTTTTCACATTGCGCTTTATAAAGTTGTCCTGTATCGGTTGTTGTGAAAGAGATGTACGGGGATGCTTACCGCTAATACGAACGCAGCGTAAAGAGTTAAATAATGTAAGTAGTCGTGCAGCTATCATTATGCCGCGGTGTTTTCGCGGTGGAGTTTTCGCTGGCGCATTCGCGATGAAAAATGATGTCTGCTACGTGGCAAGTGCGATACGACGTGGCCGGCTAAAGCGGGCTAAAGAGGACTAAGCTTAAGCTAAGGCGATTCGGTAGTGCATCTCTCGACTGCAATGCGGAGCATTGAATTTCCCGACTCGTCGCGGCCGGACTAAAATAAAATATTGCGTATTTTATATCGTATTATTTTTAACATTCGTGACTGTCTTTATCCATATACTTAATCCGTTCGTCCTCGACAAAGTTACCTGAATTATAATACGAAAAAAATTCAAGGGAATAACGAGAGAGTTCGGAATTAGCCGAGGAATTAGCATTTTCTGACATCAGTCGCACTTTTGATGTTGACAAGGTAATTAATTAATTTAATGTTTCGACGTGATTCGCATATAGACATTGCCCGTCGATACGACGTAAAATATTTAAAGGCAAAATTATGCACGATGTTTTCGATATGGAGCCGTAATTGGTTGGAGACGGCGTACAAATAACTCACGTTTCCCTTGATCTCCGAGACGATTTATTATTTGTTCGTTTGCCGAAAGGCCGATCACATGCTCCACATATGTAAATATATCAAGTTTCAAGTCTTTGAATGAAAAATGAATAGATTTATGATATATAATCATTACGTGTGCATATAAATCGTTAAATTTTCGCAACGTAGGAGACGATTTCAAATTTAAGAATCTTCGAAGACTTTGTAGGAGACCATGGAGACGTTTTACATCTTGTATATGTTGGCTGTGATCTCAGATATTATTTTTGGACTCCAATTATGTGCGTTTCGATGTATCAGTTTATTAAATTGTTTTGTTTTCAGGCGACAAGGAATATTAATAAGTGAAATATGAATCTTAGTATTGATGGAGAAGTTTTTGGTCGAACAGGATTTTAGTAGCCTAATAATAATGATATTGAATCTTTGTGTAAATTTTGTATACTTTTTCCAACTTCGAAATCTGGTTAGGGTAATATTTTTCGCAATAATTCTTTACAGTAATTTAAAAGAACTATTAATTAAAAGTTCATCCAAAGTTAAATCAACTGTCGATTTGAAAATCTGGATTTACTCCAACAAAAAACCTATTTCAAGACTGATAATCAGCGCGCAGTTTGCTAAATTGGAAAATATATATAAGATTTACACAGAAATATTATTAGGTTATCAAGCCAGACTGAAAATGGTATCTTCCGTTTAATTGTTATTTTCTTGACCGACATTTGTGTCCGAGTTTGTCACTCGATTTATTCACCAGGGTCGATTGAATAAATATTGCGCGTTTTTATTAACAGAGATTTGTTTAGCCACAATAACACGTTATAGCTAAGTAAATGAAATACCGATATTCTCTGCATAATCGACATATTGAATTGTCTTTTTGTATCCGGCAAATAATTGGGTCGAATTGAGATTTAAGTTCACTTTTACCGATCGAAACGTCAACCTTTTGCACTCCTATGTCGAGTGTGACTCGACATCAGTTTTTATCTCAGGAGCTCCTTTTTCGAGTCTTACTCGACATTTTTTCAAGTCCAAACCAATAGATGAAATATGATGAAATATGATTCGGAGTGCAAAGGGTTAAACCAGCGTAAAAATATATTCAGAATCTTAGAAATGTTGATTATTGAAAAATCGGATTTTCTTCATTTAGTCGTTTAATTGACTCGTCTAGTGGGATATATGAATGATATCAAATTCCCTTGAAAAAGAAATGAGCTAATTAAAGTATAATTGTCAGCTGTACCAGCTGCATCGTCATGTTAATATGTTCTTCTCCTTTTTTTTCTCTTATGATCTCATTCGGTGATATGATGTTGAATCTTCAGTGCGGTAGGTCATATATGGCAATTGCGGTATCATCTGGCAGTAGCGGAGTCGTCGTTATTTTTACTTGAAAACTTTGTTCTCTCCTTCAAATGAGAAAGTGTCGTGCGAATGACGACGACGAAACGAACTAGGTCCATTTCAAAGGAAACACGTGTCGGCGACGAGTCCCTAAAGACCATCGTAAAGTTTGTCGATAATGAAATGTCGAAACACTAAACACACACTCATTCACCGGGGTTTGGATCCTCTCGGTTACTTTGATGTGTGATATTAACGGTCTCATTAGTAGTAATAGGGGTTCGTGTATCGTTTCGTAAAAACGTGTCGCGTGATAAATGATTAAGTGAGTGAAATAGACGTGTACGAGAGACATTTATTTATTGGCTTTTTATGTTACCTAAATGAGCTCGCAAACAGAACTTTACCGGTTAACCGATCGTGTTTCTATTCCAGTGACACTTTAATGTCAGGCAAAAGAAAGTTTTTCAACGACATGACATATCGTTGTTTCGGCGATAAAATTTTGTGACACGTTATCTTATTGAGAGAATAAACAAGATATACTACGGTAATTCATAGCTCAATAATTCCTTGAAACTTCAGAATTTATTCTTCTCATACAAACGTTCGTTGTGTTTGTACGTCACATACATCTATAATAATACGTACATATTATTATATATTATTACATCTTAGTATACATTTATAATATTGTACGTATATTAATACATTTATAATATTATTGTTTATAATGTATTCATTAATGGTTATATTAATCATAACCAATTTATTTTTAATGCAAAATTAGCACTTCAATTAGCATTTAACTTCATTTTTTATTTTGAAACTTTGGTATAATTTATTGATATTATTAAAATACTATCTTCTTTTAAAAACTTGTAGAATATTCAACAAGAATTTTGATGATTTTTTAATCGTACAAATTTTTAATTGGTTTTTAGTGGCTTGAAATTTTAAAGCAAAATTTTATCTCAAAATTCTAGATAATATTTCTGTCATGGAATATTATGATTCAAATCAATCCCGACTAAAATTAAAAAAATTACACCAATTTTATACAGTGAAAACGTGAAGTTAGTATCTTACAATTTCAGATTTTTATTTTTTACATTTAAAGAGAACTGTATCAGGAATATATTTCGAAATGTATCAGGAATTATTTTGAGAAAAGCATTATATAATATTACTTATATTACTTATATTCGAAAATGAGATGTTAACGCTATGAGAAAATGAGAGCATTGCTGAGAGCTTTTATTTTTAATTAAAACTAGATAGTATCATTTGCGTATACTTACAATTTCTATAAACGGAAGCTTTCGGACTTTTTTTGTTTTAAATAAAACATTCCGCTCGATATAAAGTGTAGCGACTACCGGTTGATACCGTGTGCGGAATTTTCTTCGTGTACCAAATGGGATGGCACCGTTTGCTACCATGTGGAATTTCCGCTACACTTGCCAATTCCTGTATGAATGAAAAGTATTGCGAAAATATACTGCCAAGATGTTCTTCTTCATGTTTACAAATACGTCCGATACATCATTATTAGATAGTTTATAATTAGATTAATTTATATCTATCAAATGCATTAAAGTGGATTTACTAAAAAAAGTCCAAAATTAAATCGATAATTTTATCAAAATTTAATTCAGATGCGTGTCTTTTACTATTTAAAATATTAAATAAATAAATGAAAATTTTTTAAGTATATTCTAACTTTATTCGTTAGAATTGTAATAAGTTGCATTTTCAGTAGCAAATTTGCAGTTTGAAGCATGTGCGGCTAGATAGTTGTTTTTGCCAACATTATACGTTTACAAAACGCATTCTATTTAGCCATTTTTTTGCCCTAACATGTTCGAAAAGTGAAGTTCTCTGTACTCGGTACAGGTCGACAAATTTACACTACGTCGGCAGCCGTGACCGTTAAAATGCATCACTTGGTCATCGATTTATCGACAAAAATCGAGCACGCTGGTAGCCATTGCTGCAGTATGGTTGCATATTCGTTTTTGCGTTATTGACGTTTAACTTTTTATCCTTTTCACGAACGTTTTTATACTTTTCACATCGTACAAGGTAGAATTTCTTTACCTTATTTAATTCATATGTAAATTAAAACCACACACATATAAACGTATTCAGATATAAATTTCGTTATTAAAATTTTAAATTTAATTAACTATACATGCATGTTTTACAAATTTTACATACACTATTTTAATAACATATCTTGAAGATTAATTAAAATTGAAAATTCGAATATCGAATAACAATATTAGAATTAAGTAATCATATAGTCGTCAATGGAAATATATTAAAATACTATACCGAATCATCATTGATTTTCACGGTTTAAATGTTATTATTAATTTTTATCTGTTTAGGTTTGATTTTGACTAATGACTTTCAATTATTTATAACGAACTTATTTGAGAGATTTAATCGATTTGAATAAATTTCATTAAGATCTGATATAATCATTTCTTTCTAATTATACATGATATCTGTACTTATACTGTTAGAAGACATCGAACGTTTTTACTTTAAACGAAATTATTAGTTTATTTTATGCGATGCTAACGAGGCCCTAAAAAAATCCATAAAAAAGTTCATAAAATAAAGCTCATAATATACGGTAATATGCTTGTTTGTTGTGAACGCAGAAAACGGAGTAGTTTCAGTGTTCGTTTATTATATTATGTATTAAGTATTTCATTCCGGGAACGGCCTGGTGTTTTCGTAACGGCATGTATGTCGTATATGCCGCGCTGTAATAACAAACACCGAGCGTCGCACGGCGTATGGCCTACCATTGTGAAAACAAGGTCACTGTGCTCGGTCGTGTTATCATTCGCGCGGCGAGATTCGAGTCGGTAGGCAGCGGCGCGAATCGCTCCGTGTTATTTTCTATCGAAACGCGATCGGGACAAGTACTGCGAGAAATCGCTTCGTTCGCTCCTCACGAGCTAAAGATTATCCGCGCAGCTAATCAATTTCCGCGAATAATGACTCGTGAGCGGATCGTGACGAGGACTGCTCATCGAGATGGGTATCTTCGCGCGTTAGAGCGATGCGACAGGCATGGGAGTATTGTTTTCTGCGATTAAAATAATTGTTAGGGTTTGAATATGCACATCACATGCATATCGCAGTTTAATTATTTCGTCTATTTAAATGTAATTTAGCTATTATTTTCAAATCGAGAACGCGAAATAGTACATCGAGAGACTCCTATCTATCGATCGTTTGTTACGTGTGTTTCGCGAAATGTTCTGTATAATATTAGCATACAATGTTGAATTTAGGTTGTGTATTTTCGCTCGTCGTGTAATTGAGTTTTTATTAATCATGTGATATAAAGATAAAGTTGTTACTGTTATTCGCAGAATTTTCAATTTTAACGGAACAATTACGATTTAGTTTATAAATACAGTCGGTTTGTTACTTGAGAAGTTCAAACCTTTGCCTTTCGAGGCTCCGGGCGTTGAACGAGACTTTGGTGTCGCTCTGTCGTAACGTAACAAAGTCGCGTGTGTAATTAGTTGTGTTTTCGACAGTGAATATTGTATTATGTGTAAGGAACGAAGGAATCTGGAAGGAGATAAGGAGAGGATGTTTAGCATCGGATGACGGCAAAGCAACCTTGGAGTGAGTAATTTATTATCTTTCTGTTTACCTATCGTAAAATTAATTCTCTATCCCCATGACGTGACATTCACGTACATGTAAGAAACATAAAATATTTCTAATCATTGTATTTGTATTTTACGGATTAATGTATAGTTGTGCAACTCCGCTATTGCGCATCATATCTCGGTGAATATGAAATTATTTTTTACCTTGATCTTAAGTAATGGATCCGTGAAAGGAATTTTATAATGTATTGCAAATTAATTCAGTTATTCATTAAATTAAGTAATTAATGAAATAATAATTATTTATTTATTATTAATTAAATTATTATTTAATAAAACATAAAAATGCGCTGTGAAATTTCGGTATAACGACTGACAGAATATGATATTATAATTTCTTATCTATCAGATTATAAAATATTGGTTATATCACAATAGTTAATAAAGAGATTTTTATAATTACTCATTACGAAAACTTAGGGATTAGTTTAATTACTTTTAACAGGAAAGAGAGTTCCTTATATGTAGATATAGATATATTTAAGCATTTAAGCATTTAACATAGTCTCGAGCAACACTATGACATTATTACTCTCGACATCTGATGCATTCGCTTGTGACATTTGTGTCGCTCGAAAGAATCACGCTCTCGCGCAATCGAAGACGCTTGACGTGGCGTTTACGCGCGAAATGGCGTTCAAAATTTAGCTCGTTGAACTTTGTAATGACATCATTTCCGGTAAGTCACTTTGCGGTATGTCACTTTGGAATTCCAAAAAGTTGACTTGAAGCTTGGTCCAACTACGTGCGCCTCCACTTTATGCGGCGCATGGCGGCAGCGAGTACATTCTTGACCGAACAATCGTGCCAGTGTCACGAGCTGCACGAATCGTAGTAGCCATTATATTTGGTCATCTTTCTCTCTCTCTCTCTCTGTCTGTCTGTCTCCCCGTGTTGTAAATTATTCGCAGTCAGCCGAGTCTCGCGCGGCAATATCTCTATGTGCAGCATATGACAAAGTGACGACAGGTGCTTTTAAACAACCGACCTGTCTTACGCGAAACTACTCTCGTTCGATGCCGGCCAGAAACTCTTGCCGTTTCTTGCGGCTCTAGTCCCTTTTATAAACAGCTAAATTCTTCTGCTTCAGCTTTCCGCGACTTCTTCTTGACCGTATTACATCGTAACGTGGTGTTTGTACTGTCGAGATTTTTATCGTTTTTGATATGTCTTGGTTACTGTCGTCCGAGTGACTCCGCTACTGGCAAGTCGACAGAAATGTCTAACACGATGACACGGACTTGCATCGTTTTCCTTTCGAAAACTGCAATGAGATCGAGGCGCCGCGAGGCCTCTTTTATCCGACGACGTACAAATATCATGAAAGTAAATAGCCTGGGGAGCCGCTGTCTTTGTCCACCCACGCGAGTTATAGCACCAAGTGGAGAAGATACATGCGACTGTAATTCACCTTGAGCCTCTGAGAGACGAGATTGCCGGCTGGAGAACCACCCGCAGTCGTCTATTTCGGTTTAGGAAGAAAAGTTTGCGATGGGATGGCGAGGCCAGAGAGTCCCACCTTCTGCATGCGCACTTGTATTTCATGAAACTCGTATATCCGGCAATCGTTACTTTTAATCAATTGTAAATTTGCATTTTTTTCGTCTGACGATCTTCCGTAATTTTTAACGCCGTGTTGGTGACACAATTCTATTCTTTTGGATATATATATATTTTTTAAAATGTATTCTTTTATAAGGAATATGTCAGTTATATTTATTTTGCACACATTTGATCAACTTGGAGATTCTTTGTATCTTTATATCTTTGTATTAGGTGATAGAGAGGGTCGCTGGAAGATTATCGAGAGACACTAATTTGACAGTTAACATTTGTTTCTCGCGTAAGTGGATTACAATTTGCATATTCACGTTACGTCGATCGAACAAACTGTGAAGTGTTAGTAAGTCGACCAGCGGGGCTGATATGTCACGATATGAAAAGAAAGAGGAGAAAGGGAGTGAAGGAGAAAAGAAAAAAAAGTAATAACCGTGACCCACGGCAATTATCGTTACAAATTAATAAAAAATGAAACTAATATTAATTAATCTTGTTAACGTTGATAATCTGAAAATTATTTATTTTCAGCTCACTCTTTCGCGTTAGGTCACAGATTTATATCGCGTTATTATTTTGTAGAGATATATCTAAAATACATGTTTGGTGAGGTTATCGATTTGTATGAATAGGTATTAAATGCCTGTAAATGTAGGCCGCGCGTCAGGGAAAATTTTTAATCGGACACGCGATTCTGCGTGTGGTGTTCGTGCGTGTATTCACCCATATCGAGTGATATGGCTATGTTACGTTAATGTGTGTTACGCAAAAGTTGCCCCGATGGCTCCCGTGTCAACGATCCATCGCGTGTCGCGCATGAAAGTACGTTTATAACGGATGTAATCGAACGAGCGGGAAGTAGCTCGACATCGAATGAAGCTACGAACAACACTTCTCTTTTTGTCTAGATGCACTTTGCAAACACACCTTGTATACGTCGATGGAGAAGAAAACGTGTGGTTTGTGTCAACCGTAAAATCTATTCACGACGAACACACTTTACAATGATGCGCGCTGGCTTTTATCTACGATGAGGATCTTTTAAAGTTTTAAAGGTTGCGAATCAGGCTCGAAGATCTAGCTTCCACGACACACTAGATCAGATTACCAAGTTTTTTCGGACGAATTACTGAATTTTATCTACAACTTTTTGTGCCCGAAACTTTAATTCCGATTTTAAAAAACACAAAGAGTTTTTGCAAGTTTAGCAGAAAACATTATTCTGTAAGAATATTATTTCTGTTTAACCAGAAAATATCAAAATTTTGTTGTTAGACGAAAGATGATTGGTAAAATTTCTTGCTTATATCTTACTAATATTCCGCGAATTTTGTGGGAACTAAAATATTCACTCGCAGTCGCTTCAACTAATAGATCCTGAGATCCATTTTACTGATTCGGAAATGCGCATGGAAATGTAAATTTTATTGCGAACAGAAGTTTCGTCCGCTGGTTTTATCGTCGGTGTGTTTCTTCGGTGATCCTAGAAAAACTTCGATTGGGTTAATACGATGTCACAAGTAGAGATCGTGGATTCTTCCTCTCACCAAGTTTTCAGTTGCTTTTCTCATCCTTTTTGCCGCTCCGTTAAGCTGAATAACAATGTCTGAACTCCCTGTAAAATCTAGACGAAGCGTCTTTGAGACTTGATCATAATTTGATCGAAACGGGCTTCAATTTTGCAAAAATAATAGATTGTTTTTCTCAGTAGAGAATTTCTTTTGTACTCGTTTCTGGTTTTTACGAGTGTTTATACGTGCGTTTATACTCGTGAGGTGTCAAGTAATTAACAGAATCGTTAATCAACGACTCCGGAAATTTCACGAAAGTGATGAAACTAAAGCAAGAAATACCATCAGCATATTAATATTAATAATCGACACGTCCACAGCCAAGCATTTGTCAATATTTTGACATATTACATTTCGTGCGTAGTTATTTGCCGGTAGCCATATGGATCGGGGAAGGGCAATTCGAGAAATTGATCGCTTATACAGACAGACGTTATTTTATGAGCCTGGTATATCCGTCTTTCGTGATACAGTGCGTAGACCTTCGCTCGATCGCAGATGCCGCAAGTTGAACGATAGAAAAGTGACAGATATGTCGATAAGCGAGCATCGATCATCTTTCTTTTACGAACGAGACTCACAAGAGTCATTTTTGCAAATTACGTGTGTTGTACGTTGTGCAAATAGAAAAGCTGCGTCCTTGTTATTGGTACAGTCTTTTCAGGCGTATACATTTCAATGTCAATGGAAATGACCGACGTTATTCTGCGGCTCGAAAGTGAATGGAGGGAAACACATCTATGTGTTTACACGCAAGATATTTGTCTTTCACCTCGGCGCACACACGGAACGACATCGGTCGTTTCAGCTCCATTTTGGATGCACTGCATAACGCCATGCTCCATCTTCCGCGATATCAGTTCGAGCTGTGTTTGGAGTGCTGTCATGTCTGCCCAGCATCTTCATCGATTACGAAGGACGACTTGTCCGTCTACGAGTCTACATAATTTGCAAAGTAATATCGATAAATAAGTGATATAATCGAGCCGACGGGAGCCGCATTACGACGGACACGAACCGTCTCCGGGATTGAAGTTAGATGGGGTCAGTTGCCCGGGTGTACATCCAACTTCGGGACAGCCTAATTAAACTATACTCAATTATAAACCTTCTGAATATACGCGTGCGTCGCGGACACGAGTATCGACTCGGGCATGGGACGCCATAAATTTACTTGGTAATTAAAATGTTATACTGATACGATTGAACCGTGAAGTGAAAATTTAATCTCCCCTTCTCGTTTTATTATAAAATGGAAAACTTTCTTTTTATCTCTGCGCCGCAGAGCAGACATTGATTGCTCCGATCCCAGAAAGCAAAGTTCGTATTACTTTGCCACGCTGGTTACTATTTTCCTTTGTCGTTAATTATCTCGTTGCTAATTAATTATCGTTATTTGTTCATATGACTCCGCCTGTTATTTATAAGTCAATTACTCAACTAAACTTGGCTGGTGTATCTCAAGTACGTTTTTTATTATCGTTACATAGAGGCGTGATACGTTTCTGTTATATCTTCGGTTAGCATTGACATCCGGCTTGCTCTCGTGGTTTACGTCTAGATTGCTCGTGAATTGGATCTCCGTTATATCTCTGACGTAGACATGCGTCAAGCGCTTCTGTTCGGCGGTCCAACTCGGTTGCTCCGAAATCAGCAAGCCAGCGAACTGAATGATTCGAATTCAGCATAAGTTACCGCCCAGTGGATATCCCTTAATTCTCGTGAACGAATCAACGCTCGTCGCAACGTACTTCCTGACATCAAAGCTCGATTCTGCGACGTCCGTACGCCATCGGTTTCCGAGCGCACAAATGAGATTTTCGTAAAACAAAGTTATCGGAATATTCCTTCAGTTCGGAATATTCCTTCGGTTCAGAATATTCCTTCGGTTGAATTTGGATCTATCGACATTTTTGCGTATCTAATTCTGTGTTTACAATTCTCAAATTCTACATTTTTTGTCGCAAGTTGAAAATCGTGTACTTAAGTACAAGTATAAATTCAGAGATAATTTTCACAATATTCTGTTAGAAATCGATGCTTTACGATACACAAATTTACGTGACAGCATTTATTTATTTTAAGCATGATTTTGTTCTCGAAATACGTTATTAATTTTAGTACAGTACAGTAAAATTGAGGCTCACATTATAAAAGATAAATAAAAGAATTAATATTGACATTATCAAAAAATTACAAAGAGCTGACTGCTCTTAATCATAGTAAAATAACAGACAACGGCGGGAGGGACAAGAGACTAGGAGATCTCGTGTCCTCACTTGAAATTCTTTGAACATTTTTCACCTTCACAGTTTTTACAGTAAGTTTAAGATCAGAATGTAATTTAGATATTTGTCGATAATTACATTCTGCATAATTCGAATTAAACTCGTTTGTGGCAGTCTGCTGCGGTGGCCGCGGACGGTAGTGAGGGAAGACGGTGGGAGTCGACGCGCGCGGCCAATGCGGCCATGTGCTCGCGTCGTAGCGCTCGATCAGTCGACGCCGCGCGCTCGTATCGAACGGATCCTTGTCGAGGGGTGTCTCCTTGCGAGACAAACGTGTTGTCTCTGCGACATACAAGCGTTCCCCTTCCCCTCTTCTCCGTACGACGTGTGCGTATAACTTGCACGCATAGTGTGCGGCACGTGTGTCACGAAGCCACCAAGGGCGAATACTATTCCTGATGCACTTTTCCCGAGCGCGTGATGACGACGGTAATCGCGCGTAATCGTTTCTCGCATCCTTCGAGTCTTGTGTGACGCACACCTTTCCGTCGCGAGGAAGAGGAGCGAGCGCTAATCGAGAGGGAGAGTACGCCGGAGCTCCTCTCCATAGCGGATAGCCATCTCGAAAAATGCCAAGGTGATCGACTCTTCCCTTACATCCCTCATCTCCTGGCGCTTCGAGGAAAAACGATCGTCTGCGCGAAACGTGTGCTCCTTTCGCGTCGGGTCTCGTTGGTTCCGCGTTTTTTTTCACGTTCATCTCTCCTGATTTCGTCGTATCTATTGTCGAATCGCGCACCCTGGAGTGTCAGCCTTGCCCGACCAGCAACGTCCGTCGATCGCGATTGAGAGCCGCCGGTCAGGATGCATCACACAGCGCCGTGGTATCTGCCCTGGGGCCTGAAGCTGGTGCCGTTGCCGATTCCACCGGGACACCCGGCTTCCGGCATCCCGAATCCCGCTGGCCTACACCTCCTGACGCCCTTACCGGGAATCTACGCACCGGAACCGCGTAAGGTACGCCACGATCCCTCGTAATCTCGTCCTCGCATCTTTGCGACTTCGTAACTTCACTATTGACTTTGCTCTCTCTCACGGAACACATCTCTTTTGTAAAACGGAAAATGTCATTTTGCAAGTATTTTGCAAGTACAACAATATCGAGGAAGAGTTACCTCGATACCTTGTCAAAAATTGAATTAAGCGGGCTTAGAAAAAAGTTGGAAATTGATTTCGAGTCCCGAAGCGAAACTCCGGCGACTCAAATGAGATATATCGTGCTTCTCATTCAAGCTGCAAAAGTTTAACTTTACTTTGAGTCGCCGAGATTTAAAGTTCGTTATCGCGAAGAAAGTGCACTCACTCTTTTCATTATCACCGAACGAGTCGGCTTCGATCGTGTCTCGAACGAAAGCTTGAGAATGAATCGGCAAAGTAGACCCGATTGAAAAGTTGTAATGTTATTTCGCGGAACTGCGGAACCGTCTTCCCTCTTTCGCAGAATCACCCACGAGCGATGCTTTGAGCGTCTTCAGTCGTCAATGGAAATATTTGGGACGTGATTTATTTATATCTTATGATGCTGCGAACGTAAATATCGGAATAGATCGTTTAGTTAGGAGCTATGGTAGTTGATAGATCGCGGGTTATAGGCGATTGCATCAAGTGTGATGCACGGTGACGTGAGCGGCAAGATGACGTGCCGTGTTCCTTACTTCTTCGTGAATCACGCTGTGTTGCAATCTAAAAAAACGTTAGATTATTATTTATTCAAAATAAAAACTGTGAATAAAGTGATAAATTGACTTAATTGACGAGTATTGCACAATTCGCTGCTAAAAGTTTTGTATTTGGATACCTTATTTTGATAAATTGATGAAATTGTATTATAATATCGCAGTAAGTTTATAAATCCTTTTTAGCAAATACGCGAGATATATTAATTGTTATGCATATTTTTGGGAGGAATTGGAATTGAGAAATGCCAACGATACAAATTCTAAATTAGATCCACTATGCATACAAGAGACGTTTCATACATTATTTCAATTGTCTACAATATATATCATGTCGCATAATGAATTCTCCTATTTATAAATAATTAGACCTGTCCGTGTGCCAAATTCGATCCAGTTATCTGGTCTGTCTGTCCTTAGCGCGCTTCTATTCTAGGTAAAATCTAAATAGTCGGCGCGTACGAAGGCGAATGCATCTAAAATAACCTGCAGAATGCTCGTCGCGTGTATTAGAGATAGCATGACGGGTGTTCATACCAGTCGACGCGCGTACACGTCCACAAGGAGTCAGCAAACCCTAGTTCGGGGATCTTTGAATTTGAATTTGCTCGGGTATCATGCGAACGATGAGTGTTGAATATTTCACGTTGTCGTGAGTTACGATCCGATATCTGGAGGAAGGGGGAAAAGTAGCAAAAATTGGCCTGGCCCGGTATCGCGATAAGCGAGCGAGTCAATTTGTGCACGGCGGTTTCCGCCAAGCTCTATGACAAATGAAGATACGTTTCTCCCTTCGCCTTTTTACTTCTATTTATCTAACAGCTTTAGGAGAGAAAATAAAGCAGAATTGTTTTCTCACGAAACCCCGGGATTCATTCTAATAATAAGAGACATGAAACTTCCGCCGGGAGTTGCGATTAGCGAAGTCCCAACCACTTTCGTGCGAGTTTCATCAAACTCAATATACGTAAATCTTTCTTTCCACGTGTTCGGCGCGTACTAATAGCCTCTTGATGCTTAATGCACTTAAAAAATATGCATTATTAATTTAATATAGATCGATTTTTCGAAACATACAGAGGCGAGTGTTTTTCCACCGCATTTTCGCTGATCGAGCGATTCATCCCGGCGGTCGGAAAACTCGATCTGACTTGAAGTTCCAGGACGAAGGCGGGATATAGAGAACGCCCGCTCGCGGCCTCGGAATATAATGAAATTACCAGGGGCAAAAGTAGCCCACCTTCCTCGCGCTTGCATTCCATCGCTCTCAGGCCCTCCCTTGGGTGAAGAGCTGGGGGCTCTCCTGAAAATTCGTGTCGAGCAGGTACCGTCATTGTCGTAGCGCACCACCCGGCGGGTACGCTCCAACGGCGCGGTAAACGTTTCCCGAGTGCATACCTATAATTTGACGAGCACTTTACCGTCACTTCGCCGCTCGCATTTGCGGGCGATGCTTTTCCGCAGCGACGCGCGCTCGGCCGTCCGGAGCGCGGTATTACCGTAAGTCGTGGGATATAAAATCCTCGGAATAGAGGAAAGAAAGAAGGTCACGTCGCATGGCGACCACCGTGCCACGCACGATAACGTCGATCGAAGTGAAACTTAGTTAGGAAAACCGACTTAGTTTTAAAAGGTTTTAAGTTTAAACGTTGTTGAAATTGCTGCAAGTGATTATGATGGAGTTAATTTTCGCCGAATTAGCGCAGATTTTTGGCGAATCTGTAGTTGAAGAAAGAATCGACGACGATTTCAATATCGATCGTATTTATCTCGTATGAGGTAGTTGAAATCTACTGATCTACTGATCTGAAGCTCGCTTTTATCTTCCCGGACATGTGGAACGACACAATGCAGCCGAAACCACACGTGTGAGTACATTGCACGCCAAGTTACACGCGGAAGTCGACGATGGCACGGTATAGGTGCACGGCGCGTCTTCGACCGGTTTAGCGATCTATCTTTCCCATCACGGAAATCTACTCAATCGACCGCAATTCGACGTCCCATGCGAGCACTTTCAGAACGTCTATTCGGAATTTTCGACGATACTTTTCAAGTGGAAGGAGGGATAATATATATTAACGATAATACGATATCTATACTATTAAACTACCTTGAGCTATTAAATTATCGATATTTTCCATTTTGATACTGCAGTATTTCGACATTAATGTTCTCTTCTTCGATCTAATATCAATTATTTTGACAATTCGTTTATTTCTCTCTCCTTTTCTCTCTTTATCCGATTTAATTTAATCAATTTTTTAATGTAATCCGTAATCATGTCTTCGCACTTGGATTCGCCTGTCGTCCGAACAAAAATCAGACGGTAGTCGATCATCGTGCCAGTAATTTTTAGCATGGAGTGATGATAATTGAAATATTTGATTTCCATCGATTATGAAACGAATTTTGTGGAATATCGACGTTTATTAATTTATGGATTTGATAACTGATAACGTCAGATTTAGATATGCATTTCAATTCTCAGCCCATCTTTGATATTTCGCTTCACAGCGAATGAATTTTCACAATGTTGATTTATAATTTGTATTCACTGTTATTGCGTGTCGACAATTGCGTTATTTATCCGTAATTCATCCCGTCATTTCGCGCGCTAAGTACGAACATTAAATTATTATTTTCATATTACCTCCTCAATAATGTGATTCGACGAAGTTATATAAGTGCTCATTAGTTTCTATGCGAGACAGCTCGTAAAAAACGTACACATCAGAAACGAGTTTTTTTGTTCTCGGAAAAAGTTGAAGTCGAGTTTCTTTAGGCGAAGTTTTAATTTGCAGTCGTTTTCATAATTTCTATATTTCCAGCGCTGGACACATCTTAGTTATTAATAAGTCCCGGATTAAAGTTTTCCCCAGATAGATATTAAATGTTAGAATGTTCACGTTAAATGCCTAGTCATGAAGTCGGAGAACTCGCGAGGATCCACTTTAATTCTCGAGCTCAAGCGACTCAGTTAATCAAGCCTTCAATTAAGCTACCTTGCTGAAATCGATTCAAATGTAAATAACTTGAAGAATCATTTCCTTAGACAATCGCGCGTCTCTCACGAGCCGCGAGCATTAAATCCCCGACCTCGTGTACTTGCTTTCGCGCGACGGAACCTATCAATAAGACCACTACGTTAAACGGCGAATCCGCAATGCTATATGCGCGACAGCGCATATCCGCGCCATTAATTCGCAATCTATTTATTTACCGCGCGCTCATAACGTGGCGTTTGATCTTTGCCTATATGCATGACAATGTCGCTCGTCCGCTCGCTCTCTCGGGACGATAAATGTGCTCCGCGCGGCCCGCCACGATGGTGCGGGGCTGCGGTTATTCCGAGCGCTCAATTATCTTCGCACAATGAGTCGATCGCGAGCGATCATTGCGACACAGTTTTACGAATTCGAATTGGTTAAATTTAATTCATGGCAAGATTTAATGAATTTTCATTTTAATCAGGAGCCTCTGCAATGTTTAAGAATTTTTTTCCGTTATTCTTATGCGGAGTTACATAAGGTTTAAATTTCTTAGAGAACCTTTCAAATGTCTCTCGATTAAATTAAAATTATCACAACAGATGTGAGCGACAAGTGAAAGTAAATTTTTGTTATATTAAGAAATCAAATGGGAAATGTGCTCGTTACGTTTTCCACGATGTCGAGTGAGCGAATGTAAAAAGGGGGAGAAAATGGACAGAGAGCGAGAGGAAATAATGGGCGAGCAAGAGAAAGAGCGCGCGGAGGATAAAGAGAGCGGGAGCGAAGCCTTACGTAATATATAGACCTCCGCGTCGTTGACAGATGACAAGAGCGTCTTCTCCGCTGCCAGAACAACCGAGGTTAGATTTCTGTGTGTGCGTATTTATATAGCGAGAAGAGAGAGTATGACGGCCTCGTTTGACGAAGCGGTTAGCAGCGGCGGAATTAGAGACGGCGTAATATCGATATTCTCGCGGAGTTGCCGATGATTGATTGACCGGAAAGTGTTGATCTTCGTCACCTTTATTCCGTCTCCTTCTTTTAAGATAAGACTTGAACTTAATCGATCCATACGTACCGTTCCCGTTGGGAGACACAACATCTCGCAATCGCACGAAATAATAACAAATTATCGATAGCTGTAATATAAATACCAATGTTTCCCGGATAATGTTGATCTTTACTCGTTACCGGGATATCTCTCATGAGAGCGAGCGGATTTTCTGGAATGGAGATAGATCGTGCAAACGGCAGTACTGCGCATGAGGACCGGTGAAAGTGCTCGATGTTGTAATAACATAAGTCGCTGTAATATCTGCCTGCTGCTGCAACGCAGCACACGTGCGAATGTCAGATTGCGTGTTCGAATCCTTACACGATGTTGCTAACGATGTCATTTTTATCGCGACTGCCGAGGTTGACGGTTACCTTCTTACAGTATCAATCATTCTTATCGCGTCTCCGAATGATTGATACGTTGGAGAAATCATAACACGAAACGAAAGACGCCACGCCGATAATAAAGTGACAGGTGTCGATTTTTCGAAAAGGGGGAGAAAAGTAATAAAAGATTATGGCGTAGGGGGTTTTTTTTTCTTTCTACGAAAAGATTCGATACGGGCGTGGTCGATTGACGCGGAAATTTTCTCCTCCTTCGCGAAATTACTCCCGTTCGATTACAGCGCAAGAAAGAAGCAAGGTATTGTCCGCGTGGCACGTGCTCGTCGGATACCACGAACCCGCACGTATTTCGATCGTGGAGTATGAGCCATGTCGATAGCAGCGCACGATGGCTGAAACGGTCTTTCGTTCGCCTTCGCCATTTCATCGAGAGTTTGAGAGTCAAGATACTCTCGTTGTGTGTGCATTGAGGTTTTGCGAACTTCAATTTAGTACAGAAGACCGAAGAGAGCCCATTAAATCCAAGTTCATGGAACTCTTTCTTCTGCTTCGCTATTTCTATCGGTCGACGGTACGTCGAGCGAATCAAAAATTTAGAACGTTGGATTCTTTTTTTATGGACTCAATTATACTTGTCGTACATTGATTAATCATACTCTTCAATCGTACCCTTATAAGAAATTAAATGTAATTACAAATAGATATTACACCCGTTTTAATCAAATTTTATGAAGAAAATAACATAAATTGATCTTATGAAATTTTTCAGTAACATAAAATAATCAATTTTTTTTGATCCATTAAAATTAAAATCGAAATCGGTTATTGTGATTTTGTCATCTAAATGTCTATCTATAGCGCACAATTTTCAATCTTTTTGAGACATCGATATTCTTATAATAGCACGTAAAAATGAAAGATTAAAATAGATATATCGGTGATATACATCTATAATCGATGATGAGGAATAATCGGAGCAATGGAAGAATTCAGAAACTGTCGAGGCTTCGTTTTTCTCTATGCGGGTAATTACGTAATGGTACTTCGAAGATAAAACATATTCGCAACGACGAACGTGAAAGAAACGCGAGGAATATTCTACGTCTTTATTACAATACTCCATATTTCTCTTGTAGTTTTCTCTCGTGTACAATCTTTCGGTCGTATAAACTCTTGTACAGGCAGGTCCAGAAAAAAAAATAGCGGATGTTAATAATATAGTCTAAGTTTCACGATTTCTGGACGCAGTATGGTACAAAATATGGTATTAAATAAATATTAATGAGAATACGAGCGGAGCTATAGATACACTAGAAAGTAAGCAGAAGTTTACTCTTTATGGTGAATAGATAAAAGCCAAACATAAACTTGTAGCTCTCGCCTTAAGGGGCGCGCAGATCTGAGAGGTCTATCCTGACTAGCTTATCCCGTATGATCACGTACACGAATATACGTGCATTCCTGTAATACGGCCACGCCGCCATTAACTAAATGAAATTTCAGATATTATACGCGTATACTCCGTATATACTACGGTATAAACATGTATATACATATATCGACCGACTCTCTGATGCAGCTTCGCTATCAAGGAATATTATGTAGTACATGCGTGATACATTAAGTGCAATGTAACAGGTACAAACCAATAATTGAAATACCGACGGATGAGTTCTAAGCAAGCGTGTTTAATTACATATACACACACAGCATGAAACAGTGAATTGGTAACCCTCAAAAGTCAAGAATATTTAGAGTCAGGAAGAGCATTATTATATCACATAAAATATTAATTAATTGCGTCCAATCATGAATTATGAATTTAACGTCAATATTAACATTAATGCCTCGGATCTTACATCGCTGCGATTGATGATCTTTTTTCTCGTTTGTAATATTGTAGAGTATATTTTCGCATGCGGAAATTCGCTTTCCGTACATATTCGCGTGTTTACGTTAGGCGATATATGCACAGGTATGCAGTCACTCAAACGACGCGTCTCTGGTAGTTTCGAACGATGACAGGAAGCTGCAGCTCTTGTCGCATGTTCCTCCCCTCGTCTTTTCGAATTGCCAGTTTATCAGCTTGTCTCCTGACAGTAGCCTTCAAAGCATGTACCTGCTCATTTTCTGCACGGCACGCGCAAAGGACGACGGTGACGGTGTTTCGTAAAATTCACAGATTGACGTCGACGCAAAGATTGACGCACGCCTTTCTCACCTTTTGGAGACTGGCGCTTTGATGAAATATTCATGTTGTTTTCGAACATACGCCTCATCTCATTATTTCCTTCGCGCTTAATGACTTTATCTTTTATTAATATCTGACGCGATATACTCGCGGTATAAATCAGAAAAATTACACAATATTGGCAAAAAGTCGATACGAGGAGCTAATCTTCATGTCACGCGAGCGTAACGTCGCCCCAGCGCGAAATTCCAGTGGGAGAGCAGTAGGAGATTATCGATTTTTCGTTCCCTTTCCCATTAACCATTTATAAAGCAGTAATACTGGTTTTCTTAATATCTTATGTCACACGGAAGCTTCTATCAACGGCTTTCAGAATATTAGGTATTATTTTTTTGACGAGAGAGAGAGAGAGAGAGAGAGAAAAGAGGGGGAGAGAGAGAGAGCAGTTTTTGTCGCGAATGCCATGTGAGAAAACTTGCGATAAAAATATTGTTCGAAGAACTTAAGAAATATTCATATTATCGGCAACTACGGGGTCATCGATTCTCGGCTTTGCAACGTCTTTGAGAAAAACAGAACTTATGACATTTGTCTACCGAGGGAATAATAAAAGTCTCTTGTAAATAATGTATATATGTATGACGTACGATTTTCTTATAAATTGGATAAATCTTTCCAAGCTTTTTCCCTCGTAACTATTCTTTGTTCCATATAGCTCACTAAATTAAATTTGTTGAACTATGTCGAATATTAATGGTAGTCGCGGTTATCTCTTTTTTGTTTCACAGCGTGATAACAGATAAAAACTGTGCTACCCAAGTCGTTGAATATATATATTATTGAAACTACTTATTGCACTACTAACTTACTTTTAAACCAACTTGAAAACGAGAAAATTGCGACAGGGTTCAAACTCGCACCATCGTTTTAATCATTTTTGTTATGAAATAATTTCAGAGATTTTTATTTAAGGTTAAATGATTTCATCGAAGAGAAGCGAATAACTTTTCATCATGTTTATATAAAATCCAATGCTATTCACATTCTTTATTGATTACGAAATCTAAAAATAGAAATTGTTTTCAAAGGTTCCACAACTTGATTTGATTAAAATTCCATTTCTTGAAAATGTCACGCTGTGTAACATAGGTAGTTTTTAATATTAACATATTATATATCTGCTAAGAATGCGAATACAAAACTTAGTATAAAACATTGCTAGAGTTAGAGATTGCGTTAGAGATTGCATAAATCCCTGGTGTGTAAATGAAATCGTTAATGTAATGACAGTTTTTTGATTACGGGGCTGACAGTTATATCGCTAATGAAAACCATTTGTACATTCTTCCGCATTAATATTTCGCCGGCGACCTGGGCCAATTTCTGTCATGCGACCACATCGGTTCGTGTTGGAATTTTGCATCTATTCGTCACATGTCCGCGGCGAGATAGTTACGGAAGTCGCACGTTTCTTTTTCGACATCATCGGGTCATCGAGATTTTGGCGATGCGATCGAAAATCGAAAATCATCCCCGCTATCTTCACTTTTACGTAATCGATACACCGCGTGGTACGTTTCACGTAACGACTGACGCATTTCCACGCAACCGGGAACACGTAATTGTCGTATCTCGCTTCCGCTATATTTAGTATTGTTTGTTAATTAGTGCGAGACAAAGTCCTCCGTTCGAAAGTCGGCGACTCATGATGCAAACACAAAATCTTTCCACGATAATTGAACGATCACGGGCCATTTACCATCCGTGTCTTCAAGACGGTATGTAAACGTCGCGCGACATGAGTTTACGCAACGGGGCACGGCACAATAAATATTTTGGCACGGGTAGCCACCGCCAAATGTCATTTCGCAATCGTAGAATTCGCCTGTCGTCGTCGTCGTCGTTGTCGTTGCTGCGCGCACTCCGTACCCCCGGTACGAATGTGGCAGAGTGGGCCCCCTCCCGGAAAGTGTTCCCGAATAATTAGTCGCGGGTCAAGGCTCGCGCGGTGCTACGGGCAACAAAACAGTGCCCGGCTGTAACAAAACGAAAATAGGAGGAGAGCGCCCCCGGGGCGGCCTCGAGCCGTCAGCGCTCGAGGAGACGAATTCGATTTTTCGTTAGACCGTGCGAGACCACATACCGTGGCCTATTTAAATTCTTTAATTGATAGACGCCATGTGAATAGATCGCGTGCCTCACGACGTGGCCTCCTCGGCCCGCTCTGTGCACTAAACGACGGTGTAGAATGTGTATATCGGTTGTGTCGACGCGTCGCGGCTGTTTGGATTACCGCGCTTGCAAAAATCGATTTTCTCAGCCGCATGTCGCAGGGTGGGCTATGTTTATCGTACAATAATGCGGTCGACACATTGGCTCGCGCGAGAACTATTAATCATAGCCGAATTAATCCAACGAACATTACTACGAATCTTCTCTCTTTCTCTCTCTTTCTTTCCTCTTTCTGCATAATAAACAATATCGCGTCAAAGTTGGGAATGTGTTTTCTTCAATGAAAAATGGAGTGGCTCGTATGCTTTTTGCCAATGTATCTCGACTAACAGCTCTTGAACTTTTCGTGCCTCCTGTCACCGTGCGGACTGGTTGTGTGTCACTTTCGTTGGTGGAAGGGAGATAATCCGGGATTCTGGCGTCGACTTTTCGACGGACTTAGCGTTTGCGAGGGTGGCCTCGGCGGGATTTTGCATGCGAGCAGTTCGCCGCACCTCGACGAGGGATCGCATTATCCTATATCTCCGGTGATCTCAGCCGCGGAAACTTTCGTGTTCCGTTCGAGTTTTGGTCAGCCGGCGATGTGGCGGGTATGCGGGAGGGAAAATGCGGGGGTTCGTTAAAGCATAGTTAGATGGGGGATTAAGGGCGTCCGTGGGTATTCAGGCTGCGATCGCAATCAGCTTGGCCGAGTAAGTGGATGTATGCCGATCTCGTTGATTAGATCGCGTGAAAAACGTTGCATCGAGAAATACTGCTGCGAGTACGAGAGCGAAATAAAAATTTGACTTAAAGTACGGAATTATTTCAATGAGGAATATTCACTCAACAATATACCGAGAATTTTGTAAACAAAAATTTACAAATTATATTTACCTTTTGAAATTATTGTACGGTCTTTCGTAATGTAATAGGCATGTCCTTTGCGCCTTTTTAGCGAATTGATAAGAATCGAATGTCAATCCAGGTTAACCAGCTCTTCTCCTATTATTTAAAATTCGCATTACTTAAGGAATGTTTGCTGAGTTTGCGGAAAAAACGCAATGCTCGAACATTTCTTCGGACGAATCCACTTACTTTTCGAAGAGTTCGAAAACGATTCGAAATCGAATCATGCGCGCAGACGCTCGTAATTACGATGTCGATAATGATCGTCTCTTCGCCCTGAGATTCGTGCCATAATGAGCGCCGTTTAATCCTATTTCCACGAGATTATCCCGGACCTCACGGCGCGACTCTGATTATCTGCTTTTAGCTTCGAATTCCAAAACATTCAAGATATTCTTAACAGTATTGATAATTGTGAATTTTGGTTCAAGTATCTTGAATATTTAACATTATGTTTACTATTTTATGCAGTAGAACACTGCTACGTAATAAAAAATTGATATGTAAAATAAAAATGACATATATAGTATTGACAGCATTTTCGTAAAACTTGATACGTGTTTTGCATACTTCAACGTTTCGATATCGCCAATTATGTGCTTTACTCGATTCTTAATTAAAAACAAAAACAATAGATTAACCAGGCAATTGATTGACAGGTTCGAACATCTGCGTACCTGTGTATGCATTCGCGCAAATTCTGTATTCTCCCCCTGTTGGGGAATGCTTTTCAATAATGTAGTAACGGAGGAACACGCTGGTAGTTGCTGAAATTGCGCTGTTTATGTAAATGAAATTGCAACGAAGATAAAAAGTTTGTTCCAAGTTCTGTTCGCCGGCTTCCGCGCTCAAACTTTTTAAATTTATACGGATTGCTAATTATCTTCGTAACTAGCGCAAAACTGCGAGATAGCGACCGTGTAAAGAATTGAGGAGAAATTAATATTCACAAAAAATAACTTCTTTTTTTATATGGCGAAAAATACGAGACGTCAAGAATATAATATTATTTAATTTAACGTCTAATGAAGATTATGAAGAAAATAAAGATACTGGTGTGTTTTTTTTTATTAAGAAAAGTGTTTGACATTTATCTGTTACTCTTGATATTCTAGCATAAAGTGTCTATTTTAAGAAATTTTGAGAACTATTTTGAGAGTTTTAAAGTTCGTCTCCAATTGATATCACCAAACGCAATTTTATATCGCGGACGCATTCCTGGCTCTTTTATTCGCGCCTCGATGAGGCAAAGTGTCACGAAGAAATATTTTGCACGCGAACGTTACTGATACGATAGCACGATGCACTATCTATTCTCTTCGGAAAGCGGCAGTTTCCGGAAAGACGAACGAGGAACTCGAGGATATAAATAATAACGGATGCGACGTGTAGCGATCTATCCTCGAGATTTGCATTATTATTTCTGAGATGTTGAACGACTCTGAAACAATGGAGTCGGTTGTGGCCTGACGAGGCAGACGATGTATTATAATATGACGGCATTTGCGAACGACGAAGAAGCTTGCGTTTTAACTACCGCCGTCGAGTTTCCTCGTTGTCACTAAAGGGACCTTCCGAGATTAACGTGTTGAGACCACAGGACTTAAAATGGCCTCGTTAACTTTGCGTTATTTTCGGTGAAACAATGAAATCTCCGAGATACATCGCACCGGCGTTTATCTCGCGCTTGACAAGCGATAGTGCAACGTACTATCTCATTCCGGTTTTCGCGCTGTTTGTAACACGACAATTTCACACGGTTTTTGTGAGCGTACAATTAGCGGTCGGTGACAAACACCGGATGAAAAAGTTTAGCTTTTATAAAACAAAAAAAATGTAGAAATAGAAATTTTATGCAAATAGAGTGTACAAAATACCAGCCGACAAATTTACCCTTGCATTTTTAGCGTGTTATTTGCCGTTTAATGGCGACGCCGTTATTGCGTTAGTGATAAACTTCGCCGAGTTAATTTTCGAGTTAGTTTTTGCGGCTCGATCTTCGTTAGTCATCGACGCGATAGTGAAGCCGCGTCTGATCCCAGGCTGACAGCTTCACTCTCGACGAAGGAGCAGGATCAACGGAAGGAGGCTCGACGTCTCTCGAGGGGGTTGGGGGAGGTTACTTCGTAACTAGGGAAGCCGCTGTCGGTGTGAGAGATGCGCGGGTCTAAGGGAGAATGTTACAACCGCCGGGACAGACATACAGTGGCATTATAGCGATGAGACTGTGCGCCGCGTCGCGTATTTTATGCAGAATGTATATGCACCGAGTCCCCGGCAGGCCAGCTTGTCTATGCGTCGTAAGATTTCCTAGGGGATAAGACACCGCAGCACCGACTTTGGGTATATCGGCGTCCTGAGCGAGATATTTCGTCCGGAGAGAGAAAGCGGCCTCTCGATAACTCAAGTCAAATTTATATTTATCTCAGGGAACTTAACGGGAACCTCGAAGAGAGAGAAAGAGAGGGAGAGAACAGGATAAAATAATTAACTCGCTTAAATATTAAGTTCTCCAGATATACTGTCTTAAATATCATCTCAGTTATATTGAAACCTTGATGAGTTCTACACTTTGTACTTTTTGCGCTGCGATCTTTGTTAGTAATAGGCGAAAAATTCAAACTGTCCGTTTCCATTGACTTTGAAACAAATTATTGTGGCATGTTCGTCGAAGGACTTAAAGACAAAAAAGAAATTTAATTGATTCTTTTTCTTAGATGGTTTAGCCCTGTGTTAACCTTGTGTTTGCCCGTCACGCTCCTCACGCGGCGGCTTCTTCTCAGTTAATGATCGTCGATTATACAGTATTTGTATGCACAAGATAGAAGGAGAAGTACAACCTGTCACGTCAAGTATTTGCTGTTGCGCACGGAGATCGGATCGAAGGGGTACAAAGTGCGGAATGCCTTAATACGCGGAAATTACTGTCGGGTTGTTGATTGTATTTAGAAAACTTGTAGCGTTATACACAAGTATTTATCCTGATGTAAAAGCTACGAGAGGAATTTCGTATTTATCGCGAACGCTTTGACGTAAAAATATCTCTAGGAGACTCGACTAGGTCAGCATTGTCAGGGAAATTAAATCCTTCTTGATAATTGTCAGTCGAAATGAAATTTCCCATTAAACGGACAGGAGACAATGCGCTTTTGCGCAGTAAAGCGAGAAACCGCGCGATCCTTTCATCTTCGCATCTGTGGAACGTGGAATCGGATTTATATACGCCGATGGAGTTTGCGCTCGCACGGGATTATTTCTGGGAACTTGGTTTAAGCCGCAATCTCTCGATTGCTCTATGCGGATCGCTGAAAGGTGGATTTTAAGTTATATACTTTTTGGAGCACACGCGCGGCAAATCGGGTTTTCGAATGGCGATTACGGGCGATCGTTCCGACCTCACGAATCTGTTGGGATGATCGGCACATACTTTTGCAGAATTTATTTTTTCTCTACGGAAATAATCTCGTGTCGAGATTAGAAATTTCATAAAATTAGTTACTGAGATTATAGACATCGCGATAATGGTACGATAATGACCGATGGAAGATCCTATTAGATTAGCATTAAATTAGCATTAAAAAGACGATGTATTTGAGATTTAAGGACGTATTCAAGCTTGATTTAATTTATATCTCGATTCTACTTCTATTTTCATGAAATTTTAGGATCTTTGAAACACACGCCGAGCCAAACTTCCTGGTTCGAAGTACGGATCGGTGGGTTTTCTCTCGGTGAGATATGGTCCATGCGAGCAATTCTTTACGTAATCTCCGAGATATCTACTTCGGCAATGATAAAAATACTCACGTAGTAGTTCATCTACGTGGGCAGTGGCGGGCAGCATTATTTGGCTGACGGCCACTTTTTACCTGCGATTATTAACGAGATACTCTATTCACGGTATTGCACGTGACAAACCTCAAGGCGAGTAGCTATGTTACACGCGATGAATGCTTGGATGGCGACACGCTGGGACCGTGACCCGTCATCGTACCATCGCGAGTATTCGAATTCGTGCCAAGCGAGCGTTTTTCAATCGCGGAGGCGAGCCGGGCTGTCGCGAGCGCGATAGAGAAGAATTACCCTGTTTATAAATATTTGACTTTCTAGCGGACAGTATCTAATCCACCGTCTTCTCCGCGGCAGCTTGCGGGGAGGAAAAAAGGGAAACGAGCCGATGATGAGATGTTGCGTTCGTCACACATGGGCGCGCTCGATGTGTTTTTGTTTCTAGCACCCCGCGATTTTGTACGGCAAGCATGACAGTGATGACTGCTGTCTAATCCGACGCGAGATGAAATAACGTTCAGGATTACCGACGTTTAGAAATTGAAGGACGGTTTTGTTTTCCCCCCGTAGATATAAACGAACGTCTTGGTTGCTTTATGAGAAGATAAACGTTTGACACACATGACGGAATATTTTTACGATGTTAGTAGAGATATGATTATTATTTCATTAGGTTTGCGTTTTTTTTTGTAATTTTAGTGCGGTACTAGCTTCGCTATTTACCGAAATGTAATTGCGATTTGATGATTTTACTTATTATTGGAGCTAAAAAAGCTCTGCTTAGATTAGACACGTAGAAATTAGAGGTAGAAATTAATCGCGAGACTTAATATTAATAATAACTTTCCCAGTTGACAGATCTAAATCAATTTGGTCTCTTTCAATAAAAGAAAGCTTTCGATTTATATTTTTAACTTTTAATAAGTCGTTATAGGAAATCAATTTGATTTATAATTATCTTAAAGCGTGCCATTTTTGCTCTGACTTTTACCAAATCTCGAATCTTCCATTCTTCGTTAAAATTGAAAAAGATCCAATTGAGGGTGTGGCATAAAAATTCACTTTCAGAATGAATGGTCGTTTATCGACAATGCGAGGAGCGTGCTAGTGCAAAAGAAAAGCCATTGAATCGAGCTTTTTGACAGACCGATCGTCTTCAACGTGATATCTCGGTTCCGCCTGTCGGCATCACTTTGTCGTTATTCACGTCGATGATGCTGGGACGCTCCAAAAAAAAAGAAAAAGGAAGAGAGAGAGGAATGAGTTTTTGTTTGACAATCTCAGAAAAATTCACGTTTAAGAAAAACAGACTGTGGACATCGATGTGAAGTCAATTAGAGTTTGCCGCGATAGTTTCTCTTGCTTCTGCATCGATTATCGACAAGTTACGGAGGTGTTATTATGTCACTTTTCATCCTGGGTCAGTTTCTCGAGAGAACCCGACAGAACGGTGCATCTACTTCTATCGTTCCGTCAAAGTTTCATTGTAATGAAACGAAATGAAGTTTCCAACGTTTCGTGATGACCTACTATTGAAAGTTGCAACTCGAAATGTTAAGTTTTTCAGCTCGGACCATTCGTTTCGAGTTGGTACCGTAAATACGCTTCTCTCGACGACTTCTTGGGGAAAGAGTTTTTAGATAAAGGTTTGTGAAGTATGTTTGTGTTAGAACGGAAACAAGTTCGACTTTATTCACCTTTATTCTGCGCTTTCGGTCTTTACATAACGATCTACATCAAGATTATTACTAACTCGCTTAATATTAGATTCCAATTAACGCGGCCTTTCACTTCGAATGGCTTTTACGTATTTGGACCCTAACGATTTGTATTCGTATTACTCACTAGATAGAAAGTAAACGTTTATACAAAATGATGCGCGTCCATTGACCGGGGGGAAAATTATTATTTGTCGACGGCAATACGCGACCGATGCGTCACACATCGGTCCGTATTACTAATTAACTGTTACATTTGACTTCAATTAATTACAATGAATACCCTGCGGTAAAGTGATACCAGTTACGCGTATGTCTATCACGAACGGGTTTGGCCAATCAGATAGAATTTCGACGAGCTTATGAAAAGCCTACCGCTTGTGACTTTACTCGTACGATCGTACGTGCAATGTATTTTGGAAGCGTACACGTCGAGCGGAACAATACGTGTTTTTCTCGATTAAAAAAAAATTACGACTGAAGGGCTTTGTTTTAAATACGAAGTGGCAACGAAATCCCAATATATTTTATATTGTATATATTTTTTGACGATCCGCGAGGAATTGCGCTTTTCGAATGGACATTCGATTAGAACATTGCGGCGCGATTGTCCTAATCGTATTTTGACAGAAGCACGAAACGAAATAATAGTGCCCTTCAAGTTGTCCCTCGAATCGAAAAATATTATATTTTGAAATCCAAAAGAAATGAAATTAACAGAAGCAAAACAAAGAAGTTTCTTTTTTAATTTCGTCCAACCGCAGTGTCCGCAAAGGCTTCCAGGTCACCCAGGGAATATCCGCCGCGTCATTACCGCAGCGCGACTTGTTAACGGTTATCGCGATTAAAACGGTGACGGCAGCGGCGGATAAATCGGAGCATATCCTAGCGGTCCCTATCGCGCCGGTCGCGCGGACAGCGGTTAATGCGCAACGATCACGTTTACGAGTGCAACGTGGCGTAATCGCACCTGCGACCGAGAGGGGGTGGGATTTCTCTGCAACACCCCCGCACCGTTTTGCACGGTCGATAGACGACCACGGGGGCGTTTACAACGCGTCGGCGATTACGTTCTGGGTCGCCAGGACGAGTTGTCTAGCTACAGCCGGCGTAATTAGCACGCAGGATTTCCTTGACGAAGTCGAATTCGCCTTTTATCCGGACGGGAACGCATTAATTTGATTTGAGAAGGATGCTAAGAAGATTGTCGTACGGAGCTGTCGCAACGGAGGAAAATATCACGTCGTAATTTCCCTGTCCCTTTTACGATGCCTCCTTGCCTTATAGCGACGGATCTTTTACGACCGGCGACGAGTAATGCCGGCACGACATTATTTCGCGTAGATAGGACGTGGATGAAATGAAATTCTAACGAGAGCCGGACTCGGGCTGATGCTCCGTCACAGCGGCACGTTTCCAAGACGCGGTTCGTTTCTTTTATTCCTTGCTCCATGCAATTGTGATCATTTATATTACACTTTCTTTTTTTTTTATACGAGAGAGGATTCGTGTTCTCAGTGCATTGTGCATCCGCTTTCCGCATAACTTTCGCAGATTGTTTCGCGGAGGTGTGGAATCTTCCAATTAATCTTGCTCACGAATCACTTCTCATTCTTACATTTCCCTTTCACTCGTTTTATAAATTGTTTCCCTCTTGCCGCGTTTTCTTCGTCGCTGCCCGTACTTGTTGCAACGGGATTCCTGTTGCATCCCTGTCCGCTAATGTTGTTCTCCCGCGCAGTGAAAATAGAGGAAGGGAGGAAAAGCTGCGACGAACTCGTTTAACTTTGTATACGTACGAAGCATGGGATCGCGAACTTAGTTCCCGAACAAGTTTCTTGCGCTTCGAGCCTCTCTGGCTCGCGCGTCATATCTGTATTCGTTATCTACCGAGAAGATTCGTTAATATGCGCGTATGACGACACCGCCGGTGTGAAAAATACCGGAACGACACTGCCGATACGATCGCATCGCGATTGTTCCGCGTTGAAACTTTCTTTCGTATGTTCAACTCTCTTATGAAATCGCTGCCGTTCTCGTGACAGCGCGACGGTACTATCCTCGACGAACCCAACATTTGGTTTCCACGAAGCGAGATAGTCGAAAAGTTCGTTTTACGTTTGTAATAACATAAGGGAAGACACTCGGGAGCATCACATAATATAATCGCTTGGAGCTCGTGAAATTATACCGGAGTCTCTCTTAACAGGAGTTTGCCGTTTCCTGTTTTCAACACACTCGTTCGATAGCACGGAATATGAGGATACTATTTGAATGAGGATGAGATCGGTATTAGGGAGAATTATCGAGCGGCAGACCTCTGAAACCCGATAAGTTTCGAGAACTCTTCTGAGGGACTATTAGTTTTATGATTGCGATCGAAAACATATAAACGAGTTCCAATGCGATTATACAACGACCGGTTTAGCCGGCTGTATCTCTATCAGGATATAAATTTGGAATTTAATCGTGCGATATATCGATTTGTTAACGGGGATTTGTTACCGATGTCGCGTTCTCTATTGGAAGCACGAGATATTGGCAAATTAGAAAATAACTATCGGGGATGTGAACGCGCAATTTGCCCAATTCGTTCATTTTACACTCGCTCCGACGAATTTCCTATTATCCGGCTTGTTCGAGATGACGGTATTCGTTAGTCTGTATACCGGCGTTGTTCCACGAGCCCTTTCCCAGACATTCGTCACGAACGAGATTAACTTCCGGTTGGTTCCGAGCGGAAACATTGCCGATTTCCTCGTTACGCAGACGACAGTCGGTGATGGCTGCACTCGATAGAGATTCAATTTCTTGAGCACAAAAAGTAAGATAATCCATATAGTCTTTTTCGACTCTATAGCAGCCTTCGTGCAATTCACTCCAGGATGTCGAAATTCACCAGCGATCCGGTATTATCGTACAATCCACCGAATGACCTTTCGCAAGGTTTACGGCTTATAAAGATTAAATGGTCGTTTTTATCTCCGTAACGGCTCCGAAGTTGCGATGCTGTCGATTAAATCCTTTCGCAGAACGCCGCGAAGTCGTAACGTGCCATTAATAGGGAATTAATCGCTCGTTTCGCTTTCGGATCATCTTAATATGTCTCAGCACCGATCTCTCCTAAATATTCCTTCATTTCGAACAATCGCTATACTTTTTTTATGTTATACTTTTTAGCTATGCTGCTACACTTTTTACACTGCACGTATATTTATATGTATGTATGTTATAAATTATATCAGTAATTATATTTGTAATTATAATAAGTTAGATTCACTTCTCTGATTCGCAATTTTATTATTTTCTCAGGGAATATAAAATAATTATGTACAGCATATATATAATAATTACAGATTTATTAGTTTAATTATTATTTAATTCATCTATATATTCGTCGATTCACGGATTAGACGTTCATTGACTCAGTACATGTGAGCAGTTTCTTCCAGCGTGCAGCGCAGCAGTTCGAGGAAAGTAAAACGCGGTGAAAGGCGAAGCGAAGGTGATCCTTGGAGCAATTCCGTGCGGTTGTGATATCGTAGGATCGTTAGCTACTGTTGGCTGTAAAACGGCGAACACTGTTCGTGTTTCGCTGGATGGCTATCGTAAAATTCTGAGGTCGATGCAGTTTCGCCAATAATAACGAGAAATTCTGGAGTATCTTTGTCTCTCGATTATTACTGCGTGCTCGCGGTATTCTTGCCGTTGTTCCCGCAAACTTGTCGACGTTATCGCCCGGGGGGCTTACGCGCACACCTGCTGCTGCGTCGTCAATGTATCTAGGAGCGTAGCTCATGCATGTTGTAACAGAGGTTGCATCGTCGATGCGGTTTACAGTTCGGATAGCTTATGAATAGTGAACGTGCTCAGTCATCGCTGCTCCTCCACCGTGAATTTGTGGACCTGCAAATTAAAATACAATGATGCATCGCGAGACGTTTGGAATTGTCTTAATTATTTAGAAACGTTGCTGAGAAGGATGAATCGATTTTGTCTTTTAGTTACATGCAAGATATATAAAAAATTACATAGACTCGTTTTTTGCAAATGCGAAACATCTTAATAAATATTGACTTCTTTATACAGAGTATTTACAGAATTAAATTTTTTTTTCTTAGCTACGCTGTGTAGATGCGCATATATATTGCTATAAATATGCGTTTCTGGATCAGTGTCATTTCTTGTTGGCGCATCATTTACGATTTTATGGCGGCATATCGGGCGACTTGCCGGCAACCTGAGCGATTCGTCTCTATCGACGTTTTAAAAAGAATATCGACAACTCGAGGCTTTTGTACCGAGGTCAATCGCTATACTTCTTCGGCAGGTAGCTTTATTATCCTGCAGAGCATAAATTTAGTTTCTGTTAGGGTGGTAACTGAAGGAAGGGGGGTACCTGTTCGGTCACGTGTGTACCGCTTTCAGTGGCAGGTAAAATATTGCCACTGGCGAAACTATCGGGCGAGAAAGAATGACTTTCGAAGGAGGCAGTTTCTCGAAAAAACTGGGTGGTTTCGGTTTATCACGGCATACGGGGTAAAGCTGGTTTTCAACCAAGTGCATGTACAAGCACGTGGGACGGAATACCAACTGGTTTTCTGGTTTTAATTATCGGAAATCGATCCGTACTTGCCCTTCTAAATTAGGGAGATGTAACTACTGTTTCTATGTCGGCTTGAAGAGATTGGCTCTGCCAATCGGGATAGATCTTCATAATTGAAAGTCGCGTAATTAACAATCAAGGAATAGTAATTTAAGTATTATACATACATAATTACGGATTACGATCTCGCTATTTTTATTTCTCGATTTCTCCTCTTTCTGTCTTAATGATTTTTATTATTCCAAAAACTTTCCATACCTGTCAGAATGCAATCTCATTACACAAAATACACTATTATCATACTTGTGTGGTAGAAGAAATTTTCACTATTACATCAATTTGCGTTTCTTCTCAGAATTTCTTTTTTAGAATTTTTATTCTATTTTTGATACTTGATCCTTTTATCTTCAACGTCGTAATATCAAAGTTAATACTAGCTCTGATATTCCAGCTCCATATCGATCACGCTCGATCACATGAGCTGATCGATGCATTGCTCGATTAGCGAATTAAGTGGTGCAAGAGAGAGAGAGAGAGAGAGAGAGAGAGAGAGATAGAGAGAGAGAGAGAGAGTGCACTCGGAAGTAATCACTTCTACCTCTCTGCACACAACCACGTCCTGTTTCTCTCCGTTGCCCCCTATCCCTACCTGAATCCTCATCGATCAGCTGATCGTGCTCTCTGAGGTAGAACGTCGCAGATACCAGAAAAAGATAATTTATATGTCCAGGGTCGTGGTTGTTATATAGAACTGGCGGTTTCGGCTTTCGAGAAGATTACAGCGGCGCGACCGGTTTCTCGCTATTGTTCGCATTGCGATACATATCGAAAGTTTTTGGTGAACGCGATGATAAGTCTCTTGTTGCGATATTGCGAGATGGAATTTCCAGCCGGTTTGACCGGGTTCAATTTTTAATGAGTCGCTGGCCTTGCTCACTTGGGAGTTACTCGATATACGCAAAAAAAATGTTATACATAGTTACGGAAGTTACGGAATTTTTAATTTGATTCTCTTCGTTACGGTACCGTGAGTTCAAGTTAGTTGAGTTTAGGTTTCAATCTATTAAACTTGGTAAGCTATCGATATGTTTTTGTGCAGCTGCGAAGTCTTTGTTTTCTGTGACAGAGACTTTGGGTCGATACAAACATGCAGTTTAACATAGAATATTTATAACATTCTCGATGTTTAATCACGATAAAAAGTAATAGCTCGAAGATGAATGAGATTTTATGTTTCTTCTTTTACATTCATTATACTCGTGAGAAAAATGCCCTTCTTCAGGAGTATAGGAAAAATTCTCTGTTAAAGAGATAGAAATATAAATATAGGAATACGCGAACACGAGACAAATAACAAAAGCATCAAGAATATATTATTCGTAACAATGTGGTGGCTCTCTCCTTTCAGCCGTACGTTTTTGTTCCGTAATAATTAATAGCTTAACGATGGAGGCTCCGTGGAAGCTTTCGTGCCTTTTGCGAGCGTGTAATTTTTTATTTCTACCGTCTCACATTTTTTGTCCAGGTTACGGCAATTATTTTTCTACATTTTTCTACAATTTTTACATTATCACTCGACTGGCTATCAATTCCTTTTGACGTTGAACATTAAACAAATTACGTGTTATCTTCGGTATTTGCATGAACAAATAGAAGATCGTCGCGAGAGACGCGTGAAACCGTTCCATGCGAAGTAAGATAATTATTAATGTGCACAAGGCAAAATAATATGGACGGCTAACATCCTTCTTAATCTTCTTAATTTTTACTCTCAGCTCATGACACGTCTTTGGAAAGATAATCCGCGAATGTGGAATTCTCTGAATCGTGCGGGCAAGTTATACATGAAATTAGCACATTTATAAGAAGAATTAGCATACATATAGATTAAGAACATGTCGAGATGCATTATATTCTAACTTTTTGTCTGCTGCGAGGTATTAACCTTTCTTCATCGCACTGTCGCACGTTATCTGACCTAACATTTCCGACGTCGCGTCGGTTTAACGGCCATGATATGAGGCAAACCGAGCGTAAAGGATTGAATGTAAAAAAAATTGAGACCTTGCTGGTGCAATTAACGCAGTGAGGAACGCGGAATCGAAATGCCTTAATGACACTCCGGCAAATTTTTCATTATTTTATTTTCTCTGTATGAGAAATATCTTGCGAAGATATGCGCGCACACGGCGTCCTATCGCGCGCGAAACCGCGCGCGTTGCGCAATGCAATTATTACCGCAGCCTCGTCGAGTGGAGTGACGCAACTATATAAATAGCCACTGGTTAGCGTTTGCTGACATGTGAAAAATTTTGTCATCCCGTAAAAGAGGGTCTAGGCTAGGTTAGGTTAGGCTCGCTCGCTCGTATCCGCTGGCCGACCGGCAAAGCGCAATCCGAAACCGGACTTTTTTACGCAATCACGTCCTTGTCAAGGCAGGAATTTCATTTGTCCTTCGAATTTTCATTAAAAAGGTCGTTTTTCTATTAACCAGGCGTTATATACTTGGGCCGTGACAAACTTTCCTATGACCTTTCGCGGAGAGACCGTGAACAATCCTTGCGCCTTCTGCGTTATCGATTATGCGGTCGACGTGTGAAGCCAAATAAATGCATCGAGCAGGAAATGAAATAGTCAGAAACGTCGGCACGGCTCTCCGATTAATTCCCCATCAATCACCGTGGAGCGAATGGCTCCCGCAAATTTTGTTCCCGTGTAAGAGACTTAACATGCAATGCGTTCGATGTTATTTTAGGAACACGCGCTTTACCCCGAAACCACACGGAGTAAAGCGCTAAAATAAACGAACAATTTAATAGCGATTTTTTAAATGAAAATTCTCAGCGTTATTAACAGCGAACGTAGTGGATCTGACAAAACTATCCGCCGTATCTAAATTGAATCTCGGAATTCTGTGTTTATCCATCTCACTGTTTAGCAGAGCGCGAGCGAAATTGAGCAAAAAAGAGAGAGGAACTCTTCGGCTAAGGTCAGTCTCAAGGATAGACAAACATTCGACAGAAGACAGTGACCCAAAGTCATCAAAGAAAGAAGTCCATCCCTATCGTTTGGGTCTTATTCCCGATCTTATTATCGGCGAGAGTTGGATCCGACGTAAATTAAACTTTCAGTTTCTAACTGACAGCTACACCCATTCTTTTCCACCCTTTTCTCGTTCGTCCGACATTCACTCTAGGATTTGTCCTTCGAGCCAGACGATCGTAAACCTCGATTCCCGAAACGTAGCAAGGTCCCCCTTCTTTCTGTCTCGCCTCGAGCCTGCTCGTCTAGTCTTTCGCAATTACCCTTTCGCTTTCTCTTCGCAGACGACACCCCACTCTCTCGCGGTCGTCCGTCGGCAGACGCTGTTGGTTGGGAGCAACAGGCCCCCGTATCGACCGTGCTTTGTGCGTACGTCTCGTCCTTTTTGTCTTCGACTCTCTGTTTCTTTGAGAGAAGGATAGGCGAATGAAATCAAGGGTTATCCCTGCGCAGTGGTATTATTACCTCTGGCTTTTAGAGCGACGAAAGTACAAACAGTGAGCACAAAGTGGATGAAATCAGGGTTTATTCTGTACCTTAAATCAATTAACGTGTTTGTATTGTAATGCGAATATAGATATACGAGATGATGTTATGAAGAAAGTGTGAAATTCGCTAAGGATTGATGGGAGATAAAACAATCTTCCATATCGAACATTCCCTTACGTGTCAGTAACGCTGTTTCTCATTCTCCGTTTTCCTCCCAGTCGGAAATCTGGCGATGGAATCGCGCGGGTTCACAATCGCGTTCTATGTCGGGACGAACAAACCGTAGACAGGCGGAGGAAATTAAGCGTGGCCCAACAAAGAAACGCGCCGGATATTAGCTACTAGACGCTCTCGCAAACGAGCGGGCGGTAGCGACGGAAAAAAAAGATCTAATTCACTTGCGGTTGAATAAACAATGTAAATTCAGCCTTTCTTGCGAGTTTTATTTTCCACCGACGCGGCACGTATCCCGTGTCTAAGCAGTCGTACTTTTTGCCGCCGCTACAGCATTGCTCCCGTTTCTCGCGCGCGAAAGCCAATTTATAATTTTCCCAGCTAGATGTGCGCGGAAGGCAAAAGCTTTTACGGCGCATAGCTCGTAACATTCGCTTCGTTTTTATGCAAATCGCTGACGATGGAAGTCGACGAATGAAGTTAACGCAGATCTTCTGATCCGCGACTGCGCTATTAGCTATACTTACAAATTCAATACGGACATCTATAGTATACGTTAATTTATAACTAAAAAAAATACAGATATAACTACATTTAAAGTTGCGATATTTTATGCTTGTATATTTCAAGTTTGAGATACAAGTTATGAGATTATCGATTGTTACATTGTCTTGTGATTAAAAATAATAGTGTACTTAATTTAGAAGATGTATAACAACAAGGTGTCGTGTTCCATTTTGGAAAATCTCTTATACTTTCAAGGAATATACTTGTTTGAAAATATCTTATAAAGATTGCTGCCAAAGCAAACTGCTCAACAGCAACGGAGCCTTATCGATCGATCACTGTGATCGTAAACCACCCCTCGTTTTAACTCACGTCTTTCCGCTTTATTTCCCGACAGTTTACCGTAGTTGAATTTAATATCTCTCGCCCCACCCTAATCTTTTGCAATGCACGATTGAGCTCAATAGAGATTTAAGTACGGTCTGAATTATATATATGGTTAAACGAACATTCACCAAGTCTTCCATTTTATACGCAGTGCTTTTATAACTTCAGTTTTTTATTACAGTACAGAGTGGATTAGTCATCCACCCTTTGTAGAGTGAACGAACAATATTCCTTATGTTTCCAGCGATTCAAAGGAATATTGTGTTACAGTCTTGGCGTTTTACAATTACTTATTTTTTCATCTGCCTTTAAGAGATATTGCAGAAGAGATCAGTTCCTCTGAATCATTTCGTAGACTCCGGAGTGCGCATATAATTTTATGAACGCATCAGCGAGATTACTTTCCTTTGTAACAGACCCTTCCGGTTCGTTCTTACATGTGTTTAAAGCTGGAATTACACGGCGCGCAACTTGGAGAGTCTACAGGCGAGCTACACCAAGTTAAAAAAAGAGAGAATGTACAAGGCGAATTTATTGAAAAGAATAAGCAAGCCACAAGGCTGCTCGCTAACCCCACACATTTAATCCCGGCTTAAGGCTGTCTTGTACTTTCTGAAATTATAATTTCGTAGGTCGACGATTTCGTGCTCGTGAAGTGTCGCGAGATATTTACGGTCGCGATTATCGTCGTCTGGCATCTTTCCTGTGGAGATCTAATTCACGAAAAATCACGATGTCCGCTAATCGGCGCATTTCCATGATCGCTTATCGCTTTCCTAATATTAACTTTGCAAGCGTTTCGGGAACGGCCCGGCCCGGCTTGTCTCTCACGAAATTCTTAGGCGAGGTCGATCGAAATCACCCACCGCGATGTATAGTCCCGACTTCGTTCGAGTTTACTCTAGGATCGGCTAATGCAGCCATGTCGATACCCGCGTAGTTCTCGACTTCGTGCACACGCGGTGTCCGCGAAGAAACGCGATGCGATCCGAGGGGCTGCCACATCTCGTGAAGAAACGAATGGAAAATGGGAAATAAAATTTGTTTGCTGAAAATTTTATTTTCGGGAAAAATAGTCTCGCGATAGAAAGTCGATGTGATACACACGGATCTGGAGATTCGATCTTTCGGAAGTATATTTCAATAATTTTATCGTAGAGACACCCTGTATGTACGTGTACACATGGAGGGCACCATCGCGACTCCGGTTCTCCGAGTTCGGGCGAGTTTGCTTTCCGGGTGCATTATCGAATATATACTGTAGCTTCGGGAAAGAAAGCGGACCAGGTTTTCCAGAGCGCGAGTCGGCCGCGCGATATTTCGTGGGTATCACGCGAAAAAATATATTCAACTCGAGTCGGGGATATTTTTTTATGCCATCTCAAGACTCGTTACTGTGCTTCGAGATACATCGTCGTTGTGCCGACGATAAAAAAAACAAGAGCGGAGGCTGGGAACGCGAAATGTTAGGAACGTTACTTCGCGAATTATGCACCTGTAGCTGTAGCACGCGAAAACAAGGGAAGAGGAAGAATTACACGCGCACGATTTCTTAAATCTATTTCAGCGTGTTGTTTTTCGGATACGAAGACTGATGTAACGGGGTGCGTTTTTTATATTTTGAAATTTTTAAGGGAATCTCCTTAAATAACGAACTAAACCGCAAACTTTACGTGACGTGCGGATGAACAGTTCGAAAAACAATTTGCGATACGAGGGAGGCCGTACGCCGAAAGTTTTTAATTAGTACAAACCGCCGCAGGTTTAATTACGGAATGTGCGCAATGGTAGTGCTTAAGTATGCTACTTTATGGAACGGAACAATAAACCTGTTAAATTACAGCGGCAAACGTAGCAAAGTAGTAACAGCTATTAAAACTTCAGTCAGACGGTGCATAATGAAGTTCCCGAAGCTGCGAAACTTGCGAGGCTTAACTACGATTGCTACGTGGTAGGGCTTATATTGTTTCAATAACTATTAGCTCTCGACGTTAGAGCTCGCTGCTACGATTGCAGTAAAATGGAATCGGATTGCACTAGGAAAAAAAGCCTCGTACAGTATTTATCGTCAGCACTATTCACTACCTAGAAAATTAATTCGCGAACGGTGGGAGTTTTATTTGTGTGTACATGGAGCGGGCTTGAAGTGGCACGCCAAGCCGTTTCCTTCCGTTACGAACGATTCACTACTACGTTGGAGAACGAATCTCTTCTCGATTTGGTTTCGAGGTTCCGCGCGGGCATCAAAATAAACCAAATAAAATTTACCGTCGTCGAAATAAAATTTGCTCTGTCGTATTAGAGAAAGAGGGACGGTAAGTCACGAACGACACGTTTGCGAGTCCGTTACTCGCGAAAACGAGGGCAGGGTGGAAAAAAAATTCTCAGCAACTGCAATTGCGTCGGGAAGACGTGACTAATACATACTGCGGGAGCACGTGCAGACGTGGGGCACACGATGCGTGTCTGCACATAATTCTTCTTCCTGTCCGCGGAGTGAATACGCGGAGTGCGGGAGATGATAATAACTGTGAGGAACGATACGCTCGTCCAGGCCCATATAATTTTTCGTTATAATTAAACGTTTCATTATGTCTAATGACAGGCATGACACAGCGGCTCCCACTTAGCCTTTCAGCTTGCTTAAAAATACGATGTTCAGTACCTTAACCCTTTCATTCGAACACGAATGGCACAACTAATTTTACAAAGGCACACGACGCGCTATCTTTTTTTACTAGAATACTGCAGTCCTGAAGGGAGGAGATACCGCATTCAGTTTATGTCGAGGGTGTATGTAGAGCGACTCAATTAGTATACTCCAACAGTTTTTTTTTATTTCTTACGAAGCGCTCGTCGTTCAGCAAATGCAGTCGATATCCTCGAGAAATATATAGATAAGTGCAGGCAAGTGACTGGAACACGTGGTGAATTGGTTACGAAAGTTTTAATTGCCGGTACCTTCAACTTTTTCTCTCCTTTCCTATCTTTTCTTTTTTCTGTCGCGTTTGCCGTTTGCTGCCAATCTCCGACTTTCGTATATTCACCACGGAGATCAGCCATCCTTCTCTCTTTCTCTCTTCTTCTCTTTTTCTCTCGTCTTTTTTTCTGAAAAATGTCAACATCTCTCGGTACTCATCATTTCGCTCGCTGAAACGCGTTCTCGTGCGTGCAAATCGCTGCTTTGCATCAGGACGAGGAAATTAATTAAAGCGTCTCGTTCTTCCGTGCATCTGCGGGAGAAGGCGCCGGAGGGAGACAAACAAGGAGTAGCTCGTGAGACGAACCCGCGAAGAGAGACCGGAATTTATACTGAACTTACGTGGCAGAGCTATCACTAATGATAAATTTCTTTCGACACATTCGTTCTTTTTTTTCACCGCGAAAGTTAGACGGGCGGATTTGGGAACGGCTTCGACATTCAAGTCCCCCCGTTTCCCTCTTCGCGGGGCGGATGATTGATCGTCGTAACTAACTTGGAGGTATTGAATTAAATGCATATTACTTGACCGCAGAACTCCGGTCGATCCCGGGAATGTCCGACACAGGAACAAGCGCGTTCCCGACCTTTCCCGCCGTCCTCGTTATTCTGAGTGCATGACGGTTAACGTCGGTGCATACCTACTGACGACGTTAATTAATGCACCGGCGTTTCACTCCCAGTACATCCACGGGAGCGAACCATCGACGTTGAGTGCACACCGATGCATCGCAGCCCGTCACGTATTACAAGTAGTAGCTATCGAGGGGGAGTTGAAACGCACCCTCCGCCCATTGCTTATACAGACACGACGTCGATAGGGTGGGTGCGCGAGATCCTCGAGAGATCCCTTAACCGTAATACCGAAAAGAAAGTATTACATAATACGGATATTATCGCATGGAATTAAGGGAAAAAGAGCGATATTAATTACCGAGGATTAGGGCTAATTAGCTGTTATTAATTATATCACAATTAATTTTAATAAGTTAATTAATCATGAGATTTACGAGATCTCTACGAAAGTAAAGTAATTAGGTCTCGTGAACAGTTTCGTAATAAGTGTATTACAATAACGGGGTACACGGAGTTGCGTTCTTCATCTACAGAAGAATTCTATTTATGTTTTTATTTCGTACTCCCGGCTTTTCATTCGTCGTACAAGCGTGCCTTGTCCTATTGCTCTTGGGAGGGCAAGATCGAGCGACGAGGTAGCGTGCATAGTGAATGCGAGAAATACGTTCTACGCGGAATGGAAAGTCGAGAAAATGTGAAGGGACGCCGTTGCCGCGGTGAGTTTTGTTAAAAATAAGAGCTCAAGGGACATGCAGAAATGGGAAATTATTCCGACGTCAACGTGATATTTCAGCAGCTGATGCGAGGAGAGACGCTACGAATATGCGTCTCCAGATATTGCGCAATACTATATTTATATCTAAATGCACTTTACGAGTTCCGCACTTGTCGAACGAGATATTATACCGGTAAGATTTATTGCGAGTAAATTTTTTTGCGTCTAAAAATATCTCGAGCTTCCTGTAAAATTCATCCATCGTCAGCTTATTTCCATCCTGGACGTTATAAGTTTCCCGAGATCGCTTCTAATAAGCATATTTTCGGAGTATTTAGCCTTATTCTATTACGCTGACCAATCGCGAATCGGCAGAAATGATGATCGAATAAAATCCAACAATTTTTGGATTTTCTCGTATCTTCGGTTTTTTAGAGCAATATCTCTCTGCGCGACGATCGTCACAAAATTATAAAATTATCAATTGACACTTCGATCGCATATTTCTCGCGGTTAAATATATCGCGTTCTAATTACCTTTCACTTTAATTATTGAGAAATCATGGAGAACTGACTCCAATACGTAATACGAGTGAACGTAGATCGAAATTGAGAACATGCACCTGTATATCGCGCGTGTCAAAGTGACCACCTAAAATTTGAAAAGGGATGCATAATTAGTAAGTATTTTCGATTGCATTGCACTACGATTTGCATTGCTTTAATCCGACTTTTGGATACGCCGTTAGTATCCAGAACAGTACTACGTGTACGAATTGTACGTGCCGCGGAATATACGTGATATTGGCACGCAATCCAACCTCTTTTTAAAATCTGCCTCTCTCTCTTTCTCTTCTCTGTTACTCTTTTTGTCTTTCTCACGGAGACGAGGGGCGCGCAAAGAGAGAGTGCAGAGACCGATCAAAAGGACATCGCGTGTCGCCCGCTCGTTCCGTTCTCCCTCCGGTTCGTGCCATTTTTTCTCGTTATTCGTATTTCAATTAACCTTGTTGTTGTTCCCGCCAGTTTTTTGTACGCCTGTGTCATCGTGGCCGATGCCCGAGAACTTCATGTCGCCCTGTGTTGAGAGGAATCACGTCATTTTCTCAAGTTTACCCGTGCAGAACAAAATTGTATGCGGACGGTCGCTTTCTTTTTTCTTGCGTATTTTATTATTCATTGGAGGATATGCACGATATATAGTTTCGAGGGAAGGGCGTGTTACTGATCAGAGCCGTTGCGTGTCGCGCATTCATTACGTCGCGTCACATCACTTTTTTTTCCATCCCTGTATAATTTAATTAAACTCACGGTTACTCACCTGGCACGTGTTTTACATTTAAATTTCTCCTTCGCGGCCGTGCTTCTGAATTTTTTCACCCGAGTTACGATTTATTTCGTATTGTGGGTTGCTACTCTCTCGTGCGAGAATGCTTCTTTTCTATCATCCACCTTCGAAGGACAAACGATTTCTGCCGTAATGGCTCACACAACAAACTTTCTCACCGACTCGCATTGAAGTGGAAACATCTGATTGCGCGAAGACACGCGAAGTTTAACATCTTGTTCGATCTGGGACGCGTACGAGCGTGTTCGCTATTAGACAAAATCGATATACGTTTAAACAACGTCAAATAATAATGTTAATTCCCCGTAAGAAGAAACGATTTTAGATGCAGGACATGGAGTATTACGTGTATACTACAGATTTTGACATATAAATTGAAAATGTTTTGTCTTTGCAAGAAATTTCCTGGAAGAAACGAGCGATTGAATAAGTTAGAGGATATATATGAAAATATATCCTCTTTGTATTTTTCTGCCTGATGTAATACAACTACATCGACGTACTTTATGCAGCTGGACGATTCTCCAAAAGCCACTCGACGAGAGGATCGTTTGCAAAATATTTATGATAACTGGGTATTATGCTGCCGGCGCGTTTTGTTTTTGTAAATTTTATGCGAGATGCATTGGCTGAGCCGAGAATTGGCAAGCGTTCCTAACAATGTATCTGCAATATATATTTGCGAATATTTGCTTCCTTAATCGATAATTCGAAGTCCTCGACTTCACATGATTGCTAACCCATCGCTACGCTTATAAGTATGTATATGTATATATATTACTGAAGAAATCTCATTAGGGACCGGGACGTATGCAACCGTTCGTAGTTTAGTTTCATGACTGATCGTGATTTAACTTATTGATCATGTTGAGAAAGTTTCGTTCGTTCTGTATATCCACATATAACGCAATATGTCAACTTGATTCGAACCAGTTTCCTCCGGCGTCCCCCGATCGTAAAGCGCGGTGATTATATCATTTTGCGGTGTTTAGTTTACCACTTTGCGAAAACGCATCTCCGTCAATGTGCGCCGAAACTTCGCAATTTGCGCGAAACGATGCGTTCCTCGCGACGGTGTCGGGACTCAGTTTTCGCCGACAAAGTTCCGCTGGAAGTCCACGGTGAAAATAAATTAGCGCTGACTTGCAAATTGCATTTCAGCAGATACGGTGGAACGACGAAGATGGTAGAGGCGGTGCACGAAATATCAGCCTTTTTTTTCCTCTTCTTCTTTCGACGTTATCGTTTTCGTATTGATAAAACAGTTTCAGTTTTATGCCCGGGCTAACGGTAGCCATTCGCGGAAGGTCAGACTGTCCTGAAGACTTATATCGCGGGTAAATAAAGTGTCTTGCGTATCTCGCGCACAAACGACAGTACTTGGTTGGTTCCCGGTGCGAACTAGTATGAAGTAGTTTTAACGCAATCTCGGGGAGACGTCGAAGGAAGATGTTTGTTTTAGGAGCCAACATCAAGGTAAAATACCGTGAGAACGTGAGATGTTATCTTCACAAGACCAACAGTGTCTTTTATCTAACGTTCGTATTTTACGAAAATTTGTTTCGAATTATTCGAATGCTTTCCTAGGCGAGAGACGTTAATTATATTTTGCAACGAAAGACTGTTTCGCTTTTGTCAGCCGTCGGAGCGTTAATTTTGCGCGTCAAAGACATTTTATGTGACAAAATGTCACGGTGATGATCAAAACCTTGGTGTATTTATATGCGTCGTTCAAAAAGGATAATGTGCGTTTGCGCTCGAGCGCTGGCACTGTTCGTGCAATTTTCGCTCGTATATGCAGCTTTCAGACCGCGGCTTTCACGGTAAATTATACGGGCTTAATCAAACAGCCAGTAGCTGGTCTTGGAAGATTGTAATCGCGACGACAATTCGATGAACTACAGCGAAGAGAGTGGTTGCGTGCCACTAGACAAATTGCAAGTTCGTAGTTACGACGAAGGAATTTTCGCGTAGCAATATAGTACATGTTCAGTCCTTCTCCCTTATTACAAGATAATTTATTACGATGTTATATTTTAGCAGCCAAGAGAGTCCTGCGACACAGAATAGCATTGAAATTATAGCTTGTACGTTCTACTTCGTACTTCTATAGCTGGCGATATAACACGGAATTTCTCGGATTCGGCAAACGTGCGTTCATCCACGGGTTCTTTGATCAACTCAAGATTCTTTGATCAACGGAAATTAAGTGAAGAATAAGGTACTTGTACTCGTGAAGCCTAGTCGTTCCACTCCTCGTCGGCATTTTTGTTATGCTCCAAATTGATCAAAGAATCCGTAGATGAAACGTAACATCTCGTGAATAATCGCTGTGAAAAGTTTTGCCGGTCTAATCATCTGCAGCACGGCGAAATGCGTCTATCGGTTAAAGTTTTAACAAAGCTTCACACCGTTTCGCGCGCGCCGTTCAGTATTTAACTATTGGCTAGAGGGAGAAAGAAGCAGGGGAAGAAGAGTCGGGGAAACATACAGACTCGGCGGAGATGGAGAAAATAAATAAGTGGAGGAACGAAAGAGAGAGAAAGAGAGAAAGAGAAAGGGCGAGGCCCGGTTTCGTGTCGTGTCCATTAGGAAATGAGGCATCCCGGGCTTAACAAAGTCGCGACTAACGTTTCTACATTATCTTCACCGCGCTTCTCACGCTCGCTTTGCTTCGAATTACTCTTGGATTTGGATAAGGTAGACGCGAAGACAACCGCATTACCGCGCCTTTTCTCGTCGCGCCCGTTCTCGTTTCTCGTTTAATTTTACACCACTGTGCACCAGGAATACTCCTCTAATTGCCATTCCGCGAACTATGCGCGCACGGATAAATTCGTTGCTACGATAATGCTTGCCGTTGACACGCGATCGTGCCCTTCGATCTGGCTTAATGATTCCTGATCTCGCACGGTGTGCCACACGTTTCCGTTTACGCATGCGATTCTCTTCCATTTATGCTGTCGTAAATATTTCAGGTACTGTAGCGAAGGAACGTCTGGCTTTTAACACGATTGCCTTGGTCCTTTTACATATTTTCCTTTACAGTTCCATGTACACGCCAATATACCTCGATATTAATATTTAGCCCATTAATATTATTGTTATTGTAGCTTGCATTGTCGAGTTTCTTCGTGATAAAGATTAACGACTGCTCGGTTATGATGCAACGTGCAGTAAATGATAAATCGTTGTCACGTTGGTAGCTATTATTGCTACCGTTGCCGATGGGGCGGCCGTTTTCCTCGGAACGGCTATTAATTAACGCGACTCGATGATACCTGACAAGCCTTTTTTTTCATGCCGATCGACCGACCGTTGAAATATTAGGCCAGCCATTTTCGATGCGAAATCCCGCGGTCGCTGTAACATTTAAAGTGTTTCCTTTCATCTCTTCACATATCTATAATCAATTCATACATTTTAATCGCTAATTCTTTTAATGCCGAGGTACTGAATCAATCGAGTTATTGTCAGGAATCATTAAGCCAGTCATGCGTACCTTGAAATATTCATGAAGGCACTAACGGAGGACGCATTTACGTCGCTAATGAAATGATCCATTGCGGTGATAATCGACTTAATAATAATAATACTCTTCGATCATACCGGAGCGCCGACTCCCAAGCTCATTTCCCAATTCCGCGTTCTTCGTCATTGAATGCCGGAAACGTCAATCTAGGAATTATGTTATATATCGAGATATGGTAATAAACGCGTCAACTAACGAGCCAGCACTAAACGTTATAGCCGATTTAATCGCAATCGCTGGTCGCGTATAACACGGCATTCACACAATTAATTGAGATATAGTATACGAGCCACGCTCGGCCAAGTCGTTGAAAAAAAGATCTCTAGGTGACGGATTCAATGACGGATTCAGTCAAGGATGATGGAAGTAGTGCGCAATTATTTCGCTCTAAAAAAAAGTGATTATTACGTAGCCTTTATTTATCACGAACATGGTTTCAAGAATTCTCGCTTATTAGTTTTTCCGAGTTTTTGACCTTCTATAGTTGACGTTTCATATATAGCAAGGGACAAGGGTCACTACATATATCATTATATACGTTTAATATTTAATATTATTAATAAAGTCGCGTTTGGTTTTCAAGAATATCGCGCGTTTTCGTCTTGTAAACCGTGCGAAATGTAAGTTGATAAGCGTGGCAATTTGGCCGGCGAAACAGCGTGGCCGCAGAAATTCATGAAAAATTCGCGGCATCAGCGGAGCACAAAGTGGGACTGCCGCTAATGACTCGGAAGTGTATTACCTCGCTTGTCCGTCCGTCTGAGGGACGCGCGGATAAACGGATAAATTGAGTTCCAGCGGTGCCGCTGAAAATGTAAATCCTGAATACAGGCGATCTGCTTTCTCAATTATATTGCCGGTGATGGATGAATCCCAATGGGTGGCCCGCTTTCCTGAAGAAAAGCGACGCTTACGTCTTTTGTTGCGGCCGCTGTTCTCCGGATTTATTCATACCGCGTGACGAGACATTCGCGACGGCGATTCGCTTTACGTCAGAAATTATCTTTTCTACGAGATTTGAGTGGAATATATATTACAATATAAACTTCTCATTATTATCTAGTTGTTACATAACTGGAACCTCGCTTGTCAAGTTCATCTCGCTAGAAACAATTTTCGATGATAAATATTGTCGCAATTAGTCCGTCGAAATTTTCCCGAATGCAATTCAATATTACATTCACGGAGAGAATCTAGAAGTGTGACGCAACAATAGCGGGCCACTCCGCAGAAGGGAGGGAGGAATTTCATGTCGGGCAGTTATTCATCATTCTTTTTCGTCTCATACGTAGAAGAAAGTTTTCAACCTATCGTGTGGCTGTGCACGCATACACGTGCACCGCGACCGCAGTCACGTACCGTGAAAATGGGAGCTTTCGAGTCTTGTTTGCCGCGTTTTCGGCTATTTTAAGGGAGACGAATCGCGGCCTAAGCCAATTCCGCAATCAAAGTACGAAACGTGATAAACATCCAGACGAACATAAATTACTCTTGGAAGCGTTTGCGTCTCTCGACGCGACAGTCCACGTGTCATTTTTTTTTTGTATACTTCGCGGAATATCTGCGACTTGAGATCACTTAATCGTATGCGATTAAGATCGTGGATTGTGGTCGAGAAACGTGTGAGTCTGCCCGTTGCTTCTTCGTCAGGGCATTATGGTGGAAGGATATCGTCAGGGTGGAGAGAAAGAGCTACCGCAATGCAGGCAAGGGCGTTGTCAGGGGCGACCCTAGCGACCCTAAAGCCTCATTCGCACCGAATGTGCGGCGATATGTTTGCGGAATAGCACCCGCGTGTCCGATCGGTCTTTCGATTTCGATTTGATGTGTCAGCCATGCAGACTATAACTCGTTCGAGCGGTCGTCCGGAGATTCACGCGTTCGCCATTTGTCGGCCGCATGATGGTGTTGATGCACTCGCGAAAACCGCTTGTGAAAACCGCTTTCGATTCACACATTTGCAGTGAATTTCGTAATAAGTCGTAGGATTCGGTGGACCATGATACCGTTAATACCGCAGCAAAATGTCCTCTTAAATGTTTGTGACATGTTTGAGTTTATACATATATCTCGAAATATTCGAGTCGCGCTTTATCTTTGATTCGGAATTGTTTTTCTTTCTTTTTTTTTTTCAACCAATTTTTTCTACAGACTCATACATTTGTGACTTAGAATTGTAGAAGTTTGTCTATAATCCAGATCTCTCTGGTGACAGGATTACGAATGGCTAATAGGACGTGCGACGTAATCCCGTTAATTCCCCGTTATGCAAATGGCGAGACACGCGATTGCGTAATTGTGTTAACCCTCGGGTGAACTGCATCTACATTTCTGACGGACATCTGGGGGTATCTTGGATTGTAGAATTTCTCCACGTACACCATAAGTCTTTTAGTTTTAGCTGCACTTTCTGCAATTACCTTCAATCTTTTTGTTTCCCCCTTTCTTCTCTTACGAATCCGGAGTATTCGCCTTGTTTCGCTTTAAATGCAGGAAACGTAGGAAAGTGGAGCTGAAAGGAGCACACTTCACGTTCGTCGTTTAAGTTAATTAGGAAAACTAAATTATGTTAAAATGAAAGCGCGAAACGATTACTAATTCAGGCGTTACCCGACTCCATCGGGTATCGCGCAGAGCGGATCTCGAGAAACGTGAGGCTCATGGGGTTTGCGTCAATATTCGCGATACCGATTAAGATTTGATGTAAATCACAATCGATTGATTGTCCTTCCGTTCGTCCCGCCTATCCTTTCGCAAATCGATGTGAAGGGATAGTCATTACCGAGCGGTGTCAAATTATCAAGCGCCAAATCAAGCTCGCCGGACTTGCTCGGGGGACTCTGGCCCTCTGTATTTACTCGTCCCATTAACGCCGGATTAGTATGTGGAACGTAAACGCGCGCGTAAAATAGAGACGAGTTAACCGAATTACCATAAATCGATGCCCATCCCCTGCCTTCGCCGCGTGCCCGCTCTTGCGCCTGCGGCAACATCAACGGCAACATCCGGATGCACAATGACCGATGATGCCTTGTCCACGTCCATTGTATCCGATGGATATATCCGGTGGATTTACTTTAATCGGCTTGCGCGACGATTAAAAACAATATGTAGAAAATTAAGGTCACGTCAACGCGCTATTTTAGCTAGTCTAGTATAGAGCAAGCGTTGGAATGAATAATGAGGTTTACTTATTTTCGTTGCAGGTCGATTTAAAACCCCTGCGGGAGGCGACGGTGGCGGTTCCGGCACCGAAGATCATCGAGAAGCGAAAAGCCGAGGATGCTGATGCCAGCAAGGATCTGAAGAAGGTAAACATATTCGGCTTGTTTGCGGAGCGATTTAATAGATTACAGCGCGGCTATAATATTAAAAGAGAGTTGCTTTTAAATTGGAGATGAAACGCCTGCTATGCTTCAAGGATATTTATCGAGTTACTTCGGGTGCTATGAGTTACTTCGGTATATTCAAGCTTTCTGCATTCCCTCTTTGCGAAACTTCAATTTCTGTTACCTCGTGCGCTGAACCGATTTTTTGGAATTACGTTTTTCAGAGCTTTCTTATCACTCGATTATGACGCATCGATGTTTCCATCATTCCAACTGCTTTCCGAATCGTATCGTTGTACCATGTTATCGAGGATCGTCGAGTGATTCTCGCGTTGGTTAACCCCGCGTTATGCTGCTGTACCGTTAACCAGGGAACTTGGTTATGGATGTCCATTTCCAAGCCCTCGTAACTCACCGAGGGCCGACCGACAGCGCGAGGGAGGAGGGACGTCGCGGGTCAGAGTTAGGAACAGATCACGTATATCCACCCACCATCTATTCGCTGCTGCGTATCTCGGTCGTCCTCGTCGATATTCGGCGCATCGTGGCGTCAGCCGCGAGGCACAACCTCATTAATTTGCTCGCCCGTTCACTCGCTCATTAACGAAATAAACGCAGCTAAGAGGCGGTTGGATCGTGCTTTGAGAAACCCGAGTTGTCTCTAGTCACTGTTGCGAGAAGTCGCTGATGGCTTTTGGCGTTTAACTAGACACAGATTACAAGTCCTCTTCAATATGGCAAGAGTTAATGATGTTGTCGTAATAATCATGATAGAATAGCACGTGGTGTAAAAAAAATTATCATTTATATCTTACACTCGTCTTCGTATAGAGAATCACTAAGAGGCGGTGTTACGCAACTTGCAGTTTTTTTTTTTATTATCCTGCATATAATGACGTTACTTTGTATTTTATGCGTGCTAATGCGCGTTCGAGCGAAAGATGTGATCCAATCAATCGGACATAATGATCAAAACCGTCAAGGATAACAAGAATGAGATTAAAATTAATTTTTTTTCATCCCGCGTCCTCTATCGTTTCCTCGCAATTAGCCACGTGATTATTATCAGCTGTTTATCTTTTTCTCACTTCTGCTCAAGCAACATTGTACAGTTCACTTCGAGTTAAACTAAGATAGCCATGAAATTAATTGCCCAAAGCAGGCGCTCGAGAGTACTCGAGCGAGTACTCCGACTAAGCAATAGCTCGTTAATCCACCATTGGATCTAAGTAAACCCGATAGAGCACGCAGTACGAAGCTCCGAGGCTTGTTTAAATTCGCATTCGGCGCGTCGTTTCCCCTGCATTTTAAGACTGCGCTTGCAAATATATCTCGCCGCGGCGGTGTTATTTCAGCGGAGGAATGTAGTCGAGCGAAAAGCGTATCGCGACGGATGAGTAAGCAACAAGAAAGGAGTCGAATTACTTGACGCGCGTTTCCTCGTCTCTCGATCAAACGTGACGGATCCAATCGATTCCGGAACGGTTGAAACAAAATCACCGTCTTACCGGAAACGTCGCGGCAAAAGCAACCATGTACAGCAACAGGCGGCGACAAGCCGTGCCAGAGATTCGAGGCGGAGCATTTGTGCGCGTACGTGTGTGCATTTGTGCGCTGGATGGTCGTTCTTCATTTCGTTGCTCTTTTTGCTCGGCAGCAGCGTGACCCGGGCGCCGAGAAAGTACATTACGCTTGAATGTCGTATCCACTATCCGACGTTACCTTTCGCGTGGATTTACTCCTTTCCCTCGTGCTCCGTCGTGCCTCGTCGCGGGATCGCGGAATTCTTTGCGCGCCGTGACCAAAGAAACGTTTCCGCTCTCAGTAAAGTAGACGATACGTTACATCGGGGTTGCGCGAAAGTAATTTATCTCGTCGAGTAAGAGTGGCGAGGACTCTCTCCCTTTTTCTCCTATTCCAACGCGTCGTAAATTAAACCCGAGAATACGCGTGCGACGAAAGAACGTTGTGCGCGAGCGATGACGAGGTAAGATATGTCGCGTGCGCGACTTGGGGGATGATTAAGATCCATTCTCTAATATTTCACGGCTGTTAAATCTTATCATAGGAAGACGATCGCGATTGGTTGCCCCATTTACTTGCGGAATGAGCACGTAATCTCGTGCAGCGCGCGTGTCACGCGAGCGTGTGTGCACGCGCGAAAGGCAGACACGCGTTCGATGCGGTAGAATTCGCTATGTCCGAAATCGGAATGCACACGTACGCGGGTCACCGCCTGGCGTGTCTCTCTTTGTCTTCCCACTCCCTGCATTCCACGCGGTTTCACATTCGATATTACAGCGCATATTCCATTTGCAAGGTCCTCCTGCATAAATGCTGCCGATATAAATATAATATATCTTGACTGTCTCGTGCTTGGAGCAGCGGGAGGGTCTTCGTTCTCTAGAACCACAGTGTAGAGCTTAAGGGTGAAGGGCAAGTCTTAAGGGTGAAATGGCACGTCGCGCGCGAGAGGCTGGAAGGTGGAGGAAGGAGAACTTCGGGACTTCGAGGAAACCCTCGGACGATGAAAGCAACGCGGTCGATCGCCCTCCAGGAGCAAGGGAGACCGTCGGACGGGGGTAGAAATAGACCCGCAGGCGACATAGGCGGGGCGCGGACGGTCGGGTTCGAGACTGGAGAGTGAAAGGGAGGGATGTTTTAGGGCCGGTCGATACAGCCGAAAGTCCAGAGAGAGCGAGCTGAGTGGCGCGAAAATTCGTGCGGATGAGGATATATCGTCGCGCGAGGGAGCTTAAACGGAGAAACTGAGGCTCGTCGAAGGTTTTTGCCCCTTATGCCTGCTTACCTCCGCTTTGCCACTTCGTTCTTCGCCCTCGCACGTTCCTCATATATCGCGCCTCGCAATTCTATGCTCTTTGTAAGTCTGGAGGATAAGTCTCAAGTTTCCTCTCCTCATCGTCGTTGTCGTCGTCGTCGTCTTGCTCGCTTCTACAGTTTGCGGCGGTAACTAATATTTTCACCCGAGATCACAAATGTAGGAGCGTTAATTATTTAAACAAAAATCTCAAGCACCCTCGTTACAGTTAACGAGGTATTCGACCGAACAGAAATTAGATTTTATTTTATTTGTCACGAGTTGGTGAATTATTTTATATTTTTTAATTATTTTAAAGCATATTGAATGGACAAGTGACTAGCATTTGACAGGAAGTCTGATTGACTGCCTATCGAAATATTGAAACGTACCGTGAATAAGTTTATTATTATTATCGCGAAGAAAATTTATTCACCTAACACGTGGCTCCGATCATAAATTAGACAAGATTTTTCGATATTGCAAATGATCGAGTGTTTCATAAGAAAAAGCTATGAATATCTTTCTTCATAAACTGTTCCCCTGTTCGTATCTTACATTTGATTTGTAACGTTTTATCTATGCTTTTTGTTATACACAGGTTGTTTATGCCTTGTTGTTTCCGAACATATTGTTATGCACAATCAATTATTATGTAATTGATTTCGAGTTCGTTCAGTCAATTACGAAATGCATTTTCGAACGATGCAATTAATAGTAACTCTCTTGAAGCAGCTATTTGCCCCAGCGCACATATGTCGGCATATAAATATACATATTAATTTTCACAAATGTTTCCATTTAATATCTGTTATCTCGTTCTCGCGGGTTGAAATAGCTGATCATTATTATAATTAGCCATAATGCAACGGTAATTCGATGCCGGTGCAAAAATGCGATTGTGTACTTTATGCATTATTCAGTGTAACGTTCTGCCGAAACGATTATGACCAAGTTAACTGGATAAGCGAAAAAAATGCGAGTTTACTTTAATTACTAATATTTTATCTAATGTTGTGAAATTAATGTGAGCGTAAAATTATTATAAAATTATTGTTTTTGCGACATACCAGTTTGATTTACATAATAATACAGCGTTGCCCCTCTGTTTTGACACTCGCGAGAGATTCTCCATTTCATTCGAATCTTTGCGGCAGTCTAATTACATTTCTGTCGGGAATGTCCGCGGTTACGTCTGATAATTATTGATGAACAGCTCGTAAAGCCCGTAGAGAAGTCTTTTTCATCTATCGACACCGCTGTGTCAACCGTATTGTACCGCACGCCACTATCGGCTATCGAAAATTCGCGCAACGCCCCGTATAATCCGATTTACGCCGGCCGATGCTCTGGCGATTTCGACTAATTATTGTCTGCGTTAATTAAAACGTGTCGCGTACACGGATATTAGGATCCATTAATGTAATGCGCCGTTTGTTTCGAACGAGTGAAACACTGCGTGCCGGTCGTTATTAACTTTAATTAACGATCTAATTAAAATGATCCCCCTTTGTGAGAGAGTAATCCCTTTCTTGAAAGGCGAGCGTTGTTGCTCTCTTGGACGTCCGCTTCTTTGTCTACACGAGACACATGTATACACGAATCGAAGTAGAAAACGACTCGCGACTATTTCGGATTCGAGAGGTACGCGTCTTAATATTTACTCGACGTTGCAACGATTCTCGTAATAACAGGCAAATCCACTGGCAGTATGCGCAGGGCGAAACCGTTTTAATGAGAGAATTTCCGAATCGGCCGTACTCCAGTGATTTACGCTAATCGCGCGTTCTCTATCGCGGGATATCACGGTTCGTCGAGCCTCAAATTAAAGCGAGATACAGGCGGTGCATCGGCACAGCTAGCTCGCCGGATGCAGAGGGCGAAAATGCAGTGCATTATGCGCGTGCACGTAGCGTTCGGTGTAAGCGAGGCTGTATGTGGCGTTTTACTCTTTAATTAGACGCACGCGCTCGATGACAGTCGAGTTTTCAGCCGCCTTCTCGTTTCGTCTTCTCTCGTCATGTTACGTTTATGCAAAGTTGCACTTATCTCTTTACGTCGCGCTTATCTCTTTACTCTTTGCGGCCTTGCGACGACGTCGACAAATGAAGTTCCAGCCATTCAAGTCTTCTGGCACTCACGCGTTTTTCACCGCGCCATACGTAACAATTAGTCCCGGTATCCCTTTGGCCGTTTCCTCGCTTCCGCGAGCAAACACGCCGTTAGGAAAATTTCGCGCGGTTTCGCGGCGCGAGCGACGGAAATTTCGGTCGTTCAAAAAATTTATCGCTGCTATCGGGATTCATATCAGCGCACTGGTACTTTCTCATAACGCGAGATCTTAAATTTTACGCATTTCCAGGACGTACTGCTATTTTCCCGATCGATCCGTTTCGATGGACGATCTTGCGTAATTCTTCCCTGTAAATAAACGTCGTAAATAAACCACGTGATAATTCAACGGCTGTCGGCTTGCCTGCGGCCCGTCGACAATGCGAAATCGTGCCGTGAGTTTCTATTTTCTGCTGCCTGCTGTTGTCGCGGTATCCCCTTATTGTCTAGAAATGCTGCATTTTTTGTATGATAAATTTATCGTCGCCATACGTCAGCTCTCTCTCTCTCTCTTGCGTGAACGCGGCGTATGGAGCCGCCAGCCTGACTAGTTCGTCCACTTATCTACTGCGCCCTTTATTTCAGTCGCAACTGACAAATAACGCCGGCATGTATATCTCCGTTTTTAATTGGGTTCGCCATAAATCCGGCATAACCACAATTTTTGCCGCGGATATTATTCAGCGAAGTAAAAACTGGAGCGCAGTTGTAAAATACAATTTGCTTTCTCGAGTTAAGGACACTCGATAACTAGGGATATTCTCGCCGTGTGTATTCTCGTGACATTGTTACGACGACGTACACCTTCCGGAATGATATTTATCCATTCTCATCACTTTTGACTACCTTTTTCAGCGTCAAAGCTACACGTTATTGTCTCACAAAATTCTATTGTTTTATATCTTTTACGTCCGCAGTTATTTCATATATAGCGGATACCGCGAAGTTGGATGTAGCCGCGGCTGACCACTCTGGTCACTTATCTATTACGTTCTTTTTGTTCCAGGCAAAATTGGAAACGAAAGCGCTGAAAGCGAAGAGGCCGGGATTCACGGACGAGCGATACAACGAGACCAGTTATTACGTGGAGCATGGTCAGTATTCTTTTGCCAGACATTTCGTATTTAATCCGGTCACGACCCAAGGCCGGCGGTCGCGTCTAATACTTTGGATTAATTGGATTAACGCGTCGCTCTTCTTGAACTTCGGCTTAAAAGATCGCGAGAATCGTTCGCGCGTGTCAGATTTAATTTCTCCACCACATTTGAATGTTGAATTGAACGACGCCCACCCAGAGATACGACAGTTTCGATAAACGTTTTCCGATCCGGGCGTCCGCGAAAACCACGCAAAAATGCCGCAAGCCGTCCTTGAACGGGATCGTTAATTTTCGACAATGTTAGTCTTACACTTGGATGTGCGAGTTCGCCGACCACCAACGAGTCAAGTAATCGTGGATAATCCGTTGGATAAATACCAACGGTGCAATAATCCGCTCGTCGATGGCCGCACTGAGGCACTATTCCCCCGGAAGTATTCGTAGCGAGCATAAAGTGAAAACTGCGGCGCAAGATTTGATAAAGTACCGATGTATTTTCTTGATCATCGATTTTCAATCCCGTCATTATTTTCGGATTTCTATGAACGGAAAACAATTTGACCTTTTGAAACTCTTGCTATGAATTATGGGCCAAACGTGATAAACACGAGTGAAACTGATGCAACCCTCATTTTTAACGAATGAGAAACACTACCGTACGTCTCTATTAGACTTAAAAATTGATTTAAAAGTTATTGAATCACTTACCGTAAGATATAATTATTGTTCTTTTTCTTTTTGCTTACTTTTAACATTTTAGTGCATAGTTTTGATTTTTAAAATTTTATTTTTATATATATCTTATAAAGTTATACATTGAATAACATAATATAGTTATAATCGTGGAATAAGAATAATATTATAATAAAATATTATAATAAAACTTTTGACATCAATTATGTTATTTTTAGAATTAATATACTATTGTATAATAGATTAATTTATATCTCATCAATATCAGTCTCTTACAATTTATTGACAAGATTGTTTCAATAGAAAAAGAACTTTACAATATAAAAAATTAAGAAAAAAAGTGAAACTAAAATAAAAATGCAAAAACTGAAATATTAGAAAAGCAAAACTTAAAAAAAGTAAAAAAAAATTAATTTTGTAAAAAAATAAATTTTCTTGTCGTAGATATAGACCCTATCAGTTTTGTGATTTGCATGTTTATCACTTGGACTTATCACAGTCGTTACATATTTTTTTGTAGTGTTGACCACAAAGAATTACAAAAGTCGCACGTCATATTTGTCATTCGTTTATTTTATAACTGTACACGGAAAAAAATGCTGTTCAATTAAAAAAAAATGAAGTTGCTTCAATTAAAATTAAACGTGTATGTAATTAAATTAAACGTGTATGTCACGGGCTGCCACAAACATAAATAGTTAATTATATTTGTTTAAATCAAATATTTAAATTATTAAAACAACTATTAGATGTTTTTTGTTCATTAATATTAATGTTGCATCAACTAAATTTATTTAACTACATTGATGCTGTTGATACAATATCATTTTTTTTCCGTGTAGAAAGCGCAGTATCTTTTTTTTACATAATTTAGAATTTAAAAGTAATTCTCTATTCAGAGACATAGTACGTTTTCAAATAAAGCTGCTCATTCATCTTAGGTTTGATTAAGTCCAATGTAGTCTTAAATGTAGTCTTAAATCAACAAAATCAGCGAAGGAATACACATGTCAATCGGCGATCGTCGATAGAGAGAGAAGGGAAGTGGAGGAAATTATGCAAATACATCTAAAAGATACATGGTTGTAATGGGTTTAACATGTGTGTGTTCATAAAAATTCAATTGCATTATATATATTGAAACTTTGCATTATATATATTGAAAAACTTTTATTCCATAATATTTTATTTACCAAAAATGATCAGCAAAGGGAGATTAACTGTATTGATCTTTGTTTTTTCTTGGTGTGCGAGTGACATTGTGATTAATTACGATTACGAATTAAATCGTAAGATAAGGAGTTAAATAAGCGTTCGATTGCCTCTTTCCGTGATAAAAACTTGATTGGTAGCCGAAAGCGATGAACTTCAAGAATGATATTCTTGAGATCTTAAATACGTCTCTCGACGTTTTAAAAAAGTCTTTAATCTTCAAGTAATATTTTATAAGTTTTATGACTATCAGTTTCTCAAGTATTCGTTGCGAAGTAACACAGGACTTTTCTGACAGCTCATATATCTAAAATTCAAATCAAATGACATAAAGAAACGCTTATCTTAATCTTGCAACCGTGCAAAGGCGCCCCGTCACTCAAAGAAAAGCTTCAAAAGACTATGGGAGAGCGGTAGCGTATTCGCCGTGTGCACTGATAACGGCCCTTGTCGAACGATACGGTAGCATATTCTTTTGTGGAATAAAACTGTCGTGTCACGTACAAACTCCCGCTGCGCAGGAGATATACGTATGGCAGTTAAGTCAATTTCGACTCGGTTGTCTGCCGCTGGTTTATCGTGTGCCAATACATGGCGCGATTGGAATATCCGGAACTCTCGGTAGACTCTGTACAACCTCTCCTTCGTATTCTCGTTTCGCACCGTATTCGCGGAATTATCCGGTATCGTCGTGAATCGCCTAGCGGACAAACGTCGCGAGCTCATTATCGTCGACAGCCGGGAGCGGTTGTGATAACGCGACGACGCGTCGAGGGCGCGGGCGCGAGAAAAGCGGAATCCGAAAGCGCGCTGTGGAAATGGAGAAACGACTGGGGAATAATTAAATTACCGTTTCGATGAGAGGGAGACTTATCGGTTCATCGTGTGCCCGATAATCAATGCGAATACTCCCGTAGAGACACGTCGCTATTCCCTTTTTTACCAAGTGCAAACCGTCACGTTTTTGCAGCTTTGGTTTTATCGCTCTGAATAGGCTCTAGAACTGAATAGACTCTTGGAAAAGAATTTAAAATTTTTGCGGGAGCACAGCACAGTGAGAAGAGATTAAAATTGTTCGACAAACTGCATTTCATAAATATACTTATGTTACCGAATAAAAAATATTCTTGCTTTCCGCACGAACTTTTAAGTGTCCGAGAAATCTTGTGCTTTGGGTAGGTCACGATACAGTGTGCGGTTAACTTTTCCAGTAGTTCGAGTCGACGCTTCTTTCGCCGAGCTATGGCACGATTAACGTATATTCAACGTGAGGAGAGCAAAGCCGTGGAACCATCTCCACCAGGAACGATCGTTCGGCATTGTCGGATCGAGAGATACGTGCCGTACGCCAACGTGAGCTCATTATCGCGAGTTAAGGTTGCCGTTTGTGATAACGGCCGTTCACAACGTGCGGCTGTGGTGAGACCGAGGAAGGGGGAGAGGGTGGGAGAGATGGAGAATAGATGAGGAGGAAGTCGAAGCGAGAATACGGAATTGCCATCAGCGGAAGATGCACGAAGAAAGGCCGAAAGGGAGAGCATTATAGAGAGACGGGGTGCGAAGGGTGCCGGGCTGGTTACAGAGACGCGAGAAAAGGGATCGATCGATTGGATATTTAGACGGGCGAATGGCAATATCGACAACCGATATCTGTTCCACATTCGAATAATAGAGCTGCGCAAACGACGCGCTGGGCATTTCTCTCTCTCTATCTTTCTCTTACTCTCTCCTTCCTACCCATGCAGCAAAACAAAGATCTATTAATGCCACTCGGAAGACAGACAGCTGCTGCACATGTGTTCTCTGACTACGCCTCCTCCCTTGCATCCTCATTCCCCTTGCGCCCTTAAATGCATCACACTCGATCGAACTCGAAGACTCGAAGATCGCGCGGGATGTAGGTATGCTTGCAAGCACAAGCTCGTTGCAGGAATTAAGGGCGCAGCGCATTGTCCAGACTAGGTCACAAGGGTTTTCGAGTCACGCTTTTAATCAATGGTTTTTTTCCCCCTAAAGAGAGGAGGTTGGATTTTCTGAAAGGGACGAATGACTTTTGTAGTAATAAATTCTTTATTTTCGAAAAAGGGACATTAGGGTTTTCGGATGTTAGGGTTTTTGACATTATTTATTATATTTAAAAACTAATTGAAATTACGAGATCCCATTCTGGAGGATCTTGTTCGGCGAAATGGCGACTTTGACCGTACTAGAGTAGTGGATGGCACGTCGTAACGCTACAAACGCCGGATTTGGAAGCCCTGAAATCCGAAACGTCGGCTTACCGTTGCACGTGGTACATGTTGGGATCTCCGATCATCTACGATTAGCTCGATCTCCAAACGCACGCTTGCACGACTTGCGAGTAAAGAACCGAGACGCAGATTTCTACGTGATTCAAATCTAGATCCCTATCTCTTAGAGTTAAGAAACCCGGCGTACGTTATCGAGCCGAAAGATCTGGGTAATTCTGTCCCGGCAAACCAGCCACCTTTTCCATTCTTTTCCGTTTCCTCGTTTCATACCTTTTCTTCGTGAAGTTTCAAAACTACGTTTGTTCACGAATGTGGGGAAATCGACCGGAAAAAACTTGTTGGATAAATTTGAAATGAGATAAGGTATACATCACGTTTTATTATTTCGATAATAAATTGTATAAATCATCGTTGCGCATACGAAAATCATGAATAGTCAGATAGTCGCTTTACTTGCTACATAGTGGAGAGACCTTCTGGGAAGCATTGTACCTCCTCGTGCCACAATCTGCCAACATGCGTCGTTCTAATTGGCCACGAGGACATTTCTCGCTGCTTTGAACCCGCCCCGAAGACGAGTCTTGGCACTTGCCGACGTTCTTCATGAAGGTAGAACATACTGGCAGCCCTTCGCGACTGCGGGAACACGAGTTCCTTCGACGCCCACTTGCTTGTGACGTCTCGGAAGAGCCGGAAGCTCTGTGTGCGATCTTCTACATCCTATCTGGCAGACGTTAGAGACTCTTCAGTTAGAAAGTGGCTAACGCGACACGTAATATATATTCTCGCTGGAAGGATTAGTTTCATTATATTACAATAGATGTACGACAATTTTTCCTCATAGTTTTATCAATTTACTGATTTTCTTCTTCTAATAATAATAATAATAAATTTTCTTAATTTCTTTACTGTATTAATGTATAATTTCCTTAATTTATTAATTTATTTAATGGTTTTATAGAAATGATGTATAGAGGTAGCTATCAAAAAGGTGACTCTGTGTATTATTATACAATTATTCATTGTCAATCCTGAGAAAGTGACACATCTCTCTTTCATTTACTCTATTCAATTTATTTTACAATATTGGATTTCGACATTACACGGGACGGAAGAATTCGATGGTGGATATCGGAAATTAACACGAGCTCGGCTGAATCACTTAATTGATTAATTAACGAATGTAGCAGAAATGAAATTGTAAAAGCGGGAACATGTCGAAAGGTAATGCTTGCGAGCATACATACGGCACGACACGGATGCTACATTTTGAGATTCTGTAACTCGCGATGTAATATACTTGGAAGAAGATAGTGGCTGTAATAGAAGTCAGGCCGCCGTCGAATCGAGATATAGGACCGTAAGTTTGCTCGGTGTTTTACGAGTTTCTTACTTTGATGCCTGCAAAACTTTCCCGATCGGGGGAGGGGGGAGGGGAATAGGAAATGGAACACGTTATTTCTAGCATTAAATTTTTCTTTACTGCACTATACGTTATGAGTCGATATATAAATTTATTTCAGGGTGAATTAAATATGCATAACTGATCTATTATATCCAAGAAAAAAAAGGAAGCAAGACAGGATTCTCTTCCGAAGGGGAGCTGTCCGTGAAAGGTTGTCATATTGGAGGCGACCTGATTCATATTCATATCCCCCTCTTTCCTTATTCTGCATATTTAATTCTTCGCATGTAGAACCAACGAAAACAACCTGTGCGTGACGAAGAATTCGTCTAACTTCGCGACCGCGTGGCTTGTGTAGGTTCACGGTAGTTCGTGCTTCATCCTGTACTTAGCGGAGGACAAACAGAGATCGTGTGCGCGATATACCAAACGTCGGCCTAAGCTAGATCCTGCACGTTGATTGACTAAGTATAACGATGAACTACTTGGCCGTAATGATTCGCTTATAGATTCTTACGTGGCGCAATCGTTAGATCGACGCATTGGATTAAACGACAGATTTAGAACGCGGATTAAATGCCTGGGCGATATAGCGCGCGCAAGAAAAGGGAAAAAAAAGATCGTTATTCTACATGGCTGACGCTTTAAAATCCGAGTGGGCCTCGCGCTCACTCAGCGGCGATACTGTGGTAATGGTTGAACGCTATTCGAGGAGTTTCACAATTCTAAAAATGACAGTTGACACGTTTTTTTTATTAACTCGAGAACGTCGATTATACTTGCGAAAGCGTTTAACGGTAAGCGTATTATCTTATTTTATCTACCAGTCGACATTACTTGTGATATATTGGGCAATGTGAGAGTTCTCATTTTAGCAAAAATAACACATGATTGTTTATTGCGGCGGGAATCGTTACGCAAGATTTGTTGAAAGATAAGGACTCGTGGTCGTCGGTCCGTATAATGGGGTATATTACTTCTATAAGTAGTAACGCTCGATTAGAGATCAGCCCGTGCTGGAAATTCCGCGCGCACACATAATCGAAGTACGTTGATTCAAGTACGATTAATATTTTCGATCTGCAGTTCTTGGTGGCTTTTCTTATTTCGATTTTTCGATACTGATCACCCTCGACTCGTGAGCGAAGATTGGCGTGTTGTTATTGTCCCTCATAAGCGTGTAAATCTCGTCTTGCTATCGCGAGGAACGTGCGTCGATTTCGGTTGCGATTAATTTTTACAAAGCCTTATTATCCGGTTTTATAACGATAAATTTTCTCTGTATCTCCATGTCTTGCACGCCGCAGTTCACAACCACTCGTCTAATCTTATCTCCGCGTGAATTATACACGCCCGCCTGCAGACGAACACAAGCCCCGAATTTACTGGCGCACGTCGCGTCGGCGGGGTATCGAGATTACACGAAATTCGCGTGCGATGATGCGGGACAACACATTTTGAGCATCGTGCACGCGCGATGCATACAGCGTGACTGTAAATTCGCGCAAGTGCTCTCGTGATAAACAAAATGTACGATATCGAACGTACGTTTTTGCGCGTTTTGAGAAAAAAATTTCTTATGAGGAGATGTGCCGCATTCAATTAGGTTCATAAGAATAAAAATACACCTCTCGTTTTGATTGATGAGCCCTGTCCATCACGTAGCGCTCGTGCGATCACCCTGTATGCCGGATATGCAACCTCCGTATTCAGCATCGTATTTCAACCGCGCGAGCGATGTGGCTCCTTTCGACCACCCGCTCGCATGGAGATACGAGCTTTATGTGTTATGCGAAATAAACAGCTGGCGGTTATTTGGTGACTGGCGACAGAGCGCAGATAAAGCGTAAGGATTTAAGATGATAAGACATTAGTGTGTGTACGTATGCGCACGGAACATGCTTCAGAAATATGCGATGCTCTCTTTCTTTCTTCGTCTTTCTTTCGCAAACGCCTCTCCCATGTGGAAGGTGAAACGTGCCGGGGTGTTGAATTATACATGTACAAGCGGAGATCGATACGGTATTTTGAGAGTAGGATCGCGACCGGTTTAAGTCATATTTTATTATCGTCGTTTGTTCGAATGCACGAATGTCGAAGAATAAAAATGTAACGGGTTGATGTGTGTAACAGGATGGTCGATTTCCCAGAGATATTGAATGTATGAGCAGGCAAGGGAATCGGTATGTATTTTGATAGGAGTGAATGCAAGATTTATATGGACAACTTGATTAAAAGGAAAAAGACAGTTTTGCGCGGTATTTAAAGATAGATTCTCCGTTGTGCACATACAAGCTTCGAAGCACGGAGCGGAATACATTACGAACGTGAATTGTACTCTGATTCGAACATTGTTTCCACGTTTACATGCACGTACATATACGTGTAAATATTTTTCGCGTGTACCTTTCACACCTGTGTATTTTTGCGTGTATATGTTACGTATACACGAAATTTTCCATACATTTACATACGGCGTGTAACGGCCATTAAGAACTTTTCCGGTCGCGAAACAGTTTTTACGATCTCCTTGAGAAAACTCGATGTCAAATGTTAAGTGATATCCAGTACACCGCTCATGAATTTTGCAGGGACATGCGATTATTTTAGCTGGATTTCTCCCGCGGGACCTTCTTTTGCAGTCTGCTCCAATCGTATTTCGTCTGACTGAATTATATCTGATAGTAGACAAATAAATAAAATCTCTACTCAGATATAAATGGATAAATATGTTTCATAATTGATATACATTACATTCTTTAAATTAAGAGAATCGATGCCAAGAATATCGTTGCATTAACATCATGGCAAAAAGTGTTAATATTTTTTGAGAAGAAAGTAGACTCGCGTTTTCTATGCCTTGCTATTTTCTTACAATCTCTAAAGATTCTATAATTGTGTCTTGCATAATTCGATTAAAGATGTCACGAGTGTCAAGAGTGTCATGTTGTCGCGATCAGCTGTGCGCAAGGCATTTGAACGGAGGACGATAGAAGAAGGTCGCAAAAATGGGAGTTGGGCGAGCTGCAACGGAGGGTGTTTACTCCCGTTCTAAAAGCGGCCGTGCGTATACACGAGCCGCGGAGTGCCACGTTGTGTGTGGGCACGATCGATAGCGAATGAAACCCAAAGCGGCCCACGACGACACCGCCATTGGTTTGCTACTCGTAAAACAAGGCGTCGTTCCAGACGGGCGGGCCGTTAGGACTCGGGATCACCCCACAAGTCCTCCGTAACCCTCCGTGAGCTGACTCACGACGAGACGTAGCTTCGTTTTCCCCTGACTTTCTGGAAGCACGGCCTGATGCGGCCGATAATCGATACCAGGAATCACTCTGTTTTGTATAAAATTAGTAGCTCCCTTTAGTGTTAGAGCGCGAATAAAATGGAGGGTAGGACGCGCTATTCTGGAGGAAATTTGAGATCAATTTAATCATTAGTGACTTAATATTAAATCTATATTATACGTGTGCACCAATTGTGGTCTTTTTTTTGATAATATTAGAAATAAGACAGCGGGGTTGAGTATCTTATTCTGTTAAGGTATCATTTAAAAATTGATTATAATTATTTATTCTCATCACATTTCTCCGACTATCTCAATGATTAATTTTATTACAGTTTAACGTAAAATTAACTGTAAAGGACATTAAAACGATATTGAATGGCAGTGATAGAACCTTGTTGGTCACAGTAACTTTAGCCGTGTTCTTTTACAACGAAGCTTTCGAAAGACTTTCTTCTTATATCGCTTGCGCCAGACATTTTGATTTTTCCGGCTCAGTGTTTCTCGAAAATCAATCCCTACATCTATCGGGCAAGATGCAGGGGATATCTCGGGATATCGACGAGAAAAGAGATTTCTGAGACGAAATTCTGCGAGCGTGCCGGCGGATTTTCCGTGCGCAGAGTATCGACGGAAGACCGAGAGCACGGATGATGTTACAGAGGGAGGATGGGATATTGGAGAAACAAAGGGAGTAAGAAAGTATTGTGGTTGTCGGGGTAAGATGTCGGGAGTCTCTAGACAACCTCGACATCGGGGTGCAATTACTGGCCTGCTGCAATGAATACGGCAGTTGTGTCCCATTGGTGTGTAATAGCGTCGTAATTACTTTAAGCCATGGCTGTACGGGGGATTCGATAGAATCCTCACGATCGTCTAAGAATAAACGAACCGAGGGAGAAGACCGTCTTTTTACAGTTAATTGCGACGTTACCGGACGATACTTCGCTGTAATTGTTATGTTCTTATAATTCGAGGATATTTTATTATACATTTATATAATAAAGTAGATACGACGACAATGTAACAAAATTTTTTAAATCGTCGACTCATATCACTTGTGACGTTACATAATGCGAATTCTTCGCTGAAGATGATATATTTCTCAGCACGACATCGATGAGACTCTCGCTCTCTTCTTTACGGGCTATAAGTAGACCGCCTAATCTTCTTTTTTCCTTTCTTACTTTCTTTTTCTTCTCTCTCTATTTCTCTTTTTCTTTCTCAAGCGTATTCCTTTTTTCCCTTATGCACGAAGACGATTTCCTTCCGCTTCTCGAGAAGCTCTTGGCTAAACGACCGTGTCCCGATGGTTCTATTTCTCGAAAGCTCGAGAGGGATCAATCGTTCCCTCCGTGCCGAACATCCTGAGAGCATGGCTAGCTCTTTCGAGACATTTCGATTGTCAAATGACCTCCTCCTTTAGTTTCGAAGAGTGCTGCACGAATACCGTCGTCGACGTTCCGAAGGCTATTTAATTAAAGTAACTCCAGCTGGGCGAGAATTTTTCACACGAGGATTTTTCTTTTCTCCGCGAACTGTTTCAGTTTATTCAAGATCTCCTACACGTGCCGATTCGATCTTATAAAACAGTCAATTCGTATTGCGGCTCATCTGACGAAGTAGAACCGCGTGTGATCTCTTTGACACGTGCGTTTTTCTTCTCCGTCTTCAATTTTTCTCCGTCGACCACCTGAAAAATCCTTGTGTAATGCGCGCTTCCATTATTTTTGTTCCCGCAAGAAGTCGACTAGCTGGAATAAATTAATTTTTTCACCTTGGACAGTTGAACATTGCGACAGCAGCGGAATAATCCGTTGTCAAGAAACACATATGTGGAGACTGAGTAAAAATATCTCTTTTTTTTTTCTTGATGAAACATTTATGCCAAACGCGCGGAGTAATTCCACGCTCTTTTTAAATATCAGACGTTCGTTAATCCCCTATAGACAGGCCATCTCTTAAACAATGACATTCTAGTGGTAGTGGCATCGGAAAAAGAGCGCTTTTTACGCGACGAAGCATCAAGCTTTCCCTCGGTATTTATTTTTCCTAGCCGGAAGACAACAGGGAAATCGTCCGACGTGAGTCCCAAAGTGAAAGACTCGTTCAAGTAAGACGCGACACATTTCGAAACGTGGCGAAACTACTTTCAGGGTGGTCGATGGACAATGAAGGAAACCATTTCGGGGTCGTAAAGTTCTCAAGAGTATCTCTTTTAAGCCAGTAACGACGAACAATACGTTTACGTCCGTTCCGCCACTCGTTTTAACCGTTTCAACTGTATCGACAACAAAATTGCTCGAAACGGAAGAACGTGGACGAGATAAGTCCGCATCGGAGAATAATTTTTCAAGATCAAAATTATTCAATTAAGAATGATATGGCACGCGCATGAATTTATAAAGTGCTGTATATCTTTCATTAACCTCATGCCGGGAATCATTCTCTCTCGTGAGAGAGCTGAGAAAATTATTCCTCTTATCCGGGCTTATTAATCAACTTCCCGATTCGCTTCGCTGTTCTCTCTGGGCGAAAATCTCATTTGAGGGTGACGCGTAACGAAGATTCGAACCGACGGATTAATTTCCACTTAATGTGAGAAAGAGAGAGAGGGGGGGAAGGAGGAGGGAGGAAGGGAGGAAAAAACGAAATCCGGAAATAACACGGTCCGCGCAAGAAGCGTTTGAAGCACGAATTTCCAAGTCAATCGCTATCGGAATAACAAGATGTTCCAGAAATTTAAATACGTCCGCCTCTTCTTCTTATTTCGCAGCGAGAGATACGAAAAAGAAAGATGCAATCGATTTTATGTTAATCTTGACGTGGCTTTCGCTCGCGAAAGCAGTCATCCTTGGAGCGACACGACGGTAATAGATTCGCAAATAACAGCGACATTTTTACATATCCGCCGCAATGTGATTTATTAGGTGATTCCGCTTCTCCAAGACATTATATCGTCGTAATTCACATTCGCCCGTTCGCCTTGGAGCACGGCGCCAACTTGGATGCTAATCTTCGATTAATTGCGGGCGAGTGCCCGCGGCAATTGCGCGAATCGTTACGTAACTAATATAGTCCGTTAAACCTCCGTGACATTTAAAGACGGCTTACGAGATTCGAAGTAATTATCGTTCTCTCTCTCTCTTATTGCTCTTCATGGTCGTCCCTGGTGCTCTGTGTTTCAGGTCTCCGTAAGGTGTATCCCTATTACTTTACCTTCACGACATTCACGAAAGGTCGATGGGTCGGCGAGAAGATCCTGGAAGTGTTCGCGAGGGAATTCCGTGCTCATCCAGCCGAGGAATACGAGAGATGTATTCGCGCTGGCACCCTGACGGTCAACTATCAAAAGGTGGACGTCGATTACAGATTACGGCACAACGATCTCCTGGCTAACGTCGTCCACAGGTATGTGAACGTTCCGGAAGCAGCCGATCGTAGTCATTCTCCCTCGCGTCGTGCAATTGATTTTTGCGAGCGTTTATCACCGCCGTCGCGTCGCCAGCACGAGAGTCCTCGTGACTTCTCGCGGAAAATGTCAAGCGACTATTGTGAGAAAAGCGTCGTCGACTCGTGACTAAAGTTTGATTGAATCGCGAAGATCGATGGCATCGAACATCGCGCTACAGAGAAAACTGCGCTTGCACAGTGTAACGTTGGGATCTCAGTTTCTATTTAGCACCAGTTTACCGTCTATCTAGTCGCGAATGTGATCTCGCGATATTCAAAAGCGGACGTTATTCACTGTTTTTTTCGTTATTTCCCTCCCCTTTTTTAATGGAATTTAGTAGATTGCAAATGCATATTTAAAATGGCATTTCATAACACCAAAGTGCTGTTATTCGATAAAAGCACGTTCCTTTATCCATTTATACAGAATACACAACACGTAAAAACGTCGGGTTCTCGGTGCGCTTTAAATCCACTTTTTCTCGGTGGGAGCTTGTTTATCGGTCGACGCGGCAATTTCGGCCGACGTCGGGGCACAAGCTCCGGTATACATATTTAACGAAGGCCTATCGGCCCCGTCTAAATCCAGGTTAGCTTCCGCAGGAATTTACTTTGATTTCAGAAGAGCCTCGGGAATTTGGCGAACGTTGTCAGACGCGCGCAAATGAGATCGAGGGGTTTAATTTCGGGAATTTCCGGGAATTATCCGCTTAAAGCTTGTTTCACCTGCACAGAATGCGATGTATCATCGTGATCGACAAGTTATACCGCGCTGAGAAGGATCATCCTTATTTCGCATATAGATTTTTAGTCACATGTTCTCATCTGGCGTGCAGATATCCGCAAGACAGGTATGACGTAACGAAATGCCGATCGACAGGCCAGCCCGGAGCGAGCTGTGTTTGCGCGTTATATTATGGACGGTTTCTAATGCGGATCAAATTCAGTTGATTTACACAAGACGGAAACGTATGCGTGGGAAGCGGGCACGTCGGATTAGTGCTGGGATTACAGCGGTGCTTGAAACAGAAGTCTAAAATGCATAATCCGTGTATAAACGGTTTAATTCGCGCACGCCAGAGCGCATACGTTATTCGCAATGCGGGAAGATGGACGGAAGTAAACGGGAGGAGAGAGATAGAGAGTATCCGGTTCACCCACATCGTCGTGTGCGATATTTCGGGATGTGCCTCGATAACAGATCATCCCTTTTTAGAATTAAATACGAGTTAGGGGCGCGAAGGGAACGCGTCCAGGACGACGTAACGCGCAGGAAACGCGCGCAACGATGGCGTGCGGTCGAAAGGCGCGGCGGTAGGTCCAACGAACTCGTAAATCATCCGCTTCTCCCCTTACTCGGAGCGGTGGTAGATAAGAGGAGCTTCGGTGAATCCTCCTCGTGTGCGCACGAGGCCGGGGAACCACATGGCCGAGACTTGTGTGATTATCCTTGGCACGGATATATAAGATTCTAATATGCCCGCGAGTGCACACGCACACTTTCCCGCTCTCGAGAGTGCGTGTGTTTTTAAACGCGCCAGCGCTCAACGAGGCTCGCGCTATCAGACGATTATTAGCGCCGTAACGTGGAGATGCGCCGGTAGCGTCTGCTCCGTCATTTGAGATAAGCGCGCGTAAGAGCCTCGAGATTCTGCGAATGCCTGCGTAGAGATGAATGTGTCGTATTTCGAATCGGAAAGTGGAAAAAAAATGCGAATGAAATACAAAAATACTCTCCCTTTCTGTCGTCGCCGTTCGTCGACGAGTGTAGGCAGTCCTTGTTGACGCTGACGTGCGGAAGCTGGATTAAATTATTTCACGTCTCGCGCGCTGTTAATACGCTCCGCTTGCATGCTAATTCCAGCAATTATCCTGGCAATTGTACTTTTAAGGCGCGCGCTTGCGACACACGCCACTCGTGTCCTACATTTCACCGCGTGTCTCCGCCGTCGTTATAACGGCAAATTCCGGAATTAATTCATTGTTCGCGAAAAAACGAGAATGTTTTTTCTTCACGTCGATTTTTCGTGCAAACTAACGACGGTGAAACGTGCCTCTGGCGAATTTCTGCACGTTGATTAAGTTTCCGACGAGTGAGCGAAGTTAATCAGGTGAAGGCCGAGCGGAGAGCAGAACAGTTATCTAGCTAGTAAACAATGAGATGCATCACATGACGTCATCGAGAGGAAAAAGATGCGTTTGGAAGATAAGGTAGGAAAGCCCACGTGGAATCCCGGGCTCTCTTCGAGGACGCGAACAATCGTGCGATTCTTCACAATTGAACCGCTTGAAATGTCGTCGATCGCTGCGAGACACGTGGTCCTTCTCGCACTCGGGAGCGCGAGACTCCGTAATTAAAACCCAAGTATAATCTAGGTCAGTTATTGGGAGTTTGCATTGGCGCGACCAATAACGAACGGTGGTTCCCGTTATTTACGTTATCGGAACAATTTCATTACGCGTACGTTGCATAAAGACGGAATACAAATATGGGGAGGAGCGACATCGTCGAACCATAGATTGCTACGATAGTCGAACAATTACGGAGATGGATGGAAAATAAATTGACAACCTGTAATACCTACACTGCCGTTGACGTTATGCCGTTGTTGTCACGTTTCGATGTTAACTCACGACCGTTGCAGCGTGTGTAATGTGTGAAAATTTTGCAAGCGTCATTGTCACGCTCGCGAAGAAGAGCATTATTTTCCCGAGAATGCGCTCGAGGGAACGCTCGCGGTCGTTGTGAATTTTCGCGCGGAAGAAAATGTCTCTTGGCGGCACTTGTATTGTTCTTGCAAAATAATTGTATCCTCAAGACGCCGCTATCGCATTGGTACGCGTTGCGTACCTAATTAATCATAGTATAAAGATTAGACGTAGTTCTCTAGATTTCTTTCACGCTCTTCTAGATTCTTTCTTTCAAAAATGTTACCTTCTAGCTATGTCGCTTATCACATCGTTTTTCCTCGAGAACTTCTAAGTTGACATCATCTACTCGAATTCTGAAATTCCTCAGGCCATCCGTAACTCGAGGACGAAGAAAAGATCCTGGTGTTTCTTTTTTAACAGCGTGTCCTTCCTCGGGGGAATTGACGGCGGCTAAGAGAAAAGGAGAAGCACGGAGAAGAAACGACTTCAGTAATCTCACCTCGAAGGCGAGAAAGGTGAAGCGGCGAGCGGTACCTCGAAGGACGCGGCGTCACTCGCACATTCGACGGAATACGCGAAGGACACAAGTCGTCGGTGTCGCAATCGCGCTTTGACGACACGGTTGGATAATGCGAAATCTTTCGCAACCGGTTGTGTTCGGACATCCATCACCGTGTCGGCATCGACGTGTCGATTCCCATCGCATGAATCCGGGAAATCGTTTCCTAAAGAAGCCGTGAATCACTCGTAAACAACGCAGTGTTTGCGACGCCGAGTCGTCGACGAGAGTTTCCTCTTTTTCGCGCGCACGAGGTTGCGAGTTAATCGATTCCGCGAACGCCGATAATTGATGTAACGAGAGAGCCACGCTATCATGTTTCTTCAGTTACTCGCGTTAGAAAAACGCATCCCTGATCTGCCGCGAGCAATAGGGAAGAAGTGTTAACTTTCTTATATTACAAGCGACAAGAAACAGAAGGTCTATGCTAAGTGGAATGGAAATTGCCTGGAGATTCGATTATTATCTGTAGAACGTGGCCGTGGGCAAGTAGCTAATTATTAACTCGTGGAACCGAGATAGCGATCTGAAGGTTTCGCTACGCACGGGCGAGCGCTTTCTATGTATTACCAGAAATACCACGACGAGTGTAGCGCCGAGATCGTTTACCATTTTTCAATTAATCGCGTCCCGCGATCGATGGTGATCCAGAATAGCTTCTTCTAAAGGTCCTTGAGAAAATTCGTGAGTGTAACGAGCGTCCAGTTCGCTCGCCGTCGGCCTTCATTCCGAAATCGTTCGTCGGTCCCTGGTCTACGTTGTTACAAACGCTCTCACGTCCCGGTGATGCGGGAAATTAGGTGGGATGATTCAATTAGCCAGGAAGAGCTTCTCCGTAGGCGAACGATCCGCTTCACTGTTAGCGTCGTGTAATTTCGCAGGAGAGTTGGTCGACCCGTCGATGCATCATATTTGTTAACGGCGTATAGAATAGGACGCGCATCTCTCCGCTTTCATTTCGCTATTTTCCGAACGATTAATCTTCCTGAGCTTCTTCTCGCAATATTGATCGTGTCACCGTTTTCCTTGATGAACATCTCGCGGAACGCCTCGCGAAACGTCTTGCGGAATGCACCGGGCCGGTTGTAACATTCGTTGAAGAAGTAATCCGGTTAATATCCGCTTTCTGATCGACTCTCGGCTGATTTGGCCGAGTCACGAGCGGAGAGTAATCAGCGCGAAGATCGATCGCGAAGACGTATGACGCAGTGCAAGAAGCTAGGAAAGGCAGGGGTGCAACTGAAGCGTATTAAAGCCTCGACGTAATGCGATATGTTGTGATGATGAAAGACTAAAGCGTGAAGAGAGCACGACGAAAGAAGAGAGCGTGAAATCTCGCGCGAATTTTACTCACGTCAAGCTCGATGATATAAATCAGAAGAGGCATGTCGTGGAAAACGTTAGGTGCCATGCGCCCCTAGGCTAGTACATGGAAATCCATGCACGATCTGCGAGCGATAAGGCAGGACACCTGCGGGCGCTCTCCTTACGTGCTGCGGACACAAGGGTGAAGTGCAGAAGGAGGTGCCCGACCTCCAATCTCCGTCCCGATACCATCGCGCACCCGGTCCACGCTAATAAATCAACCTGTCGCCGGACTTCCAGTTCTCGACCCGCGACACGCTTCTCTATCATCCCTGTGCATCTGCCGTCTCTGCCTCACCGCATGCTCTTATGCCTTCTGTTTCGCCAAGGCGCTCCTTTCCGGCTAGCTCGTGCGAAAATTGAATACTTTTACGCGATGGCAGAACTGATAAACTGCTTATCTAAATTCGCGTGAGAAAAGGCGTATTTCTGCAAATGTAATTAAAAGGAATGCCTAAATTTTGCTCGTGACATGCATGCGATCCGCTGATTATATCGCGCGACTTTATTATGTGCCAATTGGAGGATCGTGAGAAAACGCGATGGAGTGTTCTTTTTTCAGAGATGGAGATTAGGCGGAGAGAGGAGATCGTGCCTTCCTTCTTGGAACGATCGCGAGACGGTTTTTTTCTCACGGTGGCTAACCGCGCTCGGCTAACGTATAATTTGTGATGGATTAATCTCTCGGTAGATTTAGCGGTCACGACGTAATTTAAAATTGGCGAGAAGGAGTCGCCGTCTATTACTGGAGGAAGTCACCACCTCGTCTTACGGTCTGTGTACCTAGGAGTGATGCGACGAGTTACCTATGCATGCTCAAACTAATTGAGGATTCTCATGAAATTCTAATTTAATACTGCGGTCGCGTCGCGAATGAATCCGCGATGTTGACCCATCGGCTTGATATAATATGTCTTTGCATTTGCCTGTCTCCTCATTTCTCTAATGATCAGAAGTACCTTCGTCTGGCAACGTTGAACAACCGAATATTGACTTATTGAACATTTTAATTCGAATATCATACGAATCCCGTCTGGCATTCTCGGTATTTTTAAGCGAGTAAAATTTGAAGATAATTAATTTTTTGCATGAAATGGCACGAAAACAAGTCCTTAGTTACATTGAATGTCATCAAAGACTAATCCTACGACAGTGTATTAATTTAACACATAATATGCAATCGAATATATTTAGGTAGTCACGTACATCGCTAATGGAAATCGATTGAAGGAGGTAACGTTAACTGTTACATGATGATCGCGTTTGAGTCAATGTTGCCACGATGTGACGTATATCTGTCAACATTATAGTGTTTTTTTTTTAGTGCGATCTAAGCGAGGTAGCTTAGATCTCAGAACTTGACAGTTTCTAATGACAATTAACTTAGTTCCCCCACGGTACTTTATGTCAATTGGTTTGGCTCCTTTCATGATGAGACCGCCCGGGTCGGACTCTTGTCTAAATTCCAAGTGTTCCAAGTGTTGGGGTGTGTCTTGCATTCCGCGGTGACAAGATCCTGGGATTCGCTTACAATCCGGCACAATTAACGACCTACTTGCTTGCCGCTTGAACTTTACCGAACGAAATCTATCCTGCAGTTTGATCGCTCGATAATCGTTTTATGTCCGCGCGGTCCTTTGTGCCTTTGGGAAATTTAACCGCGGCTCGGAATCGACCTGTCTGTTTGGGGTCTAACGAAGTGAAATCGCGCGATGCTATTTTAGAAAGTAGCTAATGAGTTCTGGGAAAAATCCTTTCTCGAGAGAGATAACCGAACGATTCTGAAGAGATAATCGCAGAATTGCGGGAAAGAAGGGTTGTAGATCATGCAATGAAAAGATTGCATTAGCTTACATATGTATTAAGTTTAATGTATACAGAACCATCGTGTGTGTGTGTATTAGAAAAAATATTCTAATTTCTAATTATACAGATAATTATATAATGTATGTATAATATGTAGAATATATTCAAATTATATACATATATGTATATTATAATATACATATTATAATATATATGTATATTATAATATACATGTATATTATTATTATATACATTTATGTATACACATAATTTTACATACTGCATTAGCATTATCCATATGTAACTCTCATTGGAATACAATACTCGAATTGATCATTTCGGATAATGGTTGCAGTCGGATCGTTATCATTAATATTAACCGAAATAATTTTAATGGGGTTACTGATCTTGATAGATCTTACGAGAAGTCCACGTTGACGAGTAGACAATTGACTACCGATATAAATCCGATCTGTTTCTCGATAATCACGTTATTCATTGCGCGAGCATTCATCCCGATAGGACTTGATAGTTTGTGCGGGTGAATTCGCCACTGGCCATGGTCTCTACGATAAGCAGAGATCGCTTTGACACATTAAAGCGTATTGGACCAAATCGATGTTTCATGCATGAAGCTGTTACTGGTTTCACAGCGGAAGGTATTAGTACCAGTTACATCAGTTCTCATTGAACGGTTGCAATTTTATTAAATAATCGTCGTTAGCTTAAACGATTTTACGATAGAGACATTAGAATTATAATAAAGGCGCAACAATTAATATACAATTATCTGAAAGTGGCATTAGCATTGTCAAGAAGCCATATGTCTTATGGCTTCTTTAAAAATCTCTTCGCATTGTAAGACACGAAGATTCATACAAAACTGTAGCAAAAAGTGTAGATTTGACCGATGTTTCGACGTCTAATCTGGCGGCACTGACGATCGATGTTGACTTGTTACGTAAAAGCTGAATTCTCACGGCGACTCGCACTGATTTCGTTGGAATATCGTTATCATAAATTTAATCGAGTCAGCGAAATCTCCTCGGAAGCGGCTCTGCTCCGAAACACGAAGTGATACAATTACAAGCGGAGCCAGATGTTGCTCTCCCTCGCTGTTTGTTATGATCGGTCACGACGGGACTTGGAACGCGATTACATTTATATATTAATTATGTGAATTATATATTAATTAGAATGCGCGCAGGGTCGACGACGACTATGTATCACGTAATGTGACGCGTAACATTTCTCTCGCACATGTTATGTACCATTGATGCTGTTGCACTGAAATTATGCGCCTTGAAATTTTGATGTCGCAAGCTTTCCAATTTGCTGCGTTTCTGTGCAGATTGCATGCAACGATTTCTACGCTCAAATTTTTTTTTTCCTAGGAAAACGTAGATGTGCAAACACACAGATAATTGAAAAACTGATAAAAATTTCTTCCGTATTATAAAAAAAATAGAGCAATAAATGTTGGAACGCGATTACATTCATGTATTCATTATGTGAATTATGTATTAATTAGAATGCGTGCAGAATCGACTTATAATATCACGATCGTGTAACATGACGCGTGTCTTTCTTGCATATGTTTACCATTGATGCTGTTACATTGAAAATATGTGCCTTGAAATTTTAATATCACAAACTTTTCAGTCTACCACTTCAGTGCAGATTGCATGCACAAATTCTATTACACTCAAAATTTTTTTGACAAGAATGTAGATGCGCATACAGATGATCATGAAAAACGTGAAAATGATAAAAATTTTCATATCTTTCCATATTATAAAATAGAGCAGTAAAAATGTCAGATTATACATACAACGCATAGCGAAACGGCAATGCATGATTGCGAAAGTAGAGTCAATATTATTTGGTTATAATATAGGATTTTATATAGAAATATATGGTAATATATATGGTAAAATATATGGTAATATATATATATATATAATATATATATATATATATATATATATATTGCATATAATTCTATAAATATTTTTGTTTATAGTAAATCTCTATATACTTGATCGTCAAATAACTCCTGTTTTTTAGCTGGCTTTCTTACCTTGCAGAAATTAAAGAAGTAGCTCACAATTATAAATTTTCATATCTTGCAAATTTTAAAATTTAAAATTTTGAGCTTGTCACACTGGAGGAAATTAATACAATATTTTTTTATAATTTTTAAATATTTTTGTCAACGTTGAATTAGCCATTATTACTTAAAAATAAAAATATTAAATCGATCTTTGCGGTAGAATGAGTAGTTATTTATGAACTTCTAAACTGTAAATGTAGTTTCGATTTTTGAACTCTCCTCCTTAATCTCTTGTAACTTAAAAAAGAGATTAGTAAGAGTAAAAATACATCATGTTATGGATGTAGCATATAAAATTTCAAGAATAAATTCTTAAAATACGTGCATTAATTCGATTATTGAGTTACAATTTTTTCAAAAAACCACTCCACATCTTTGTGGCACAAAAACTATTTAAAATGAAAGAAATTAACTATTTGAGAAAACTATACTTAAAATGTAGAGAGAATTAACTTATTTTGTGACTAAATATTGTTTATCGATTCACGAGTTTACAGAGTACATTAAATATTAGCTTATATAAATATTAATTTTCTGCCCAGTGTGACGAGCTCAAAATTTTTAATTTGCAGGAAAGTTCATGTAAATAGTTTATAATTATGCGCTTTTTTAATTTCTGCAAAGCGGGGGGGAGGGCAAACAGGTAAACAAGGGTTGTCAAATTATGTGGTAAAAAATAAAGCGTAGTGGAGCTCTGACACGTTTCAAGCGCATATTTATATGAATAGATGTTGCATATGATTCGCATAGAATTTAAAATCGACAAAATAAACATTCATTTTAAACGGAAAATATCGGACGTCCGTACGTCAACGTCGACCGTGCGCAGGCAGAGTCAATATTGTTCGATTCATATATAGAACTACCTACACAACCACATCATGGGAGTATCAAAATTTCGCAAAATTCACTCATTATGAAATCATTTTCTATACGCTTCCTTGATTTCGTTGGATCTATGGTTTATTCTGGGCCGGTGTAGTGACCGCGGAAAATGCCCGACAAAAATACTATACGTGCGGAAGCGTACGCATTGTAATGATCATTCAGCAAGCTTTCCCGTGTGATCCGACAGTACAATTAACGCGTCCATATCTCTCATTTGCGACGTCAAAATGGTGGGAAAGGTAACATGCGCGTGATAACACAAACATGCGTCATATATATTCTGCTTAATTGTTCAAAACCTCAATGACTTCGCGTGTAACGAGATCGGTCCAGCAAATGTGATCTTTTCGCTTCTCTCAGTCGCGGTCGGTCGCGGTTTCGCGCGCGTAAATTAACGAAAGAGTCTGTCAAAGCAACGGTGGGAAAAGAGGTGATTGGCAGTTTTAGAATATAATTCTATCTTAAGTTTCTTAATACAGACATTTGTAGAACTGTCTTTTGTGGAATTGTCTTTTTTACGGAGATTAGGAAAGATTCTACGTTACAAAAATAGATAGTTGGAAAATTAAATTATATTCTACCGAAAATAAAATTGAAATAATGAAAATCACAGTGATTGACACTCATGTCACAGGCGTACTTGTCACTGTCATTAACAATTAATAGAAATATATTAAAGAGGTCACAAGTTAAAGCCAAGTTAATGACCGAAACTTAATGTTTAACTGCGCTCAAAAAGAAATTTATTAATTAACTGCATTGTCCACGTACATTAATATATCGGTCTCTGATTACAATCTAATTCTTAATCAACCCTGCAACATTATCAATTATTCTTTGATAGACCACTTTCTTGTCATCAACAGCTGCACATTCAATGACAGTAGTTAGTCTGTTTTGCGTTTAAATGTACCAATATGCTAATCATTATATCCCTTCTCCTTCGACGCATTCCCTCCGTTGCTGATCATTCAAGGACTTCCGTTTATTGCGGTCAACCACGCCGAAAATAAATACGATCGCCTCGCTTTGCCGAACTAACAAACAATAATTTCCTCACGCTCTTTGGGCTCGCAATAATATTGTCGCGCTCTTACATCATTGCTCGTACCAGCAGTCCTCTCAGCATACGTATTTCTTGGAGACACTCGGAGACGCGTGTGTTGCTGCGGCATGTGACCCGCGTTAAATTTGGAAGGCGCACTTAGGACGTCGCCATTCCCGACGAGCGGCACGCAAACCGATTGTTACGTCGTTGCACTTTTCGAATGTCACGCGAAGAATGACGGCGAGACGGATAGGCGCTGTGGCACGCGCGACATTTTAATGGATATAGTTAACTCGAGAATGCGCTATTAGAGAAAAATGACAGAATTTCGGACAAAGAAAGCGAGTTCTGAGAAACCGATTTGTATGAAATAATTTTGTCAAGACTCGAAACACAAGACGAATGTTCCATGCACTTTTACTTGTAATTTATTTTCAGTAATATTGTTAAATTCTCCATTTGTTACGTGCTCTACCAGGGCCTAATTTGAGTTTTTATTTGTTTAAAATTAATGGGGAATCTAAAAACGACGAAGTACCTGAAGTAGTTGCCAGTGTTACTAAAGATAGGATAAGAGAATCGTTACATTTTGTAGGCGCATCGTATTATTTGACGCCACCTAGACGGGACGAGATACATGATTTAATGTTCCCTTCATGTGACACGCTTCGAAATTCCATCGCGAACTTTAAGGTACGGTGCGCGGGTACATGTTTGCGTGTACGTATTCACAACGAAGATACTTTGAGAGAGTGGCGAACCGAAATGTTGGAGCGGAAATGTGATTTACGAGACGGAAGCGATTTATTGCCTTTCGTTGTAAGGTTGCATAATATCGTGTCAGCCAATTGGAAGATAGAAGTTGCTTATTCTCGATTTCCTACGTATACTTATGGTATATATATTTCGATTTTCCTGTAAAATATGAATTATTTTCCTTAAAGAAAATCCAAAGAATGGAACGGAATGTCGAATGAAACTGTTAGAG